>VXBP01001149.1:59597-260399 GCA_013400115.1 Rhinopomastus cyanomelas | reverse complement strand
ATGATTCTATGATTCTATGATTCTATGATTCTATGAAAATTAGGCCATTCATTGTGATTTAGATTAACTAGATATCTCAAACAAGCCTGTGATGAAAAACAAGAAAAGCATGTCTTTGTATAGCATTTTTTAATCTAAAAGTGGCAGCCTTGTGATTGAAGCCTTTTCATTTTCTGTTGCCAACACCACCTTCAAACAGTGACCATTTACTCCCCCCTTGTTTGTGTCTGATGCTTTTCCAGAGACAGAAGAACAAAAAGCTGCTTGATACCCCTTCTACAATAGTAAGGAGATGCGCCTGGCTGTGTAGGAGGAGCCACTCGATTCTCCCGTGTAGCGCTGGGTACACATGCTTCGAGCAGCATTAAGTGTTCCTGGGAGCAGGGAACAGAGTGTTCCAGCGGGATCTAACATACAGGCAAAGATAGAAAGCCATTTTCTATACAACTACACAGTGTATTAATACAAGATCCTGAGCTTGCAGAGGATGAACCCAGCACTTCAGAACTTTTTCTTTCCTTTTCTTTTTTGACTCTTAATTAAATTTTAAATTTTTTAGGAGGACTGTGATTTTTTTTTTTTCAAGCACGGTATTTATAATTTACTGCTTCTAAGCCTGCTTACAAAAAATTACAAAAGAGTTATACCAGTTGCATAAAGCATGCCTTAAAGATCTGCATAGAATATTTTGACAGCAATGTTTCCTTCACCTTGGCTATTTGTGTTCTTCAGTGCAGCTGTGGAGAGGGAACAAGCAGAAATTTATGGGAGATAACAGGGGAGAGGGAACAGCTAAAGCGATGCACGTCCACAGCAGGGAACATGAAAATGGTGCTGTGCCCCCATCACAAGAAGGTGGAGCCCCACCAGCTGTCTCAGCCCTATTCTGATGCTACATCACTGCAGCCAGCTCAGGCCCTGAAACTGCACATCTTCATACCAGAAACCAACATGTGCAAGGCCGAGGCAAGGGACGGCTGTAGCACATTCCTTTCCTCAGTGTAGACATGCTTTCATTGTTTCCACAGTTTTGTTACCCTGGAGCTGTAGGGTATTTCCTGCAGAGTCATCTCCTCCCACCAGCTTCAGTCTCATCTGCTGGGCAGCCTGGTTTCAGTAGAGCCATGCCAAAGCTGGTGCTGCCAGCACCCAAACGCTTCTGCTTTTTAATAAATAAAAAATATAAAGGAAAACCCAACAACAGCAAAAAACTTTGTCCTTTTTTTTCCCCACAGAAAATTCCAGATCTGTTCAATGTTATCGCCAAGTATGGGTGCATGCTCCTTAGAATTTCTGTATTGATATCACCATGTAAAGAAAGTACTAGAGATGGTGGGGGGGGTGGAACTGGATGATCAAGTGGTCCCTTCCAACCCTGACTGATTCTAATGCTATAACTTCTCCAGTGAAGTGATCCTGCTGTGGCAGGGTGATTGGACTAGATGATCTTTTGGGGTCCCTTCCAATCCCTAATGATTCTATGGTTCTATGATTCTATGTCCACAAGCGTCCATGCTTGTTCAGTGGCTACAATCTTTGAGAAAATGATTCAGCCATCAGGTATGCAGTTTCCTACTCCATATCAAATTAAAATTCACTAGTTTATATAAAGATGGCTTAGTAATAGCTGATATTTCCTGAAGATTGGTCATCTTTTTCATTCTTAAGGCAGTGGAATGTACAGTAAGGAATAGTAATTGAAACATGGATTTTTTTGTGTACATGGTTTAAATTGCTAGACTACTACAGTGATTTCAATACAAAATGGACAGACTCAGAATGATGACCCAAACATTACTTCTTTATTTGTTGATTTAACTTCAATATTTCAGCCAATGGCCAGAAGTATAACAAGGATGAACTTCAGTTACTCAAGATTTGAAGATGTGTAGTTACAACCCTCAGGTTAACACAACAACTATGAGGTCTTACATTGAGGAGATTTGATGATGTGAGGAATCCAGGTTTCTTAGGATGCAGAGGTAAATTTCACCTTTTGCTACCTCACAGTGCATTTAAAAACTGTGAATCTCAATTTTTAATCTAATAACCTCAATTCACTTTGATCTTGTGTTTGTAAATGTCAGAAACTTGTTTTACCTTCCCCAGTCCAGCTATAAAGCAGTTACATTGACCACAGAAATGCTTGTGTCATCACAGAGGATTTAGAACAAAGACAGTAGCCGTTTTACTCTCCCTGATAAAGGTAAACACCCTGCCCTGTGAAAGCCAGAGACATATAAGATTACCTGTAGTAAATAAAGGTATAGATGGTCACATAAAAATGCAGTAGTGTTGCTCATTAACTACAAAGACTGGAGACCAAGCAGAAGTTTAATGGAGAGTGGAGGAGAATATTATATGCGCTCATTTCTGAAGGAAATGAAAGAAAGGCACTGGAATAATTTTGTTTTATAATAGCCACAGGTTATTTCCAAGTATTTTTACAGTTACCATTACTAATTCTTCATTGACTATATATCAGTCACACTTCCTCCTTGAAAAGAAGGTGACCAGTCTGCTTATCCACACCTTCCTGTTTTAGAAGCATAAGGTCATTATTGTGCCCTAATGTCAGCCGTTTGTTCGTGTGTACACTTCCCAAATTCAGTGGGCTTTCTTCTGATGTCAGAGGAGTTTTGCCATGGGCTTCCATGGAAAGAGGGCAAGATTTTACAACATCGTGCTGAACGATTTATAAACCTCCCCTTTAGAATATACGAAGCCAATTTTCTTTCCCTTCATCTGGCGTTTGGCCTATCTACTGGCATTCATTCGTGCTTGTTTTTCTCAGTTTAAACTGATAAAGGATTAATATGTTGAGAAATAGCTGAAATTCCTTCTTGCCAATAGCAGTGTCTGAGACTAGGTGTTGTGGAGAGGCAGAGTCCAGAGGATGCTTTTTAGGAACTGTATTTTCTCACTAGCCATTTAGCATGTTCCTCGATATCCTGGGGCTCAAGAAATTTTGCATACCTCTGAGCTCAAAAA
Source organism: Rhinopomastus cyanomelas (assembly GCA_013400115.1). NCBI lineage: Eukaryota > Metazoa > Chordata > Aves > Bucerotiformes > Rhinopomastidae > Rhinopomastus > Rhinopomastus cyanomelas. The sequence goes on along the minus strand of VXBP01001149.1, from coordinate 257,408 downwards.
ATACAGATTCACAGAATCATAGTATCATTTGGGATTGGAAGGGACCTCAAAAGATCATCTAGTCCAATCCCCCTGACACAGCACGATCACCTAGACCAAGTCGCACAGGAACACATCCAGGCAGGTCTTAAATGTCTCCAGTGAAGGACACTCCATAATCCCCCTGGGAAGCCTGTTCCAATGATCCATCACCCTCACTGTGAAGTAGTTCCTCCTCATATTGATGTGGAACCTCCTATGTTCCAGCTTACAACCATTGCCATTTGTCCTATCACTAGATGACACTGAGAAGAGCCTGGCTCCATCCTCCTGACACCCACTCCTCAAAGATTTCTAGACATTAATGAGGTCAAACCTGCTGGTTTGTTGGTCACTCCTCCCAGCTTTGTGTCATCAGCAAACTTGCTGGCAGTGCACTCTAATCCCTCATCCAAGTCATAAATTAATAGATTGAACAGGACCGGTCCCACCGCCGACTCCTGGGGCACTCCTCTAGATACAGGCCTCCAACTAGACTATGTCCCATTGACCACTACTCTCTGGTTTCTACCCTCGAGCCAGAGCACGATCCACCTCACTACCCAAGCACCTAGACCACACTGCCTCAGTTTGGCTGCAAGGATGCTATGTGTGACTATGTCAAATGCCTTACTCAAGTCAAAATAGACCACGTCCACCACTCTGCCATCATCTCTCCACCTGGTTATGCCCTCATAAAAGGCTATCAGGTTGGTCAAGCATGACTGCCCTTTGGTGAAGCCATGCTGACTGTCCCTAATGACTCTCCTGTCCTCGATGTGCCTAGAGACAGTGTCTAATGGTTCCATTACTTTCATGGGATGGAGGTGAGGCCGGTCTGTAGTTACCTGGATCCTCCTTGTTACCCTTTTTGAAGATTGGAGTGACATTTGCTATCCTCCAGTCCCTAGGCACCTCTCCTGATCCCCATGACTTAGAAAAGGTGATGGAGAGTGGCTTAGCAATGACTTCCGCTGTTTCCCTCAGTATGTGTGGATGCCTTCCATCAGGCCCCATGGATTTATGTGCATCCAGTTTGATCAACTTATTTCTAACCCAGTCCTCATCAACCAAGACAAGCTCCCCTCTTGCCTTGACTTCCTTTGGAGCCTCAGCAGTCTGGGGCTTGAGATCATGGCAGCCCCCAGAAGTATAGACAGAGGCAAAGAAGGTGTTCAGTATCTCTGCTTTCTCTGCATCCTCTGTCTCCAGGGCACCCACCTCAATCAGCAGCTCCTATTATATAGGTAATAGTCTTTTTATTTCCACTTAGCAAAGCCCTTTATGAAAGGAGAAAGATAGAACCCTTTCTTCCTCTCAAATCTGTGCAGGCTCGCTCATATCCATTCTACTTGGCCCCAGCTCTGACTGGCTCCCAACAGAGATGACAGGACATAACACTGGGCTAATAACTGTCATCCCTGCCCCACTGTCTCTGGAATTGCTGCAGAGGACTTCGATGACACAAGCTGCATCCACAGGCATGCACAGAAGAAAAAAAAAACAGGACAGGAGAGCCTTTTTATCCCTGCATGATTCCCATTTAACCCCTGATTTAATAACATTCCTGTTCTGCATTTCCTCATCCTGAATTACAACACATGGCCCTGTCAAGGAGGCCACACAAAAGCTGTGCCTGTGTGTTTTGGCCCAAGACAGGCAAATTCTCAGTGTGCTGAGGACCCCAAAACCACAATATACAGTGTCTGGAGCCTAGTCTTGTGGGCTATATATGACTGCTGCTGTCCTGGTCCCATGGGCTGCATGTGCATTAAGTGGGTGGAGCATATTGGGTGCATGGTTCTCCACAAGAGCGGTGCGTATCAGGCTACTTACACATTATGAGCATGTCACTGCGGTGGTAGGCATGAGCTCCTAGCATCAGATGTGCTGTGGAGAGCCCCAGGACCAGCAAGATGGAAGGATGTCAGTCACCTCAGAATATTTTCCATGCCTGATTGTGACAGTTACACCAGGCAGAGTGCTGGTGCAAGGGAGGATCTGGGCTCTCAGCGGCAGTCAGGTCGGCCTTGCAGCTGATAGTGACTGTCTAAATATATCGGTGATTAGGACTGCCCTGCATAGATTAAACTCACAGCTCTGTATCTGCCGACTGAGACACAACAGTTGGCCTGATGACAGCACAAACATGAACTCCATGACCTGTTTTTCCAAACTGTTTTTCAGAGCATACCTTAAATATGCTGGGTTGCTTTAAATACACTGGGTCACTGTCTGTAATAGGGGACCGCAACAAATGCGATCCCTTCTCCAGGGATGGCTTCCTTAAATTTTATTAAGTTGCACTAAAGGTAGAGCAGGGTACATAATTAGGAGACCATATCTTTAATGTTTAAGAAGCCTCTAAGAATGCACCCTTGTACTGAAAAAAAACACAACCCAAAAGAACAACAAAAAATCCACTAGCATTTATGTATAAAGTGTCAACCAAAGCTTTAAGCAAAAGCTCCAATTTAAGGACTCCATTTTGTCACCAATGTGGCCACGATGTGTAAGATGCCCCGTTTGGTTTTAATGCTGCATCTTCTTATAAAGGGACCTGTTATCTGCCTGACGCATTTCAGGACACAGGAACTGATCCTGTGATCTTGAAAATCCCTTCTAATTGCTTCTCAGAGTTTAAGGCATTGGTGCCTCAACTAATAGTAGTCCTTTTGCTCTCCCTCAGAAATCCCCAATATAATTATAGAAGATTCACTTCTTCCTGCACATTTCCTTAGGCAGTGACCTGCTTTGGTTGTACAGCAAAGTTCTATCAACCAGAGGATAACAAATTTGCCTTATCTTTTTCAAGTAAATACAACTGGGAATTGCAAAAAGAGGGGAAGAAAAAGACCTTATTCCTTTAATTGTTCCCCACTTCAGCATGAAGAAGTTACACACAGGGGAGCCTTGAAACTTCTTTCACGTTCATACCCTTTAATTCAGTCGAGGCCCTAAGCTAAAGCAAAGAGCTAGCAAGAGTCAGATACTATTGTTACGATAACGTAACTGCCGAAAACATTAGTGGCTTATAAACAAATCAAGTGGCTGCCTTGTTATGAGATTCTCCTTCTGAAGCAGGTTAGTTTGCCTACCAGATGACAAAATTATGGCTAAATTCCTGACTCACTTTCTTCCGTCTTTGATTTAAAATAGGCGACTGGATCTAGGCACTTGAGGTGCAAAGAAGTGTTTATATTTTCTAAATGGCCTTCTGTGATCTGCAGACATCAGTGGCATATTTTACTTGCTTTGCCTTCCTTTGGAGCCCAGAGGGAAAACAAAAGCGCAAATAATGGATTGATTTAGATGGAATTTCAGATTATAAGCGAAGGATTTCATCCGCATTTTGAGGATGTGTGAGAGGTCATGTAAAGACACAATCACGTGTGGGACTTCAGTTTTTTTGTTTAGTTGTAGGCTACAAAGTGTGTGACTTTAAAGAAATATAAGGTTATTTAGGTGGAATTTAAGGTTAAAATCCTTAATGTAATCGAAGAGAACAACCATGACTCTGATTCTATGCCCTAAAGAGTGAATAACAAAAACCAGACAATAGGAAAGAAGAAAAACTGAATTAAAAATTGAAAGTGCAGTCATGAGAAATACTATTACATTGACACTTTCTCATGTATTGCCAAATAACAAACTCAGAAACACCTATTCTTACACAGAGTAGAAAAAAAAAATACAGAATAATAAGATTACTCAGAAAAATGTCTACAAAACCCTACCCCCTGAAAACCAAGAAAAGACTGAAATGTGTTGCAAATGTATGAAGTGGCTTTAATGATAAAGTGAAGATACTGAAATAATTGATGGTGTATGTATGAGGAACTGCATTTTTCTCAGGCATGTTGGTTAATTAAAAAAAGAGAGAAGTGTGGCCTATGTTGGCTGTACATATTTGGACTAAAAAAGGCATCGAATTCCAGCCTCCTAACAGGAGAAGTCAGGTAGCAACTGTAGCTCACATACCTACATACAGATCCTCTCTCACAACAGGGATTTTAAAAAGAACGTAGCTTTATCTGCTCTCACTTGAGGCTCTTGAATGCTGCTTCGGGTCAAATGATCAGAGACATCAGCAAGCTGGTTTACTCATCATCTTCTTCCAGATACTCTTGAACCACAGTTGTCTCAAAATAAGGGTGTGGTGAGAGGGAAGAACCTTCTCCCTATGCAGTACATGCAAAGGCCCAACATCCAATTTTGGTAGGATCTTCGTAGGAAACCAGTGTCCTGTGGACTTGGCTTTGGGTCCTGTAGTTTATATGAGTTTCTCCTATAGGAGTATTGTGTGAGAAATGATTCACTGCCAGTGAAAAAGCTGGGTCTTGGACTTCACTGGCTCTCCTTAGGATGTCCATGCTGCCTGACCTCATTAATCTTGTTTTTCATGGTCACTGTACTGTGCAGTTATTCCATTAACATATTGTAGTGCTGCCTGAGGCTGCTTTTATGTATGCTCTCTTCCATATTTGCCTAATTTATTTAGGCATTTGTAGTGCGTTGACTACTGTAAGGTCTCTCTTTCTATGGACAGAAGAGGAGAGCATATGGCATGGAACTGTGAGCTATTGACTGTGCTTCTGGGGAGCCCTGCAAAAGGGCACAGATACCCTGGCACAGCAGTTCTACTCACCAGTTCAATCAAAAAAAATTAAAATTAAAATTATAAATTGCAAAGTTCCACATAGGGAACACTTTATATACCTTTATGCCTGTGCATACTACTCACTGAAGGAAGGGAAAAATCCCTACAGTCTGAAATAGGTGTTGGAAACCCCTGACAAATTTTGTATTGAACTCAAAGAGTAGATGTGGCAGAGATCAGAAGCAAATAACATTGTATGGCAATGCAGGGAGCAACACACAGTTCCCCCATTCTATTTTCTGTCATGTTTAGAGGGGCAATAGAACTGTCCAGATCCAGCAAACAAAGTTAAAAAACATGACAAGTCATTAGTAGACATAGGGCTTCTTTCCATGAGCACATGCGTTGTGTATTTTACATGTACACACACATGCATATCCGTGCTTGGAAATACAAGTCAGAGCTCTTTTATCCTTTTTATTCTTGCTAAATGTATACATGGCCTCTTTCTTTAGGAGCACAAAACAAGCACAAGATAACAACTGAGAGAACCTAAAAAGTGTGAAAATGGGGCTTTTTAAATTACACTCAGATGTATTACATAATGCATATTGTTGCAAGTTGTGAATCAACTATAAATTAGTTTTACACAAATATATAAGTATCATCTGTTGACAAATATCTTAAATGCCAAATTGATTCACATGCAATCCTTATTAAATTAATTTAATCTTGCTTTTATTAACTGTTTACTTGAACAAAAGTGGAGACAAAGCCTGATATGTCAATGTTTCATTCTCTTACCATCAATGATTCTATGATTGTAGAATTCTGAGTTTACATTGTGTCCCATATTATTAGAGAGTCATAAAGGATATTATTTAGAAATTGCTAGTGGCTTGGTGTGCCAGATTTGGGACCTTTTATCTCTAACAGAAGTACCTGTGATTACTGTGAATACGGTTTACACACTACAGAACCAGCAGCACAGTAACAGAGAAAGAGAAACTAATTCAGTCCAGACTGAGGAAAGCTATAAAGTAGGCAGTCCTCCTTTTGTGTAAGCATTAAAGCATCCCCTCATCTCCAAAGAAAGCTGGGAGATCGCTGGTGAAAATATCAAGAAACCAGCCTGGGTTTGAATTAAATATCAGGCAGCCTTCTGTTGCTGTCAGTAGATGTGCAGTAGCTGTAGAGACAGAGGAGACATGCTTTAGATGCGGGAGCATTTATCAGCTCACAGCCCTGCCTTGACCATTTGTCCCTCAATAATGCCAAGGAACAAGGCAATTTGAAGCACAGAGCTGAGTGCTGCTAGAGGGGTAAGAATATCCTGAAAGGCTCAGAAGCTTGTTCAAATTGTTTTATGGCAAAGAAGTAGCCTTTGAAATCGTTTGAATTGCAAACAGCGAAAGTTTATTGTTAAACCAGTTATTGTTTCTGAGCCACAGGGGACATCTGAACAGGGAGTGCAGAACTGGAGCCAGAAGGAGAGGGTAGTTTCTTACCAGTGTGTTGCCTGTGCTGCATCCCAGGCAGTGCAAAGAGCAAATATTTGCTGGAGGAACAAAAACTGACCTATTCAGCACTGATTGTTACTAGTGCTGATCAGACTACTCCTGGGCACAGGTAGGCTGCAAGGGGAGAGGCTACACCATAGAAAAACGAGAGGAAGGAAGTAGAAATATTTGCCTTCCTCCCTAGATCCATTTTCTTCTACAGTATCGTACATAACTTTATCCTCCCATGTGATTCTGACTTCAGTGGTAGGTAGAGATGCTGGAGTTGAAGAAATACTGAGAAAGTGTTGAAAGTCAGAAAGTGGTGTTTACACTTTGCATGTCCTCAGGCAACCAAGTTCTTCTCATAGCTGTTAAACATAGAACAGTCCACAGGCACACCACAGTGTTGTGTGGGCCCTACAACATAGGTTTTGCCAGAGAAGTGATCTTTCTCACTGACTCAGGTCAAGAAAGAAACCATTCTCTTGCAGAGAAGTTCCAGATTCCAGAAACAATGCAAAATCTAAATTATTGCCATTATACTGTACAGAAAATAAGTTTAAAAACTGTTGTACGTTATAGCTCCCCTAAGATGGCTCACCACATCTCCAGAGGAAATCATGCACTCTATCATCCCATCTGCAGTTCCAGCCTGAAACACATTCCGGGTTATTACAGAACCCACATACAGCTGCTTGTCACACTAATAGGAACATACCAGCCCTAAGTCTCTGACTTTAACCATTCCAGCATATTCTCAGAACAAGAAGATGTATTTACCCACAAACTGATGTCCAGAAGTACCATGAGCACCAGCTGATCTAAGGGAAAAATTGTTATTCCCAAGTCTGAATAACTGCCTCATGCTTCTGCTGAGAGGACACTCCAGGGATGCACCGTGAATAAAATTACATCTTATTTCAGCAAAACCTCCTGCCTCCCAACAGCTAAAAGCACATTATGAGGACAACGAAGAGCAGCTTCAGCTCCCGGTACGATGTATTCTGTAAAGAAACCAACCCTGTGATGAAACACAGGAAAACCTGTGTAACTGCATTGGTTGCACAAAGTAAATGAACAATGTATAACTCATTCACGTAATGCAGTTCCTCGCAGTAGGAAGCAGACAACAATGCCATGTTCACTGAAGGCTTAGGAAGATGCTCTTTTCACTCTGATTACAAAAAAACCCAGTTGCTGTCAGAGGTCTAAAGGAAATTGTAGGTGTTAGCTAGCCTAACCGTTGTGGATTTGGCTGCTGGCTTTGTATTGCACCGAGGCCGAGCATGCCCGCATGCACACCTAAATGTCAAACTCTTTACATGCATTGCAGCTCAACTGGGTCATGTTAACGAGATCTTTAGAAGTGTGTCTCTAGGTGTTCTCCCAGCCAAACCAGCTTTAATCAAAATCTTTCCTCAGCCTTATCCTCCGTAACAAAAATACACCCATACTTTCCTCTTGCCCTCAGTGTTGTCAGAGCTCTGACTCGATGGTCTGAGATAAGATGCTTACGCACATGGTCACATGTAAAACAATGCTGGCTCTTACTTTGTTCATGTCAGAGTGTTTGTCTTTGGAAATTTGTTTGAGTTGCTTCCTGTCTGAGCTTTGTGGAGGTGTCTCGCAGCGTGACTTGGGTGCATGCAACCAACGTGCCCGAATCACTGCAATATTTGCAGACACCAACATATCCGTGCCCCCAATGTAAGAACCTAGAACAAGGGTTTTTCCTACTTATATGCATGTAAAGGTGTTTTTCTCTTTCACCTGGAAGAATACCAAGGTAAAAATGCTGTATGTATGGTGGAACTTATTTCAGAAATAAAACATTTGACTAGTTCCATGACCTGTTACTACTTTGCAGGGTATTTAAGGTACTGACTGCTTACACAGGAATTTAGGCATTCATACAATATTTGCCAAAACTAATTTAATATTATTTTATCTCACCTTCAAAACATAAAGAAAATAATTTCTAACCTATATAAATGGCATACAAACCCACTCTCCTCCACCTTTTCCAAAGCTGAATCCGACAGCCAAACACAACAGCATGGGTAAGCACAAACGTCGAGCAGCTGCACACTAGCACAGACATGTTTCACGGAGGAGGCAGTAACAGCTTGCACTTCTTTTCAGGAAGAAGGCTGATGTAGAACCTTGTTTGCTTTCCAGTATGTATGTTGTTATAAAAACTGCACGTTCATTTAAAAGTAAAACAAAGTAACTGCTGCTAACATGAAGACAAGCTTCAAGTGACCCTTCAGTTTTCCAGATCACGGTTTCTTATCTTGAACTAATGCTTGTATGCTCTCGTGTGCAGAGGTGAATTTTCCAAATAGTAGGAGACATTCCTGGTGCTCAAGTACTCTTCTTACAAAGTATGCTAAGACAGAACTAATGTCTTGAGTTAAATGTAGCACCTTTTTTTAAATGTCTGCAACTTTCCCGTTGGAGCCCAAGTGCAGGGAAAACATGGAGAGCAAAAAAAAGAAAACAGCACTGCTCTTTGGGGTGGGGGTGGCTGGATTCCAAGGACACAAAGAAAATACATGTCAGAGCAGCTGCAAATGCTTGAACTGGGATTCAAGCATACAACCACAGCCCTCATGGTGATTAAGGAATAAGTGAGCGCTCTGAAGAAACATCTATTATTTATGTCGTGCAGGGCTTAGCACTGTACAGCCAAGGAGGGAAGCACCAACTGGGCTCCTTTTCTCCAGTCTTACATTTATCAGCTGCTCTCAGATCTTTCCCAGCACACACAGCACTTGAAGCTCATATACCTGGTTATACCAGCTTTCTTATTCATTAATTTTAAATTTATTCCTCCTCTGATTTTATACTTTCAAACCAGTTCAGCTATCACCTGATTGCAGTTTACACTTAACCCTAATAAACATATTACAGCTTGGGAACTGCTGTGCTGTATCATTCCATTAGAAGGAAATGAACTGTTCCTATGCATCCAATTGCCTGTTCACACAACAGTTGAACCCTTTTAGAAAAAAAAGGAAGAAAATAAAAAAAAGAGAAAATAAACTATTAAGCACTTTTTGTACTGTGCAGCCATATGAGGTTAAGCCTTTCCCACTGCCTGCATAATGCCGCTCACATTATGGCTCTGGAAACCTGTCCAGGTGTGCTTCCCACAGCCTGGAATCACAGGGTTGGTGGATGCAGGATCTTGAAACAGCTGACATTGACTTTCAATACACTCCTTATTTCCAAGTAAATACTCTGCAAGCGTGTGATTTTTTGGCACTATGTTTAACTATTGTAGCGTTGCCCTGAAGGACAGACTAACCCAGTTTAAAATAAATGTATTTAATAGTGCAGAGCTCTATGGCCTGTCTAGTAGGACTTTAACTATGGCTTCGTAAATGATTTCAAAAACAAGCTACAAACCAAAGTTAATTTTTTGTTGACTAATTTTTAAATAATAATTCAAAGGTTGTTTTACAGGTTTTTGTTTTTGCAAAGTACAGACTTGCCTAACTGTGCACATATTTATGAAGGCATCAAATTGAATTTTTCCATTGGAATCAGAACATAAGTTACTGTTTTAAGAAAAGGTTTTGTACAGAGCTTGCTCAAAATATGTGCAGCCAAGAGGAAGACGTCACAGGCTGACCAAGCCTCCCTCCCTCCTACCCATCCACAGAAGTCTGTAGCCAGATCTAATACTGTTTCAGGGGGGTTGTTTCAACTTCTTTAGTTTGTGTCCAGCACATTTGTTGTGGTTTACATCAATGGTCATGAACTACTGGATAGGAGATTAAAATGTTTAATGGAAAATACATAGTTGTGTTGTTAGCAAAGGACTTGGCTGTTAGGCTGCATGCTAAAACAAAATGTGCTGCAAGTATACCTGCTACTCTGTTAGTGTCTTAACACAGTAAGAAAAATCATTGATTTCAGGAAGAAATTAGTCCAGAAATTATTCCACATGGACAAAAATTATCCAGATAGATTTGTAAGACCATTCAAAGGGTTTCATTATGAAATGAAAACCACACCAAGTTTGGAATTTCTTCCGTGACCAACATTTGGACTGGACACGCATCCTTCAAAGATTGCGCACTTGGTTTTAGCTACGCTTCTCATGAGCTGTTTCGTAAACAAATGATGGGAAAGCTGTGGTTTTATAGCCTTAACAAAACCCTGTGATTTGGAAAAGTGATGACAACACTCCAAAAACTGGCCCGGTATCAGTCTCTAAGTACAGAGTATTAAGAACCTGCACACTGCTTCTTGCTGGACCTAGATTTCCCTTCCTTCCTGGTGAAAGATAGATAGAAAGTGATTTTGGTGTGCAAGTTAGAAACAGTGAATATTGTATTTGCTACACTACTTTTTTCCCAATTGTTTTATTCTGCTAATAGTGTTGCTCCAGTTCCCACATTAATTCTGCATTTTTGTTTCACAGCTGGTGAGGGGATGATGAAGTAAGCCTGAATAACATGTAAACATGAGTTCATATTTGCATACCACTGTATTTTGCTGCCTGTCAGTATTCTCTGAAACAGGAGAGGATTTTTCCCATTAGCGAACTACTCAAAGCTACTACAAATGCAGAATGGATTAAGCCCATAAATCAAGGGAAAATACTGTTTTTCACTGTGCAGACTCACCTTTGATGTAACTATTGGCCTAAGTATGGCTGCAATAATGCAGAGTGTTTCCCTTGCTAAGTGAGCATGAAGCCTTAGCCTCTATCTACATAAACAACCAAGAGGCAGTTGAACTGTCAGGGCACTGGTGTGCAAGAGACTCCCGGATACTTGCTGATGGTTAAAGGGACAATAGACAAGATGAAAATTGGTTTTCCCAGTACCTTTGGATTTCTAAGAGAGGACCAGTCCTCCAGATACAGGTGTCTAGACCAGAGGGACAGCACTAAGTAGCCCACCATGTGACGAAGCAGACAGTACAGATATAGCCCCTTTCACGTCACTCAGGCAAAGCTTCACAAAATCCTAATTTTGCTCCATCAGCAAGATATTATTTATGTCAGGAAAAAGAAAGCAGAAAGGCAGTAGGCAGATGGACAGTGGATCAATCAGAGGTGAACATGAAGCATTTGTCTGCTATTGCTTCTTGAAGTTAAGATTATCGGAACTCATGCTTTTTCAGTAGTTTATAGATGCATTTTACTACTTAGTTCAAATGTTTGCTAGACTCCACCAAATAATAAATCAAGTGAGATTTTTTAGTGTTTTTCCAAAGCTGATTAGAGAGGACAGACATTGCTTGCTAATCTTTCCCAATTCCTTGATTTTGCGTTTAGAATATGTGCCCCTGCACCTCTTCTCAAAGCACAGATGCTAAAACCACAGGACATCATTTTAATCCTCAGGTGCTGTCACAGCTATGGATCCAACTGGTTTTATTCCAGGTAAAGCGCAGCCAACTGCAATATGTCTACTTGCAAAACCCCAGTTGGGATAACTGTCATCTAAGTAAATAATATTTTGCTGACCCATGCACAAAATAAATCCCTCTGCTTTAGATATTAAGCTTATAGCCTCTTATCACCTTACACTATAGGAGGTAGGGGCAGTTCAGATGTTTATCCAGTTTTGGTAACAGGGCACAAAATTTAGATATTATCTGACTTGGATGGAGTTAGACCTTGACCTGGCTAGCGGAGAAAACCAACTATTGCCAGAGCTGCAGATAACTCTATCATTTTAGCTGTGAACCCTGCACAGGAAAAAAAATACAAAAATCTCCAGAATATGAAAAATTCAGCCCCTGAGCTGCAGCACTCAGGTGAGCTAAAGCAACCGGTGTTATCTAGTGGCAGAAAACAACTAATAAGATAGCAAATGAGGAATTCAAGTGCATTTAAATAATTTTCTTCGCTTCGGAATGAAAACACACATCGTGTAGTCCTGCAGTTCAAGCCTTTAAAAGAGGGGTTTGTGGCTTATGGCTCCCAACAAGTAGCACATCTTAAAGTATTTCTTAAAATAAGAAAGGGGAAACAGCTGACCAATGATTGTCCATTAATTAAGAGGGTTCTGGGGGAAAAAAAGTATTTGCTGAAAATATAATTAAAAAACATAAGCAAAGCCATTTTTGGAACACAAATAATTTCTCCTTTAAAACTAGCTGATTATTGTTCCCACATCGGCTGGCAGAAAGGACTGAAAGCACTCCAAACACTTCTGTTAGCAGGTATTTCTGCATAAAGACAAGCTACATGTGCATGGGCACCAGGCAGTTGCATGCCTGCCTGTGAACACAGCAGTGTTTGACACTGGATTGGTTTATCATCACAAAATGGCTTGTGATAGTGTATGGTGTGAGGTGTGGATCTGGTACCCCAGGTGCCCAGACAAGAGCTCCTTTCTGTGCAGGCTCTCAGGCAGCAGGACCATCTGGCTGCTACTTTTAAGGGCATTGGCCCTGTGCAAACACCTGGCTGCAAATGTTACATACCCTGAGCATTAGTCACGGCGTGGCGCGGGCTAGCATGTGTTCATGCAAATAGCTTAAAAGTCAACAAATATATAAAACCCCTGTCAGTTGGTTTTAACTGAAACTATCCTAATGCACTTACCATGGGAAAGGAGGGACTGAAGGGCAGCTGCCAGACTTCTTCCATCCTGCTGGAGTGGTGCTACCTGCCATTACCAAATTGTCTATCCTGAGCAGACCTACAGAAAGGCTGGTCCCAAAGCTGCCTGCACTTTTCAGCTCCAACCTAACCCTGAGTCCACTTGGGTAGAGTTGTGGGCCATACACAGAACATTTCTTCAGAAAAGTCCCACTGGACCCAATCAGACAAGAAGGGACATTTCCACTCAGTTTCCCCATATTGTTGATTGTGCAGAGGCAGCTTTGTATGCTTGCCCCATACAATCACCAGCTGCACCCTGAATGCTATCTTCCTGGTTTTCTCTCAGTCCCACTGATGTTGGTCTATGTCTTTTTCCAGTGAAAACATCTTAATCTTTCACGGACAATTGCAGAGCAAAACAGAAATTTGGATTTCTTGTAAAGTGGATGAAGTGCCCCAACTTTACTTCTTTCTCTACTGTTGATCAACCGTCACTGAAGACCTTGGAGCAAAAAGTGCATGAGCAAGAGATATGTTGCAACCTATAATTGGTGCGGGGTGTTTGCTAGCTAAGATTTCTTCTGAGAAACATAAAAACAGTTCAAGCCAGGAAGACAAATTAGTTTACAAAAGACAGTTTATTAAAGCAGCAAGCCGTTGGAACAATTTCACTAGTCTCTATGACTCACATCTAAACAGGCTGATAAAATGATTCATCTGGCAGGAGAGCCATGTTTAAATATGCTGCTGCTATCACACTTCCCCCTCCAGAGCAGCCAGACCAATGGCTTTTCTTATCCCAAGAGGCACCGCCTGTCCAGACAGGGAGCAATACAAGTTCCTTCACACTTGCAGGCTTGACAGTAAGCATTTCCACACTACAAGGCAAAGGCATAGAAACAAATACAGCTGCTCTAGATGCTGGTGGGGGTAGGTGGAGGAATTAGTGAGAGGTAACTGGGCTGACTCCTGTGTTTGCATTAGGGTGAGCTTTTTGTCTTTACACTTTGCATCTCACTGTGAGACCACTCCACTTAAATTTAGAAGAGCATCATCCAACAGATTTTAGTCAGTCATGGAGTCATTTAATCATTAGTACCAAAGGCACAGCTGGCAGATCTATGGCCAAAGGGCCAGTGTTTTAGACATACATCTGATTTTCAAAAGCTGCAAAGATACTACCCGTTTTATCTCTATGTGGAAACAAAGCTAAAAAGACTTAAAGTTGTACCAGCACTGATTTTATGTAGTTTAAAAATATTCCTATGTTTTACTCAAGATCAGTAGAGACATATTTAATATAATTTTCTGGGTATATTACTTCAGAGCAGGAGCAAGGAAGAATGATTACATGCTCAACAGTATCAAAATCATGTCGTTTCAGCAGAACATTAATTAATTTTTTGACTCTTCAGTCTCTCTGACCCAGTTCTGAGAAGCTTATTGCTGTTGTCAGGTCAGAACTTGTTTCAAAGAGCCAAGTGTTAACTTTCCACTTAGAGATTATGCTGGCAGGAGTCTATCTGCTTACATAGGATATGTCTTTGTCCTTGACCTGCATTATTTCTATAGTTCTCTGGTGCAGAAACAAGGAATTAGCTTTCCAACACAATTTATAGATTGAATTGATCAGTGGGATAAAAATTCACAGTTGATTAGTTCTGCCTTCTTTAGGAGCTAATGAGAAAATAAACCTTCCCTGGACAACATTAAAATGTTTTCTGGGAAGTAGATTAGATACTCTATTGCAAAAACAATACATAAAAGTAAAGTGCCCAAAACCACACAGGAATTATAAGGCTCAGTAAATAGGATGGATAATCAGAGGCCCCTGGAATTATCCTGCTCAGCAGGTAAGTTTTTTCTTCTTTCCATTACAGACCTACACCCAAGCCTCTTTTGTTAGAGCATATTAAATCAGCATTGAAGACAGTAAAAAAAAATGCTCAGTCTTGTGGTGTGTAGTGACAATTTAACCTTTAGCTTGTACAGAGTAATATGCAGGAAAGCTACCTTTGTTTGCAGAGTTTGCCTCTTAGTATGGGTATCAAATGTAAAGCTTTTCTCAAATGACAAGGGAGATAATACATGTCTCCAGAGAGATATGTAAGCACAGGTAAAGGCATATGCCAAACACATATATTTTTTAGGAAACATAAATACAATTAACATCTTATATACACCACACCCCCAAAAAACCAAAACAGAAGTTTGGTGTCAGTTAAGCTGTTGCTTTCCAGAGGGCCCTTTCTGCATTTTCAGAAACATCAAGGTCTCTTGAGAAGTGCCTCAATCTGGATCCCAGAAACTGAGGCACTTCTGTATTTACAGATGTTATTGAAGCACAGCTCATGTGTAACTCTGTGTATTGTGTATGGTGTTTTTTTCCTCTTGGGCAAAACACATTGATGTGGACATGTTGTCATTAACTAAAAGAGTTACAACGTGTCATGTGAATTGAGAAAGGAAGCTGTTTCATGAAAACAAATTTCTTATAAGAGATGCTTTTGTCAAAGATGTAAATGCTACGGATAAGCAGTTGAAATCACACTGTTAAAAGCAATGGTAAGGTACAGTGACAGACCAGGAACAGCACTGGTCAGTTGTGCTTGTGATTCCGTGTTTGAGATTATTTGTACAATTTTTCTGCATCAAGTTGAATAAAACAGTGTTGCCTTTTGGAATTTTTCAGTTCTTTGGACTTATAAGTGAGGGAACTACTCTTCTGTCATTATATCTGAGGAGAATCAGAAAACTTCAGATGCTGCACAGCAGTTGTGCAGCAGCATGGTATTTCAGGGAGCATAGAACAGGGTACAAGAGACATTGGATTTGTCTGATGTTCAGCTGCACGTCCCTCTGTACCATCCCATTAGCCTTACTAAAGGATATAATGAGATCCTTAGGCATGGCAGTGAGACCATGCACAGTTGCAAAGAAAAAGCTGTTACTCTTCTCCAGGATGGCAATCTGTCCTGACACTATTTTGTTTTCAGTTTCCCCCAGTCTTTCTTCCTTGTAAATACATCATATTTACATTGTTAGACTGAAGTACAGATTCTAATTAACTTGAGTTCACTAAGAAACTTGTGCCAAGTCAGCTCTGTCAACTTTCATGTCTTTGGCCAAACCAATCAGCAGATCCTTTTGCTTGTATTTCCTCCTTGAGGTTTTACTTACAATAAAATACTTTAAGTATCTTTACTTAAAGATCTCATTTCCAAGGGAGGTCTTTGCACAGACAGTTGCTGCCTGACACAGCTGTTACAGGTCACCGAGGAAATCACACCGTGAAAATAATGCTGCCACCTCTGGGTATCCAACGTATATATCATTCACGCAGCGTTACAAGGATGATGGAATGGCATATGTGAGTAATTTCAAAGTCCACCTAGACTGTAAAAATGTGCCCTGCACAGAACCTAGGGCACATCTGCATCTGTGTGTCTTGTGGCAGGATAGGACAGGAAAGGGAGAACTGAAAACTGTAAAACAGAAAAATGATAGCCTTCTTTAAAAAAGACTTTACACCCCATATGGCAGTGGATTATTACATTGCCATCATTGGAGCCCCTCTTTTTTCTGAATTCATCTACAGAGTGTATGGAAAGGACCAGATTAACTAAGTGTGGCATACTCCATGCTGTCTTGGGAGCATTACTAATCTTGTAATAACATCAGCTGCGAGGCATCCCTCAGTAGCAGGAGAGTATGGAGCTAAACCAAGGGAAGAAGGATCACCAGCACAAGACTGAGACAGTAAAATAAGAACAAGAAACTAAATAGGATCTAGAGGCAGTAAAAGAAAGAAAAGAGAGAAAGATTAGAAGAGGAGAAGTCAGAGGATGCAAAAATAGGCATGAGAAAACAAACCTTATTTTACCTCAGAGTAAAAGAGCTCATGGCATGCCAAAGGGTCCCCCATTCTTTTGGCACCTTTTTGATGACAGTGAGACTAACTATGGTGTTACATCAGTGCTGAGCTGCAAATAGTCATCTCACACTGGCACTTCAAATTTGGAATAACACAGCAAGAGAGCACCAAGGGGTCTGCATATCATATAGTGGCCCTACAAGGATTTAATCACCTTCCTCTGGTGAATTTACAGAGCAGCTGCTCCATAAAGCCCCAGTGCTTAAGTACGAATAATATGTTTTCAGGAATACTGCTCTGCATTGAGGAAGATTACCATGCATGTCTTAGCTGTGAACACTAGGAGATGAAAGAGTTGTTCTGCTTGACCTTTATTGTAGGGGAGAGAAGATTTTGGAAAGAAAAGCGTGATTCTTTTTGTGTCCCATTTTGAGCCTACAGAAGGTTTTTGCAGCTCATGCAACTGTGTTTGACTGTAAGAGACAGAAGCTCTCAGGCTTTATTCTAGCACTTTTCATACCTAGGGGAATGTGATGTTTAGCTCTCCAGTGCAAATATGAGTCTAAAAAAGAAATTGCCAAGGATTGCTTTCTCTTCCTTTTTTTCTCTCCTAAGTGACATATTAAACAAACACATTAGGCATTGTGTTTATTTAAACGTTTTCCCTGTTCTCTTATCATCACTTAGGATCCTGGAAATACAGCATATATATTGTTAATTTAGGAAATTAGGGTAAGTTGTAAATGTGAAAAACAACCTGGAGAGAAAGAACATTCTCCCCCTATACTCACTGGGGTTTACATTTACCCTGAAAGATGTCTGCACTTCCTTAGGGCAGCAAGAAGCTCCTTCAGGGCTTCAAGATCCCTGGAGCTGACAAGAAATAAGAAAGAAGTACCTAAATGTTTATGAGTGTTGAATCACTATTTTCTTGGAGAAAGGGACGGAAAGCATTGTTGATTTTTTCATCTCTTTGTTTTCCTGTGTTTCATACTGTGCTAGCAAATACTACGTAGGAAAACAAGCAAAAACTTTCTAGTTCTGTGCACAGCACATCCCTCCTGTGGTGTCCAGCAACACAGATGAACAGAAAAACTCAAATATAAAAAGGTATCATCCAACAAAAATATATCTTGTCATGATTTGAGATTTGGACTGATCAGTACCATCCCCCACTCAAAACTCAGAGATATTGGTCCCAAAATTACTCTTAACAGCTTTACTGGGGACGTTACTGGTCGATAAAGCAATGCACTGAGGCACAAGGTCAATCTGCCGTTTAGAATGGCAGAGTAGAAGGTGCTGAGAACACCATATCTCGAATTTCAATAAACCAAGGATTCTGAAAGCCCCATTTAAGACAGCTTAAATGAGTCAGATTTTGGAAAATGTTGGTCTCTGAAAACATGTCCTTTTGAATGATTTGTGACGCAGTGCTCATTTTGAGAGGTAAAGTCAACCTTTTTTTAATAACAGAGGGTAAACCGTGTAGTACAGCAAAGACCTTTGCATTTTAGTTGCAGAATAAGCACCGAATCAAGTTTTGCTGTCTCATAGTCATTATTGGTCTCTAATTTCCAAACTAAATTGAAAGTAATTAAACTATTTGCAGGAGGATAAATTGTAGGAGAAGGCTTTAAATTAGAAGGATCAGTAACATCTTAACAATTTTTATGCCACATTAAGCCAGAAAATTATTTCTATGCTTGTCACGCTTACCTTACAGGGAAAGCTTTAATACATACCTGACTTAGCAATAGTCTTAAAAAAGCTTAAATATATAGGTAAAATGAAGGTGTTTATGATCAGTCTCTACTAATAATTTTCCAGAATAATACATATAAACATACATTTTTGCTTCAAAACTCCTATTTTCCAAACTGATCTCCAGTACAAGGTAAAGACATGAGAGAAACAAAAACGTTTGGAATTGCAACAAGTTAATATAGTTACATTTTCTACACATGGGTGTTATTAAGGAAAGCCAAGATTTGGCCTCCATTCTTTTTTGGGTGATCTGAGTGACTTTGTTCATAGAACCACACTGTTCACTGAAAAGGAAGAGTGATAATTTAATAACTTAGTCATCTACATGATGCATCAGTTCCATGTAGAAACTTCCCTGAAGAATTTCCCTGACCAAGTATTAGTCAGACCTGAACAAAATGTTTTGTAAGCATCTATGGTCCGAGCTAAAACTTTTTTCCGTTGTCAGCCATCTGGAAGAATTATAATATTTATATCTGGATTATAATATTTACTGACCTTGCGTGTTTGCAAAACAAAAATGATGGCATAACTTGTGGGCTGACTTTTGTCAGTGCAGCTGACTTTTGTCAGTGCAGCTGTGTATAGGTCATGGCAAATATCACCTCTAGCCTGTTGAAAGTGTTGTCACTCTACATTATGATTAAATCTATGATTGGCCATATCTTGTCATAACTTCAGTGATTTCAACAAAGATACAATGATCACTGCCACAGGGAATTTAATTAGTTGGACTGTCACAGCCAAAAGAATGTTTCCTTTCCATTATATATACAAACTAAGTCATATATATATATATGAATATATACATAGAGAGAGCATATATATATATATATATATAAATATAAAAAAGATCATATGAATCGTCACATGATTCAGTTTTTATTACATTTAGAAAAGTCTTCTGCTCTGTGGTGCAGATGGTGGGTACCTTCCTTGCCTCTAAGCCTTCTCCAGATAAACAGGATCTGCCTCATACTCAGACTTGCATGGGTGACAGTCTTACTGTGATTGATTCCTCTAGGGTTACACTTGAAACAAAGGCTACAGAAGCATTTGTTCATGCAATGCAACAAATTCACATTCTTTTTTATCTTCCTGCCCTTTCAGTGTTCTCCTTTCCTTCATTAGGAACTTTATCTGAGAGCACATATTTTACTTTACAAAATTTAAGAGACATTTTTCCCTTCTAGTATGTTATTTATCCTTTCTCCTCCACTATTACTCAGAAAGAATGTAAGTAAAAATCACACTTTCCAAATAATATACAACAAAGAAAAATAATAAGACTTCTCACTTAGTCACAGAATTATTTGCCTTCTTCAAACTGTCAACAGTTTCTCGATGGAAATCATCTGTGAATCATTTCTTCCTTGTTGTCTTCCAGGGAATAATTTTGCAGCTCTTTCACGTTAAGATACAAACCTCCCCTGTTTGTTCAGAGGAGCTGGTTGGCTAGTTTGGTTTTAGACACTGTGCCGCTTATGTTTCATGATGTGATCAGCTCTAAGAATAAAAGAAGCACGAATTCAATGAGATAAAGTATTCCACTTGAGGTCAACCATGGTTTGCAAGGTGTCATAGATTATTTTGGTGTGTGCAGCTGATGTGGGTCTTGGTACAGATGCATCCTGATGTTTTCGGTAGTTATGCCAAGCACTGAGGCCGAGAAATCCCCCCTTTTGCAAATATGTGTGTGCAACTCTCATCCATTTCAATAGAGCTTTACTCACATTTAATGATATTTTGAAGATATTAAGTTTCAAATGCTTTATATGCTTCATTTCAAGAACTTGGATTAACTAATTAGCACTGACCTCTTTGGTGATGACTAGATCTTCACAGATTGTCAAATATATTGTTTGTCTGCAGTTGTCATTATGAGCATATTGCAAATCTTTGCTTTGCACTGGAGAGGTCGATGCCTGATGCTGATAGCTCTTGATGAGTACCAAACCAGAAGTTTCCCTTAGATATGAGCAAACAGCTATTTCCCTGAAATCAGTATGAGAAAGCCTCATTGGAGATTTATTTTATGAAAAAAGATGTGCACAAATACCCTTAATAACAAATAGATTTTCGTGCTATTTTCTACTGAACAAAAAACCACATTTTCTGTAATAAAGGGAAAATGCAATCTGATTTTCCTAAGTACTACTTAGTCCCTAGCTGATTTTTTTCAATAAGATGAGAACAGCGGTGTGCAACTGCACACACCTCACAAAGACTGCTGTATCACTAGGATGTCTTTCCAGCTGCTGGAAAATTATTGAATACCTACGTTGGATTAGACATGTTTAGATAGATGCTTTTTAGCCTGTGTCTTCAAATGATATAAATACAGATCTCAATAACACCTTTGGCCCTCATATTTGTAATGCTACCTCAGAATCCAGTAAGACACAGAATATAATTGTCATCAGTTGATCAGCTGATCAGGTCTAAGATGAGATTCACCAATTATTTTAGTTAATGCACTAATGGACTGAAACAAGAACTAACAAGGGTGGTTTTAAACCACTTATAGAAGTTGCTGGCAAAAACAAGGACTAGCTTGATTTGGGGAAAAACAAGATATATTTAGTTTACACAACATAAAATCACCAGCACAATTAATCCTACATAACTGGGCTGAGCTATTTCCTACATCCTGTAAGGGAGAAGAAAACTCCAACAATTATTTCCCTTGTAGACCACAAAAAGAGGAAAACTCTCCATTTCAGCCAGCAATGGACAGCAGACAAAACCTTTCACTCAATGATCTCTGAGGTTCCATACTCCCATTCCCTCCATTCACCATATTCCAAGGGCCAAACGGCAGCCTTGCCCAACCCAGTGACTGTGCTTGCTCTCCAAACAAACACTAGACAAGAACTAACAATCCACAAGAAGCAGGAATCTCCAAACTAGTCGTGCTGTTTGCAGAGTTGCAATTTCAGCTTGGAATTCCAAGCTGCTTATCACAAGATGCCATAGTTACTCCCCAATTCCTCAAGCTAAGAAACCCACCCATATTCAGTTCACAACAGCAATAGATCCTTATAATGTTAAGCATGGCAAGACCTTCACACTGAAAACCAGAAAATACAATGCAAATTCAAGAGCAGCTGTTGCTACGTTTTTAGTTCACTACCTGTACTGGGCAGCCACAGGACTATTTGAATGATGCAACATCTGTCTGACAGCTTCTTTTTTCCACTTTGAGCATTACAAAATAAAACCCTGGTGCGTGGAGATATCATCTTTCCCTGGCAGATCCTAATGGTTAGCCAAGATATTTGTTTCAGCAGATACTCTGCTTTTTAGCTGTAGTTTTGAGAGAAGCAGACTGACTGTACATTCACCTTCATCTGTGGTCCTCACAGGGCCCAGAGTGTCTCTCAGACTGTGTGGATATAAATGTGAATATGCACAAACTTGGCCCACCTGACTGGACGTAGCAGCTCACAAATGTGTTCTTGCTATCTTCTGCCTGAATTCCATGCTACAAGAAACTGAATCCATGCAAATCTATTTCTCTGTCATTGTTCTTCCCCATCACCCTTCAGTGCAAGTTTAGCTGGTGCATTTTCCACAGAATTGCCAAATTAAAACTGCAACATCTAAAGACCAGTATTTCCAATCAAACAGGGATGACATGAAACATCCGAGTGCAAAAGGAAGGATCAGTTCACCCACATTGTTTCAGTAACATGGAGGCTTTGACAACTACACTATGTATTTTATAAAGAAAAATTGATGTTAACTAGGATTCTCATTTATGGCTGAGATCTTCTTGTACTGAGTGTTGTATGTGCAAAAAAAAAAAAAGATACTATTTTAATTAAATCCCTGTACATAAAACTACATATGAAATGTAGTAGAAGAAATAAAGATAGATTTTGTCAAACTAATGCTTTCCAAGATATGTTAGATTAATGTTAGACTGATATTTTAGCATGCTGAAGATCATAAAATGAGTTTTATGGTGCATTAAAATCTCATAATAACAATTTCAGAGAGTTAGCATATTATATTATTCAGAGTTAAATACTGTCTTGAATGATAAAGGCTATCATACCATCAGGCTATAAAAACTACAGCTTTGAAATATCAATCCTCATTTATCAGTAAGATCATTTGCATATCTAAAGCAAGAACATAATTGCATATTTTTTCAGTTATCGAGGAAAAAAAGATTTCCACTTTTCAAACATGCAGAAAAAAAGGATAATATTCTGAGAAGTCTTTAGTAAATCATCTAACCTTTCATAAAAATAAATGTAGTTATAAAAGAGGAAGTAAGTAAATTCTATTTTGTTATACTGTACAGAAGCAAACTTATTTGAACTCTAAGGAAATGTTGTATTCAAACACAAATGTATTACTCAAACTCGAATTTTGACAAATTACACCTGTTTATCTGATATTTCTGTAAGCGACGCAGAAAAGCCATGAAACCTTGCAGCACCCCTCTACAGCTCCACCCGAAAGAGGAATTCATCAACATGAGTTACTGAGAGCTGCACGTTGCCCTTAATCCGCACACGGAATACTGTGTTTTAATGCCTTTAAGCTGATAAATGGGTATGCTCATACGGTTAATGGGGTAGAAAAGAGGGCAGCTGATATAAGAGATGGTGAAAGGGGTACTAGATCAAAAAAAATACATTTGTCCTCAAAGGGATTTTCCTTTCTCCATCCTCGTATGTATGAAGATGACCCAGGTTACATTTCCCAGGGTCTTAAAAACACAAAAAAATCCAAGAATATTATTATAGTAAAGAAAAATGTTAGTAAGTTTTATTAACAAATAATAAGAAACAGTTATAACAAGGGAATAAAAAATCCTGCAAACCACCAGCAAACATTAGAATCACAGTCGTAATGTGCCAGCAGCCACCTGGAGCCACACAAAACATAATAAAGGAGTCCCTCTCACCCTATCCCTTTGGCAGGTGGCTTAAAACTCCGTGCAGGAAGCAAAAAAGCCAAATGGATAAAGGCTCTTCCCCCTACACACACCCCCTTACAAGTGGCAAATGCTACCTGTGTGGGAACAAAGAAGAACGAAAGAAAAAAAAGAAATGTGTATGGAAGTGAAATTATACCAAGACTGAGTCAGGAATGAGAGAAAATCAAGAAAAACATAGAGAAGAAAAGTTAGAAATTATCAAGAGAAGGATGAAGTGGGGTAATCTTTTCCTCAAGACCACACAGCAGGAGGAAAGAGCAGATTGCAGAATCTTCTCCACACGCTCACTCATGGAGCAAAGTTCAGCCCCCCTCCATTGCCATTTACAGTGCCATGGAGAAGGGATAACCACTGGCTCTCACACTGGTCATGTGATGGAATCTGGTTGACTCCCTCAGCTGTAATGTCATGTCACGCCATGTCATGTCAGGCAGGGGTCAGGTATTAATCCATGACGGAAGAGATTCTGGAGTCACCACTATTTTGTCCACCACTTCAACTGACTTGTGGATAGAATTTCAGTGTACAATAGACCTTCCTTCAAAAGCCAAGGCAACAGGCCACTGGGAAGGTGTTCAGGCTGCCACCTGCATGTGTGCCATGGACATCTATTTCCTGTGCTGTCTACATCCTCTTTTTTCCCATGATGAGGTATTGGTATGTAGCAGCCAATTCCTCCTTCAGCACAGCTACACAGTGTGGTCACTGAAGCTTCCGGTGAGCAGTAACGGCATATGGAATTGCTCAGAGGAAGTAAAGCCATTGATGTGGGAATGCATTGGGTCAAGGATAAACCTGATACAAAGAGGTTTGCACAGCTTACTGAGAGACACACAGACCACTAGTCCAGGACTATTCATTGCCCGGAAAAGGTCAGAATTCCTTCCCCACCTGGCTGTTTTGTGCTTATGTGTTCTTAGAGGGCAGCTAGTACAGATGTACTCCTGAGAACTCTGCTGTGGAAGCTACGGAGAAAGACCTCCTAAGCACAACAGATCTGCAGCCTTTATCCACCACAGCACTTGACCCACATCAAACCATTGAATCTGAGACACTTGTGCCTGGACGTGAACAAATGCAAACCTTCCATTGCAAATATATGTTATTTGTGACATCTGTTGCATTAGGACTAAACTGTTATTTACACTATAATCGTTAAACATAACAGCAGGCAGATCAAGTCCAGAGCAGTCGTTTAAACGGATTCCAGGGCTTACTGCTTTTGATGTTGCTGGAAAAACCTCACACATTTCGCCAAGCTCTCTGAAGTGCACACCTGAAAAAAACCACACGTGCTATCCTGCTCAGCTCACCATGCACGGAACTCAGTGCATGTCACAGTCCATGTCGATTTCTAACGCACTTCTCCAAGGCTCTGAAAGCACAGGAAGCAGGGTACTGCACGTGCACGAAGTTCAGTCATTGAAACCAACAGGTGATTCTAGTCACAGTGGCAGCCCAGAAGGCAGCAGAGCCCCTCTCCTGATTTTGATAGCATGCCAGCGTTAAGTTTGGTAGCAAGGACAGGTACATTTTGCACTGAGTCTAATTTAATTCTAGAACCAGGGTAACCTCATGACAGATACTGTTCTTTGTCTACAGCATCCATTGTTACCACCAAGGCTTCCTCTGTGCTGAAGTTTCTTTGGAATCCCTCCTGTTTTGGTTATGAACAGAAGTAGTCCTCCACCGTTTTCTTTTTCTTTTCTAGCAGCTGTGAAACAAAAGAGTGAGAAAGGGCAGATCTGATATTTCAAATAAAAGATAACGCCAGGCTTTCCTCGCATATATTTTATCTCAGTTTGTAAGTACACATGTCAGTCCCCGTTCCTGCACTTCTGCAGAGGTGACAAACAGGACTGCAACAGATCCTGCTCTGGCAGGGGGTTTGGACTAGACGATCTTTCAAGGTCCCTTCTAATCCCTAATGTTCTGTGATTCTGTGAAGTTCAAATTAGTATCTAAACTATATTACCTTTCTGTACCTTTAAGCCTTTAATCTTTTCTATTTTCACCCTTCCCTCATGCACACTAACACTGCTGTTCCATTTCATCTTTTCACTTTGTCACTGGCCCTATTAGCAATGTAGCAGAATGAGACAGTGATGGGTCTGCACAGAATAAAAGATGCTGTCAAGCTGGTGTCAGCTCAGATTGGACTTTGAGGAAAGAATCAAATGGTCTCTTTTCAAAATGATTGATTCCTTCTCCAGCTTCAGCTTAATAATTTTATGCATTCTTATCACAAGTTTGGGTCAACTGCAGTGAAATTTCCAGCATTGCTCTTGACATTCCTGCTGAAGTGGATTGTCAAATTTTTTCCTTGGTTTAGGCTAGTGCACAGGACTGAGATTAAAAATCCAATAGTCGAGTCCTGCAAATTCCCATCACTTGCCAGCCTATGGGTCAAATATGCCAGGAGTGAGAAAAGGTAACGGTGCTACTCTGAATGTAGCTCTGTGTAAAATCTAATATACCAGATTTTAAAATGTGACAGTAAGGCCCAAATCCACACTGAGTTAAGCAAATGTTCCCATTTTTAACAATGCTAAAAATTATTAGGGGGTTTTTTTGCATTGAGGGAGGAAAGGCATTCAAAAACAGACACTGAGATGCATAATTAGGAGCCAGATTTTTGCCAGCATGGTCAAGTCAGAGCTCCACCCCAGCTCTGGGGCAGCCCTTGATATAAGCACCAGAAAAGTGGCATCATGTTGCAGGTTTTGATTCTACCACATTTGTTTTCAGACTCATTTGTCAACAACAAAAGAACATAGTTCAAGCAAAATGCTAGGGTGTCATTTCTTACCAATAATGAACAAGACTAAAGACACCTCCTGCAGATTAATGACTGGTTGGAACCAGTTAATCACCTCAAGCCATTAACCCTAACTGTTATTAAGCTCTAGGATCTAAACCAAGTCCTCAATCACTGTGGCTGCTGTTTACCCCTCCTGTTTTAAAACCCATCCCCCAGAGTCTCAGCAGAATCCCACTGAAATAAACCAGTTAAAAATTGCATGTGGGAATTTGTCTTACATGTAGAGAGATAGAAGAGAGCTACACGGATAACAAAGTTGTCCATTTCTCACCTATTTCAGAGCAATATTCATTTCACATCACATAGATGTCAGCACAAAGTATTTGTGGCCATTGGAAACCTGACACATTAGTTAATCAGGGCTCACCAATCTTTCCACAGGGCAATTTAGTTTATAACGTAGCAGGAAACGAGGAAAATGGCAGAGAGAAAGGATCTGGGGGGAGGGAAGCAGAAAAGGACGAAGAAACCTGCAGGAGATAAATCCAACCGTTCAGCGCTCTGAAGAGGAACCTATTCATAAAGTTCACTCTTTATGTATTCTGATAGGCTTTTGTTTTGGTTTACTTTATAACCCTATTGTACGGTAGGCAGCCCATTGTTTGCTCTAATCATCTGTTTCCATGACCTTCACCTTTATTGATTTAGCTTCTTCCTAAGTTTAATGCAGCCTCAGAGATTAAAGCGATTTTTCTCCAGGATAGGTTATTTAACAGTAGATTTGTTCTAAAGGGAGAAGTAATTTTTATTATTAAAAAAATGTTTTTATTACAGGAGGTATGTTTTAAGTAAATAAAAACCCTTAACAGAGGTAAGCAATGGAAAGGGATTCTAGCACATTTAAAAAGCGTGCCTAAAATAAGTAAACTGCTTACAGTTGTTTATGAATGATATCAAATAGTGCAACTTTGAAGCATAATGTACATAGGACTTTATTCTCCCCTTCCAGGTGTAGTTTTAATCAGGGTTATAGTTTCAACTGGCAGGGAATCATGTGATGCGATATCATTTTCTCCAAGAAATACGGTAGTATAATTCAGTATTTTGCAAGTGCGGCAGTCGAGATTATAAACCAAAGACAGAATTTACTGCAAGAATATAATAAAAGCAATCTCATTTTCCTTAACAATTTATAGTTCTGATCTGATTATACAGCCTATGTACTTGGCTTTATTACTGCATTAAACTCTCTCCTCCTTGGCGATACTTTGTTCTCTAACGTCGATCATCAACCACCACTCAGGCATTTTGGTAAGAAAAGCACCCGCCTCCTTCTTGTGGACAGTTCACTAAACAATGTAAATTGCCTTTCCATAGTCACATATACATGGATTTGATTCTGCAGCCCTAGCACTTGAAACAGTAATGAATTACCAGAGATAAACAGACTGAACCAAACCCACTGCAGTAAATGGAAAATCATCTGTTGACCTCACAGGGCTTTGAACCATTTCTCCCCTGACAGCAGACATCCATTTCCTGTTCCCAACCTTCACCAGGGTAATAATAAATGTATTACCCAACTCAACTCTAGTGCTTGCTAGCAAAGCAAACCAGAGAGAACATGCAGTGCAACTACTTTTTCCTGTACCCTACATAAAATCCAGAAGAAAAAAAAAAGTAGAGTTATCCTAACCTGAAAAAAGAATTGGAAATGAAACTTCAGATAAATCTTCACTAACAATTTTTCTCAAATACTCTCTTGCCGTTGTTTTTCCTTTACCACAATATAGTTGCTATTAAAAAGAAAAAAGAGATTCTCATGAATTATACATTTCTCTTATGAATTTTTGAACCACAGATTGCTTTCTGCTAAAATGGCACAGATTTACTGGAAGAGAAACCAAACAGCAGCTACAGAATGAGCACTTCCTGTTGATAACAAAACCTGAGCTCTACACGCTCTCAAATTAGCATCTGTTGTCTGGAGTTTCCCCTGTACTTCATCTGTGTTTTCCCTATCTATTGTTTTGTTTTCATCTCTGAGAGTTTTCTAAAATTCCTCTGAAACTTAACAATTGGCGAAAAAATTATTCTGT
This sequence comes from Rhinopomastus cyanomelas, assembly GCA_013400115.1. Classification (NCBI taxonomy): domain Eukaryota; kingdom Metazoa; phylum Chordata; class Aves; order Bucerotiformes; family Rhinopomastidae; genus Rhinopomastus; species Rhinopomastus cyanomelas. The sequence continues at coordinate 229,262 of VXBP01001149.1, read as the reverse complement.
GTTACTATGGTAACAAAAAACAAAAACCAAAAAGTATGAAAAACACGTTAAGCAAACCAGGGACTCAAGGAATTGTTTCGCAATGGAGACCAAACCATTGGTGCTTTGTCCACAAGTGGAGCAACCTGGGGTCTATTTAAAGGTGTTGAACCCAGGGAATATATTAATAACGCACTCTTTTATTTAAAATAGAGTATTTTTCCTCTGCTGGGCAGCTGTATTGCATTATGTGTGGCATTAATTAGAACATATATCTTGGTATAATGCATATCCTCCACAAAAACTATTTTAAGAGAGCATTAAGGGCAAACCATTACATGCTCAAAAATTAAAACCAAAATGAAAAACTAACAATAGAAAATAAATGACACTTGTATTTAGGCCTTTTTCACCCCCTCACACACAAAAATAAAAGGCTCTTTAATTACTGGCTCAAATGCCATTTCTTGCACTCAACAGCAGAAAGGAACTTCTGGGTTAATGAGACCAATCCTCAGCTATTTCAGTCAACCACACTGCATAAACCCAGATGTAAAAATACCAGACTCCTTAAAACAGCTGTGACTTTTGCAGTTATGATTCCTGTCAAAAAGCTGTCCCAGCACTTTATTCCTGTGATGTCTCGAAACCATCTTCCCACCTTAATTAAGGTTACTTGTTTCCAGAACATATCTATATTTTTTTCCAGAGCTAGCGCTGTCCTTTAGCTTAAACAACTCTCCCTCTTTGATATCTAAAATGCCTTCATGTATTCACAGATAACAGTATTTTCCCTTCCCAGCTTAGTTTCATGAAACTAAAGGGTTTGGTTTGCTAATTTTATTTCTCTTTCATTTATTGTTCTGTAGACTACAATCCTGGAGTCCTCCTCTTCAGTTGTTCCCTTAGAATTTCTTTCTCACTGAGCAGCCACCAACTCCAGAGGAGGTTTTTACCTGGACCTTGTTTAATGGAATTTATGCTTCTTTGCCAGAACTGGGAGTTGTTTCCCTTGTACTTTGTGGAAAACATCGTCATACTATCCTTCACTTAGGTCGTGTATCTGTTCATGTGTATTTGAAAATATCTTGCTAAACTGTGCTGAAACAGAATATTGAAGTATTCAATTTTTTAATAGAAATGAGGACTAAGAGACTAAGGACTAAAACTAAATTTTCTAGTTCACATTTCTTTCCCTTAAAAGGCAGAATATTTCATCATCAATATTTCTCTACATAGTCCAATGACTTTTGTGAAACCCAATTCTTATCGATCATGCAAAGTCCTTCCTTGTTTTACCTGATGCTCGCATTGAGTAGCCACCCAAAATAAAAAACAATGAATCAAAGAAACAATCAAACAAAAATCAATTGATTCAAAATTTTTAGATTTTTCATTTCTATGCATTCTCTATGTGATACTCATGTCTGTAAGTGATGATTGAGGTAGTTATTCATAAAACCTCCAGTCCATGAGAAAGCACCTGAGAAATATGTGGTCTGATGCAGAAGACATTAAGAGGGTCTTTTCACGATAAAAACTCTGTAGGAGGGATGGTGACAGATTTTTAATAGTTAAACTGTCTCCATCATCTTGCTTGCAAAGATAGCAAGCAAATAAAGCCTTCGGAATAATGGCCTATAAACAGTTTGCTTTGAAAATAATTGACAACCTCAATTGCTACGATACTTCCATCCATCACAAGGAAGAGAAGCTGAAATGCTTGGAGCAGAAAGTTGAAAGCCCTTTTTTCTTGCTGACTGCAAGAGAAGAAAGTACTTTGTCCTGGTGTTGCACATACATATAGGCAAGTATAAAGCAGGAACAGAACAAAATAAAACAGTGGGTGTTGGAGGAAACAGAGTGTGGATCTGATAGAGTTTTCATCACAGAAGCAATGTCTTCAAATCAAGTGAACGTTTACATTCCTGCATAAATAAACACTTCAATATGGAGCTAATCTGCAAAAGCATTCAACATTTTTGCTGATAAATTTCTGTGTCAGTGTCGCAATTTCAGAGTTGTGCAGAAGCCATGGGCTAAAATATGACCATTGACCATCCTCCAATTTAAAAACACAGATCAGTAGCTCAGTGTCACCTTCAAACAACACAGGGCTGTGTGGGGTAGTGGATCTGTGTATTCACAGTTTAGAGTTCATGTAAGCGTGAAACGAATGGCATTAAGGAAAACTAGGCAAAGCTTCGGCCAGCAAGTTGGAAGGTTTCTTCACCTCTGTCAGGGTCCATTTCACCCCTCTTCCTGCCAGCCACAGAGCACAGACTGTTGAGCATGTTACTGCTGTGATGAGTTTCTGATGCTCTCAAAGAGCCAAAGATGAGAGCAAACTCATTGTCTCTTACTGTCACAACTAGGATTTGAGCACAGATTTGTCTAGAGAGGAGACTTGAATGAATAATGGCAAAGTGTTTATTTGCTATGGGAAGTGAAAAGATCCATCCAGAGATCAGAAAATACAAACTCCTCCTGTACCTTTTTATTCCGCCACTGTGAGATGACTAAACAAATACAATTTTCTTATAAAAATCAGTGCCCTGACTGTAAAACACAACATTACAATTGAATGAAATGTTCAAAGATGCAGAATAATGTGGGTCCAGTACCAGATTAAAAGACAAACTGACATAAAGAGAAGCAAGCTGAGCTGACTGCATTTACCCCAGCAGAAGAGTTAACATGTGAATATCACACTAAGATGCAGCTCCCAAGTGATGGTCATAAAAGCCAAGGAGCCCCCATGCCAGCCTCATCTGTGAAATCCATTAACCAATGAAGTACCAATAAGAATATAATGAAGAGTGGAGTACACGCACACCAGCCACCATGGTTCTACTGGGACAGCGTTCACTCTGTTGATATTCTGTACAAACATCACATCATACTGACTGAAAAATCCAGCCAACTCCTTGGCGACTTTGCCACCTGTTTCTGCATTTCAGAGCTTTTAGAGCATCAAATTCTATTTGGCTCCTGCTTAGTCTACAACTAAGAGAAAAAAGAGTAACTGCAATGCTATGCGATGACTTCAATGCACTATTATCAAGAAAAGCTGACCTTCTAAGGCAGAACTCAAGTTGTTCTGTTTGCCACTTAAGCTACAAATAATTTCTTGTTATTTGGTTAATTATTGTTTTAAACATGCAAAGCTATGCAGTTCCTTTATATCTACTTAGAGGGAGGCAATTAAAACATAGATAATTTCATTATTTTGATTTCTGTTGTCATCTGTTAACAAGCTTTGAACCAATTCTTGTCACATCCCAGAGTTGCATCAATATTACTCTAAATCTGAAGACAGTCTTGGTCCTTGGTTACATTTCCCATGTACTTGTGTGTATTACAGTATTTTACAAAAAAATAGGATTTTACTGTCAACTCAGACCTGCTTAGCCTGTGCCTACCTTTGCTTAGTCTGTGCCTACCTTATCCATGTGTCTGGCTAGCTGAGAGATTTAAGTGGTAACTAATCAACATATGTACCACCAATTTGCTCATCAGACTTTATGTTAATTCAAGTGAGAAATGACCTTAGTAAATGTGTCAGATGAAACAAGTCAGACTACTACTCTGTAAAAAGTAGAAATAGGTTATTTTCATTTAAACACTGATTGAATTCATTGGTTCTTTAATTGCTTTACACTTACGGACTCTGTCCGGAACTGAAAAAGAACATATGGACAATCAAAGCAGAGAGAACTGCAAAAACCTGGTTTTGTGTGCATTTCTTTGTAAGAATAATCTCCTACTGCGAAATGCAAAAGCCACAGGTTAAACTACACGAGTGATACAATTCTGCAAATACATCATTTGTTTATAATCATGCAGAAGTCTTTGTTGAACATAGAAAAAGAAACCCCAAACGGATCACAGAAGTGTGCTGAGTGAGGAAATGCCCTTGGTAGGAGGAATGGCAGACACCAAGACTGTTTCCTGCTGCAGTGTGTGCTGCTAAGTACTGATCTATTCCCATGGAGATGAAAACTGAGGATGAAGGGCAAAGCCAATCATGCCTAGATTTGACCTATGGCTCTGGGAAGATTAGTCATTTTAAAGAGGTAAAGCACTCAAACAATGCTACTATTCAGCATCTTTTTTAACGTGTTTACCTGTATAACCTTCCCTTTCCACCTTGCCTCCCTCTACCCCAACAATAAAATGATTATTGACCACTTTACCCCTGAAATGTTCCTATCTTTTCCCATTCCTATTTTTTTGTACACACTTCAGTTTCTCGACCGGCAGGCATTGAGCCTAGGTGTATATCAGGTTTCTGAGCATGATGCGTCTGGTCTCCTTGGGGATACATTCCTGTCTTTCAAAATTCAAAGACCATCTTGCTATGTAAGTGCAGTATGTGGAGTAAGAAACTTAAAATTTCATTTAGTCTGTTAACAACCTCAGCATAAGACAGTTGGCTCTTATTCCTACTACTCCATTTTCTTATACCTACACTACCCTATGTCAATCCTCTTAAGATTAAGACTGAAGTGGGAACAGAGAGGAGGACACAAGTGTTTGTTGCATCTTTTAGGTTACACAGATTTGTATTCAATTTGTGTGATGCACACACATCCTCTCTACCATTTTACATACATCCTTCTCCCTGCCCTTCCAGCCTTTCTTAATAAAGAAGTCCTGGCTCAGTTGCTAACTGAACTAGGGAGGTAATACCCCTTATCACTTTGATAAGACAGATACCTACATTTGCTGTGAGGTTCCTCAGTTTACCTGGATGTAGAAACATACACTGGAGTGCCAGCCTTAAGTGATACCCAAACCCCATCATTTCCAAACTCCTCTATCAGCAGAGGCAGCACCAGTCAAGGGTATCCTCTACCTCTTATGGCTTACTACTGAATCTGGAAATATGGGTCAGCTGGATGTACAGGTGCCCTCCAAAATGTCATACAGGGCGGCTGTTCTAGTTCGGGCTTGCTGGTGCAATGGCCCAAACTGCCACAATATTATCTGCCATTCTGAAGCCTCATGGGGATGTTCTGAGGTACTTGTAGCTACCTAGGCCAAAGTCACAACCCCATTTCAGTGACAATCTCAGTTACTCACAACCCTACCCCCCAAATTCTTCTAGTCTGTCAGAAGTGCAAGCTGCTGCTAAGGACCAGGACAGAGAATAAATGCAAAGCTCTTCCAGTCAAAACCACAATAGATTAGGGTGAGCTACAGAAGAGCATTTTTTAATGGAAATCCCTCCTGTTTTTAACACACACACCCCCACACCGATTCATTTTGCCTTAAGCTTTATGGAAAAAAGCAGGATCAGATCTGTGAAATTCAGACTGATTCTATTGGTTAGTTAGAAGTGAAGGATGAGCCAAAATCAGGCATGAAATTGAAAACTCTTCTTTCAGTGATAAGCAAATAAGCTGTCAGAGGCCTTGGATGGAACATTTGACCTAGCATATTTAATTTCATTGATTAAAGTGATCATTAGCAATTTCCTTAATTATGCAAAATATTTCTGTTTTTCTGTAGTCCTTGCTTTGTCCTCATCACGAATTTCATCTTTCCTTAGCTTATTGCTAGGTTTTAATATAAGAGATTAAAGAGATAATTAACTTCGTCACATGTCTGTAGAGTACCAGCCTCCAAATTTGCCTTCAATCCACATCAAGCTAATGGTAAGTTTTCAATGGTATCTCTGCCTTTAGCTCTACCAATTTATTTCATCAACATTGCCCCTTTTCAAAAGACACATTAACATAAATAACGTTACAGGCATGTACAGGGGATGCGTGAACTGATCCTGCTAGATTTTTTTCTGACCTCAGTGACTCTAAAGGTTTTGGCAGATGTACAGTTCAGAAATATCCTTTTCATAGTGACTGGTCAGGGCTGATAGCTATCAGGACCAAGGAGGGCAGTGCAATGTTCTCCAGTCCGGCAGTGATGTGAACCTCAAGGCTCATGTGCAATGGCTGCTGATACACAGTGCCTTTTGTCCACGTTTAGTCCACATCTGGAGCTACACTCCTCAGCAGAGAAGGGGATCAGAAGAAGCAGAGAAGACCTGTGGGTGGAAATGAAAACAGATATAATGGCACAGCCAAGCTCATACCAATATAAAGCATACACAGTTATGCTCAGCCCAGTGAATGTACAGTGGTCACCTAAACAGAAAAGGAAACCCTGTGAGCAAAATGGTAAGCAAACCCCTCCAGCCATCAGACATATGGCATCGCCCTTCTGCCTATTACTTTTAACCAGCCTTGGTAATACTTTTGAGAAGGTTATAGTCATGGAAGGATACAATGATCCTTTAAATGAACCTTTCCTAGACTTCTGTTCACTCTTACCTTACTTTATTTAGAAAACAATATTAGCTGTTCATCCCAACTCATCAGCAGGTAAACACAAACCACTCCTCTTCCCAAGACTCTGTCATATGTCGACAAGTAGATAGATAACTTCAGTGGGGAGGCTGAGATGATATTGAACTATCTTTTTGTTTCAGTTTACTGACCAGCATCGTTTCAGTTTTGCCCAGCTATTTTTCATCCAAAACCCTGCAGAATTACGTTTGCCCTGAAATGTTCCTGATGTGAAGATGGTAGTATTTAGCAAAATCTTTACCCAGTTCTCTTGGCAGCTGAGCCTATAGCATGGTATCTTTCTGTCCTGGATCATAAACAAATCAGGGCTTATCCCATGACCTCCTCATTTAACCTATGGCCTCTTCATTAACTTTTAGCCGGTATTTTGACCAAAGTTACCAAAACATTAAGCACCACAAAGAAGGGTGTGACTTCCCTTTCCATGGCATTGCTTCCCTCTGAATACTGCTACTGGACTTGCAGTGGAAAAAAATTACTTATCCTTCAGTTGCTTTAATTTAAAATGTTACTAATCAAATAAGGGGCATGAAATCTATTATCAAGAAGTGTTTCTGGGTGAATGTTTTGGCTTTTGAAATGTGCCATATTGCAGCAGCTGTCGGGAATTTAAAAGTCAGTTTCTAGGGAAGGATCTCGTAGCCCCTATAGTTTTACACAGACCATCTGATACAGTAAAACTTGACACTCTGCTGTCCCACCAACACATTATGTTTAATTTTCAGGAGAAAAACATGGCATACAGAACGTATTAAGAACCTTGAACTGCAGAAATGTCTGCCTGTGTTGATGAGTACATGTCCTAAACACTGCAAGACTGGGATCTCAGAAGACCTTAGGGGGAATCCCTTATTAACTGAGTATGTCAGTGTTTTCTGCTTGATCTGCAGTCCTCTGTATTTCCCTTTTTTTTCCCCTTTCTCTGTTGCTAGCAATGAAGAGAAATACAGTTGATAACAAAGAGAGTGGTTGCTGGTACTATAATAAAGACAAAATGAGAAACTCTGCAGGAACAGCAGCTGTAGCAAGGATTTTTTAAATGCAATTGCCATGCTATAATTGCCTGTTTACCTTTTTTTTTTAACCTGGTCTTAAAAAGTACTAAAAAATTCCATCTATTCTATCACAAAGCAGAAAAAGCATATGAGAAACTAAATGAAAATTAGCTTGCTACTCTTGAGTTAATCTCTTATAGAAATAAATAGGTTCATTCTCAGCTTCAACAAAGAGAAGGATAATAGGCGAGAGAAATACTTCTTCTTCATAGTGCTTCTTGGCATCAAAGCCTAAGTTTCTTGTCAATGAAGAATAAAGATAGACACTACCAAAGCAGAAAATTGGTAATCTCCCAGCAGACTCAATATACCTCTAAAATAAACACCTCCCTACAAGCTGCCCTGCACTGGTATGTCACTTGGCTCTCAAATCAGCTGGGAGAGGTCAATGATGCACTATTCTAACGTGGGCAAGACAAACTATATGGCTTGCCTTGTCCTGGCCTACTGAATCACAGATGAGGTAAATCCATAGTTGTTTATTCAGACCAGAGCCACCTTTGTTATCTCCATTTAAACCTTTTTGCAGTTATTTGCCACGCAATCAAACACAGCAATCAACATGGCTGCTCAGCTCCAGTTTCAGGTGGTAATATCTTTCCAAGTGTGTCAGCTGTAGAGTCAGAGGTACAGTGTAAGAGCCCAGCTTAACACTCATCAACTCAGTAACTGTCAAAGTAAAAAACAGTATTTTAGTCTTGTCTCAATAAATTGCCCATTGGGTGGCCTTGGCAACAGATTATCTCCTTTTCTTATAGTGTCCATCCTTGAAGGAAATCATAAACAGCCAGGCTTCAAAGTAAACAGCTCAAGTCTATAAATGAAGACAAAAATAAGGCAAGTATTAAATGCTACCGTGCTCTGCTGGGGTGTTGCTAAGCTTCCTTCTCAGTCTGTTCTGATACACACTAAGCAGCGCTTACCTTCACTACTATCACGTACTTGCTTAGTTATGTTACAGCTTTCTTACCTTTTACAACTGGAACTTGTAGAAGTGTTATAAGAACAAACATAAAAAGGCAGTTTTATTTTCCAGGTTTTTATTCATGGCATTAAATGTATATGTGCATTTTAGCTTAGCAGTGCAAAACAACGGTGCGGTAGAAAAGTGACCTAGGATGCTGCATCAGCCTGTTTGCTAAGAAGTAAACACTTCCAGGGACTTCAACTGGGAGAAGAACTGCAAATGACAGCAATGAAAGACAGCTAGAGCAATAGCTCCCTGCCTCCCTTGTTTCAGCCACAGCAGCTGAGATCCAACTGTCTTTGGAGGGACCTTTGTGAGCATGTGCTGTACAACTAAGATTATTAGGAGAGAACCAGAAGTTGAATCCACTCAGCACTAAAAGAAATTCAGAGACCACTTGTGAATGGCTACTTGAGAGTGGCACATGCCTCTCTCTGCTGAATTTAAGGGAGCTGCCCTACACAAAGACAAACCAGGAAATCTGCCAAGTGAGACTGAAAGAAGACTAAACTATTATTATGGAAGAAACTAAGAAAAGTGCTATCATAAAAAGATTAAAATTTTACTTGCATTTAGTTTACCACTCACATTTCTCAAGTAGATATTGAAAATTATCCTGCATAGGGAATAATAAAAGTCAGTAGAACTTTTTCTCAGCTTTGCAGACTAAAGGTCTGGAAATGCATAACTTCAGATAATTCAGCAGTGTTATTTCTTTTCTCAGCTATTTTTCTCTTTCCTCAGGCACATGTAGCCTAATGTGGGCTTTTTCTGCAAGAATACGTCTCATGAAGACCGGTCAAACCTTTTATGGAAGAGACAATTTTCCACAAAGAAAAAGGAGCACCAAGAAAAGGAAACCTCTAAAATTTATCAGTCTCTTCCTGGGAACACATGAAGGCAGATTTTAAACAGTCAGTGAACCAGGATTTGAATGACTAAAAACACCACATATGTGGAACTTATTTGACAGTAGATATTGGAGAAGCACAGGTATATACAATGAGATATTGGCTTGTGTTTCTGAATCCAAGAGGTGCCTGCGCGTGGACTGAAGTGTAAGTGAAATTACTCTATTTTCTGAACTTGGGGGGGGGGGGAGGGAAGGCAGCTGCCAAACCTGGGCTGTGTTAGAAGAAAAGCTATTTACATCTTTGAACAAGCACTTCAGAGTTCACTGAAGGATCATCCATCCACCTTTGGCTGCCATTTATTGTCTTTCATCAACCGCCTTGCATTTATTTTTTTTATTGGTTGAAGAAATTTCTAATTTCCTGTAATTTGGAAACACCCCTCCCACACACACATCTTGCAAAGAATCATAAACTTGATAGGAAGGACGGGATGCATTATTTATTTTCCTTCCTCCTCTCCGTCACTCTGATCTCAGGTCACACACATGGGCTCCCCAGAAGTTATTTCATTGGCTTCCCTGTATCTGAGCCTTCCACTCCTTGGGCTGATGGCCTCACTCTCTCCCAGCAGCCAGGGTAACTGCTGTCAGTTTTGCATCCACACCATCTCACAAATTCCTCTCTCATTTTGTCACACTATACTCCGTGTTGTCATAACCTTCCTCTTATTTCATCAGAAATGTCATACCTCCTGACTCACCTTCCTTGTCAGTGCAGCCAATTGGTTTCCTTTCCCATTCTACTCAGACACCTCAAATAAATCCAGTCTTCTGTGATTCTGTGGAAATCAGCACAACAGCTTCACTCCTGTTGCATCACATGCAAATATCTTGGTTTTATGTTACCTCCTGCCATTCCTGTGAGGAGACCATTAACTTGCTTATTCCTTTCATATGCTCTTCAGACCTGTCTGTCACAAACCCTGGGGTGACCACACAGTGCTTAAAATGAGTTGCCAGTTCTGCAGCCAAGGCAGCTTCCCTTGTCCATGCCTCTCCAAGCAACCCACTCGTGTTCACTCTCTCCTTATTTCTTCACCTCCATTCCTGTGCTGTTTCATGTTTATCTTATAAGATATTTAGTAGATAAAAGTTCTTACAGGAAAGAAAATGTGGAAAATTAAAACTGGGCAACTTTTTTGAAAATTCGAGCAAGTCTTTTGGTAAAATGTCTCAAAAATCCTGTAGAAATTCTAGCAGGTGTTATTCTATGTATGTGACAGTTGGCTCTTTTAGATGATTATTACATACCACAAAATCCTCAGCCTCTCCATAAATACAAATTAACAACATTATAAAACATAAATTGTAGGAATTAGAGGAAGGCAAAGAGGCAGCCTAAAAAATAGTCTGAGATATAGTTTTCAAATTGATGCAGGCTTTACCTGGCTGTTAAACCCTCTGTATGCCTGGATAAGTTATTTCACGTTCCCATGTAGAACTGGGATCACTGTCTGCCATCTCTACCATTAACACTGTGAACTCCTCAGGCCTAAGTCCCCCTTGCTGCGTATTTAAATGATGCTAGCAGCAAAGAAACCCCAAACTCATCTGCACCCCTAGGCTTTAACAAATTATAAACACTTCATTAACAGTGTATTATTAATGCAGCAGTTACAGGTAGTGTTGAAAAATGCTTCTCTTTCTCTCTTTTTGTTTCCTCTCTCTCACAAGGACTCGCAGACAGGCACGCTGTTCACACAGGCTTTCTTTAGCTGCTGTCGCCACCACACACTGACCTTTGAAATATGGAAATAAAAGTGCTCAGAAATAAAGCTGGCAGCAACAGCAGCCCAACTGTCGTCATTCTGCATCTGAAACAAGTGGGGCCATAGTTTGCAAGCTGTCTTCATAATTACTTGAAGCAGTTGTCACTCTGCCTCTAGTTTGTTCATTACACCCTAAACAAACAGCTGATATTTGTTAAAGCACATAAGCCACTTTGTCGAGGCAGGGCTCTTAATTGTGAGCAACCCTGCAGCTGCAAGTCACATGCAGTTCATAGTATTTCCTGCTTTCCTTCGCTTTATTTGCTTCCCTGCATTCCCTTTACAGCAATGTCTTTTTTACTAGAGAGAGAGTTTAAAAAACCTCCAAACAATGAGGTAAACATTAGCTAACATAAAGCTTGATAGGCTTAAGGTTTATGACCCAAATCTGGTTCCCATTAAATAAATACTTTTTCTGTAGGAAAGAATGCTTAGCAATAAGAAAGTCATGGATGGAATTTGGGGCTGCTGCTGCACTCCAGTGCAACAACTGCTGCCTATAGTTCAGCGTCTTCCTTCTGCAGTAGCCTGAAGGGAAAGTGAATGGTCAGCATCAATCTGAGCCCAGTCAGGATGCATCTGATAATATTCTTTCTTTGGTTCCTTGCATCCTGAAAACCAAGGTTCTAGCAAGTGTTCTGCAATATTCCATGCAAGAATAGTCAACTGACTGATAGTTGTGGTCTCCTCTGACCAACCACTGGGCGATTGAAGAGAATAAATGTCTGTTTGCCTTCTGAAGTTGGCTGTTGTCCATTACCGCCAGTGAAGATGAAGAAAGGAATAGAGAAGGTGTGTGGAAAACAAAGCTGGTTTCATCTGGCCTGTGTGAGGGGAAAAATTCCATCCAATGAGACTTTTTTCAAGGCTTTTTTCAAGGCAATGAGTTAGAAAGAATAAAACAATAAATGTGCTCAGAAAGCCAAAGAAGTTCACACAGTTTTGTGCAAGATGCAGCTCTTAAATAAGCTCTGGATATGTGAACAGAGATCTCAGTCTGATGAGCGTCACAGAAATGATCACTGAATAACATAATTTTAGCACAGAATCAGAAGAAAAAACAGGCATGGCAGCATTTTAAATGTAGCGTGTTTCATTTGGATAGCATCCCTTATTCCCATTGCTTGCAGGGCATTTTTGTATGTGGAAAGCCATGTCTGGCAATCTTTCGGAGGTTATTGGTTGTTCTTGTTGGAGGGGAAGAATCAACTGAGGTGTTACTACAAGTTTTTAAAATGTTCCTAAGGCAAACAGTTGAGAGAAGGCCAATAAAAGGAGAAAGCATAATTTATTTCTATCCTGTTGAGTTGTAGCTCCAAGATCATTGTTGTCCAGCACACTGTCTTGTCTGACATCAGCACAACTAGCAAACTTGTACCAGTGCTGAGCTATTTGAGATAATGATTTTTATCCACACAGCAAATGACAAATGTTAAACTCCCAGACTACTATTTGGTAAAACAAGAGAAAATGAGAACAGGAGAGTGAAATGCAGTGCAGGGAGATACTGGGCAGTCTCACACGTGGGAATGGTAAGGCCATGTATTATTTAAGAACTTGAAGAAAATCAGAGAAGGAGGTAAAGACTCGCAGGCTCTTCTCCCAGGATCAGAAAAGGAAAGCTCAATGGGGTGAAAGTGAGTAGGAGGTAAAATCCGCTACATGAAGTTCACTCGTTTCCATTCAGTCACTTCAGTCTTCTGCTGAAAATCTATTAAATTGTAGAACAAGTTATATTGTCATTACTCGTAATTTAGCCCTTTAACTTCTCATTCTCTTTCTTACATGGTGGGACCTATAGCTTGCTCCTGATTGAGCTAATCCTGTCTTTCTGCTCATGTCTGTGCATGACTTTTATACTTTGCATGCAAGAGGTCAAGCTAAATCTCTGCTTGGAGAAGCCAAGGGGCTGGAGAAAAAGGAAACAAAACATCTTTGATCTCAGTAGAGAGTCTGCCACGCCAATCTCAGTCGAGGCATGTCCATGATACAGGAAGAGCAATGACAACTACTCAGATCTCAGCCTTGATGTGCATTCTGGGCACATTCTTATTCCATACTGAGGTGAGTGCCAAGATGTGAAATACCATCCTTCCCTGCCCGCACTTCCCTTAGAAAAGGGAGCCACCACGAAGGAAGAAGGAGAGCTACAAGTGTACATCCAGTTTCAAGTCTAAGCCATCAGGGACAGCACTGCAATGAGTGTCCTTGTGTGTGCCTGTTCCACAGGCTGAACATAGTCACTGTGACCTTGTCTTCCTGACAGCATCAAGCCACTTCTGCCATGGTTTATCTGCCAGTACAGTCAGAGACAAATTGCTTTTGTCCTGATGCAATTCAGCCTCAACTGCAAGAGTTTTTTCCATTTTTATATGAATTAAACTATGACCAACCCTAATCATACTGTAAGGATGCAGAACTAGCAATAGTATCATGGGGCAAACTTGCAAAATATTTAGCTTGCTGATTGCCTCACAAATAGAAGTGAATCCACTCACAAGTAGAAGTTAATTGTTTGGGTGAAGCATAATGTAGAACATGATGCTTCAGTACATAACCCAGGCTGGAACCTTTATACAAGGCATGTGCCTCCACCTGCATCCACCCTGTGCTTCCTGGTTTAGCTATGTGCATAAATCAGGCAAGTTTAATTGGGGCTTGGGCATGTCTGGCTTTCCCAGGAGAAACTTTTATATTCTTCTCCCTGGCACTCCTGGCAGTAAATGTTCTCACTGAAAAGATAACAGAGTATCTATAAGGAAATAGTGACAGCAGAGCAGCAGTCTAATATACCTCTTCAAACATGTCCTTCGGTAGCCAGAAAACAATTTATGTTCAGAAATTTTAAAGGAAGAGGGTGCAGCTGACAGAGATCAGAGGGGACATGACAGTGTAAAGCACTGCCAGGGCAGAGAGGTACGGGGCAATGAACTGATGACCAAGCTGAATCTTCTATAGAAATTTTAAGATGTATTGATTGAAAACCTCTGAGGCAGTACTATGATGATACAGAAATACACGTTAAGTGTAACGCCGATCGCTGTAAAAGGGTGTACATCTCAAGTGGGAAGTAATCTTTCCAGAAAAGGCTGTCAAATTTCCTTCCTTCCAGCAGGCGTTTCCTTCATCATACTTACTAGAGATATCTGTCCAGACTGAGACAAGCACCATCAAGCCTGCTGCTGCTGTTGGGTGTACTGGGTTTAGTCTAAACCCAAAGTGGAAAGCATCATTATAAAACAATAATGCCACCAGTATGGATCGAACTCTTAGCACCTGCTTTGTCATACCACAAAACGTTTTCAGGAGGACAACTTTGAAAATCAGGGATCTAACAAGGAATTATTTTTTTTGTTTTCTGCCTTTTCTCAAGTTTTTCTTCTATTTCCTGAATGTGCCATATTATTCAAATATTTCACACGATAGACGACATTCTCCCTCAATTTATACCCTGGCAAAAGAGCATTAGAAAATGTGACAAGACTGTCATTCAAAGAATAGGATCACACTACCAGATTGTTACTTCAATCTCGTTACAAAGATTGCATCTGACATTTAATACCCAGCATCCTTCAAGAAATGTAGTGAAGTGCCCCACTACTTTGACCTTTTCTGGGGTCTTTATTTGTGGCTGGTCCATCCATTCCACTCTTTCCTAGGCATTACAGCCCTATCAATCAAAGAAATAGAGATAACAGTCCGCTGTAAAACAAAGCATCTGCGGATGACACAAAGCTGGGTGGTGTGGCTGACAAACCGGCCGGCTGTGCTGCCATTCAGCGAGACCTGGACAGGCTGGAGAGCTGGGCATAGAGAGATTTAATGAAACATAACCAGGCTAAGTGTAGAGTCTTGCATCTGGGCAGGAACAACCCCAGGTACCACTATAGGCTGGAGACTGAGCTGTTAGAGAGCAATGTAGGAGAAAGGGACATGTGCGTCCTGGTGGACAGCAGGATGACCATGAGCAAGCAGCGTGCTCTTGTGGACAAGAGGGCCAACGGCATCCTGGGGTGGATCAGAATTGGGTTGGTTAGCAGATCAAGAGAGGTTCTTCTCTGCCTCTTCACAATGTCATCTAGTGATAGGACAAGGGACAGTGGGTGTAAGCTGGAACACAGGAGGTTCCATATAAATATGAGAAGGAACTTCTTCACAGTGAGGGTGACAGAGCACTGGAACAGGCTTCCCAGGGTAGTTGTGGAGTCTCCTTGTTTGGAGACATTTAAAACCTGCCTGGACATGTTCACATGTGACTTGGTCTAGGTGATCCTGCTGTGTCAGAGGGATTGGACTAGATGGTCTTTTGAGGTCTCTTCCAATCCCTTATGTTCTGTGATTCTGTGAATGCACATCTGAAAGAGAAACCCTTAAGGTTTTTAGGCTCCACATATTCTGTGGTTTAGAATTGTCACAAATGGATCACTAGAAACTGATTCCCTTTTTCAAAAAATTCTTTTCCACCCTTTTGTAATAAATAAGAAAAGAAAGAAGCCTTGGCAAAGCTGCTGTGGCCACAGCATCTAACAACATCCCTAGACAACGAGTTTGCAGGAGGGACAGATTTGGCATGACTAACTGCGGATGCATCTTGAGAGCCAGAGATTTTTGTTTATTTTCAGGCCACCCTTTGTGCTGCAGCACCTTTGTTTCTGTCTGTCTTGTTGTCATTCTCTTTCTGCCCATTCTGTGTTTACTTGAAGGGGAAGGAGGGGAGAATGTAATAGTTAAATACCAATTTAATAATGTAAAAAACATTGATCAATAACACCTGTTTTTTTCCATGCCAGTTTTCAATTTCAGATCTCAACAAACTTCCCAGAAGTGGAAGAGGTATTTTTATGAATGACTCTGTTTTATCCAGAGGCCACTGTGGACCCAGGAGTGGAATCCAATGTTCCTCATTCCCCATACAGAGTTCTCATAGGAACCAGAATCATTGCTGAAAATGCACAGGTAAAGACATTTTTGGATTTGTAAGAAGGTAGCAAAAAAAGAGAAGAACGCTATAGAGTATAATCAGCACTTTTTTCATTCATTTTCTCACTACAGAAACAACGATTTCTACACTGCAATTCATGGCAATAACACATACATAAAGGAATTTACGGACGCCGGTGACTCACATTAGATCTGAATTACATCCTGCAGTGACCAAATTCTTACCTACTTTACTGAAGATGCAGAGGAGTACTGTGGGAGCTGTGGTATTGCTAATGCAGCAGCACAGAGTGCACTGTTCACAGACCAAAGCAAATGCAATGGATTACATTCACACAGGAGAGAGTAAAGAAGATATGAAATGGACAAATAAGAACTTCAGGCAAGGTATTTTCAAAAATTTACAGCCTTAGTGAGAGCCTGACTGAAAGCCTTTAAAATGAAATGAAAAAAATTTCAAAACCCCATGGATGCTGATGGAGAGTCAGCAGCACGTACACACCATGGGTACCATTTGGCAGTGATGGCTTCATTTGCTCTGAAGTGAATTCTTCTGTTACTGGCTGGACTCAGACACCCTGTGACATTTAAGGAAGCAAAGTTGTATGAACACATTGTAGTATTACAGAATCACAGAATCATTAGACATTAATGAGCACGAGAACTGTACATAAACAAGGCAAGTGGAGCGAGTGAAGAGGAAGGTATTTCTCCTCAGCACTCTACATGCTAGTAAGTCCTTGCTAGTCTGGTGACACGAGTCATAAGCTTTTTCAGAAAATGCCTGTACTGCTTATTGTATTTATTGCATCTGCTTTCCTCTTGAACTAGCATGAAGATTCATTAAGAATTATTTTTAAAACTTGAGCTTTACTAGAAATCTACTTCTTCCAGACTGATCTGTTTATGGAAACGTATTTATTTGGAAGAAAATTTCAGCAGGAAAAAAGTATTATTCATGTGCTTGAGAGATCAGAAGTCCAACAGCTGTGATATGCTGCGTAGAACACTCAGCTGAGTTCTTGTCAGTGCTGGCTCAAGAGTGTTAGTCCTGCTCCAAAAACACTCTCTAACTTAAATTATGGAATACAGGCTAGTCCTTGGCGACTTTTTCTCTTCCCTTTGTCTTTCTCCACTGAAAACACAAACAGTGTCACTCCAGGAAATCAAACACAAAAATAGTTGTTACAGAAGAATTTATTTCATCCTTGTGGGGAATGGAATTTAAGAATAAGTGTGCAAAAAATGTTGTAAGAGTTCCCAACCCTGTTTTGCAGAGGAGGAAACCAAAACATGTGAGAAAAGCAGCTTCCCTAGGCCCGCAGTGCAGATTCCTGGCAGACTGAGAGTTAAAAAATTAGGAGCTTTACTAATACAGCACAGGGCTCGTTTTTCTGGGGAAAGTGTTTATTGTCAGTCAGCCCAGTGTTTGCACCAGAGCTTCCCTCACAGAACATTAATACAGATAAACCTCCCATTTCCCCTAGAGCTACCTCTGACCTGTCTGTCCCTGGTGAGAGTCCTTCTGGCAACTGGATGTCTGAAGGACACTGGGCTCCCATTCCTAAGCAGTGGAGATGGGCAGTAGACACAGTGCTGGTGTACTTTCTTCAAGCTCTGCACGTTGGCAGGAACATGTGGCGTGGCACTCTGGCTGGGATGTGATAGGACCCCATTGAGTGCTCTTGCCAGGTCTCACTGATGAGGATCTTGTAGGTTGCTAAAGTCCCCTCCACTCTCATGGTGCTTTCTGCTGCTCTTCTCCCTCCTTCCTTTTCACAGGGCTTTTTAAAATCAGTTGCTTTATGTTTCAGAAACACGTATTCCTGGAAATTTGTCTTACTATTAACAAGCTGCAGTGCTGCTCGTGTGCTAGTACGGGCTCCTGCTCATGTCCTCACTTAGCAATTGGAGCTGACATTCTCAGTTTTAATATTACATTCGTGTTGATTTTATATGTCGCTCTGACTCCCTCATTCCTTCTTCCTCTTTGGCATCTGTTGTTTTCCCTTCTCTTCCAGCTTGAACTGGTGGTCTAAACCTGAAGAGATCTTGTCCTGACTGAAAGACACCTTTTCTAAATTCATGTGGCCCAGGAGGAATAGACATTTCAAAAACTGTATTTATAGAACACATTACTCTGATCTGGAACTTTGAGGAGGTATTGGTAATTACGTTCTTGAAATTCTTGTTTTGTGGACTATCTTTGTTTTAAGTTGGTGATGCCAGGGAAACCTCTGCATGTTCTAGGCTTTGTTAAAAGCTATAGACTGCTCATATTAACTTTGAATGAGCAACATGTGGGCAGTTTGTGGAGTGTGTGCTTTGCTTCTAGACTGATATTCTCTAGCATTAGATGGAAAAAGGAAGTTAATCTGTACTTTATGAGAATTAGAAGAGCTGTTTTGGAAGATAATTTGACTAAAATGAGATTCTGATCCTTTTTTTTTTTTTTTATCATTCATTTCCATGCTACCATGTGGCTGTTGTTGCTGTCCAATTTTTGTGGTCATAAAGGGAAAATTTTTGTGTACATACTGTGCATGGAACAAATGCTCTGGCTGTATACTTACCACTCAAGGTGAGGGCAAACCTCTTCTGAAGTTCTGAAAAACACCATGGCCTTCAACCCTCAGCCTTTTCTGTCTTCTTTCTTGCTGCTGTCATTGCTTACTTTTCACCAGAGTAATAATATCTTAGCCCTCTCCATGTAAAATCAGAAGAGATGTTAAAACTTCTCGACCTTTACAAAGGTTTTGACTTCTACATGTTTCAGTTAAAATTCTGCCAAAGCGATGCTTTGTCTTTGTTTTCTGGGGAATATTTGTTTGTTCATTGTCGCTTTTGTATTTTCTGTCTCTTTGTTTAGCTGAGTTCTTCGTTCTAGGTAGTTTCCAGAGTTTTTTTTCCAGAGTGGGTGAACCAAGCAATCAAAGTGACATTCTTGTAATGAAAAGCTTTTTCTCGTAGGGATGTTTATGTGGTCTTCACTTAGAGACCAGTCTTAGTCTAACAGTGAGATGGAAGTTAGTCACGAACTGTAGTTAGAAATTCATGTAGTCTCTGTCAGCATTTATTCAGTAACTGTATCCCCTCAGCCAAGCATGTCTGCTACCAGCTCTCATCTGTTTCACTCAGCTTTTTGAGCCACAGATGTCCCAGCATTTACTCTAAAGCTAAGACCAAGTCCATTATTCATCCTGTTTTACACCTCAAGCTCTCTGCATCTTGGGTATCACGGCTCCTAGAGTAGTGTCCTAGACAAAGGAAAGGTTTGGCACTGGGGAGGTGAAGCATGTCTACTGCAGGGACAGCTGGAGATTTCACCAAAACATCACCACATAGGAATAGATGCCGAACCTGCCCTGCTCATGATTCCAACAGCCACTACTAATCCAATGTGGAATCACAGAATCATAGAATTGTTTAGGATGAAAAGACCTTCAAGATCATCTAGTCCAACTCTAATTGTAACAAGCTCCCCACTAACCCACATCCCTAAGCTTCGTATCTACGTGACTTTCAAACATTTGCAGGGATGGCAATTCAGCCATTTCCATGGCAGCCTGTACCAAGGCCTGATGACCCTTTCAATGAACAGACTTTCCCTGATGTCTAACCTAAACTTTCCCTGACACACTTTGAGGCCATTTTCTCTTGTCCTGTCACTTGTTACTTCTGAGAAGAGATAACACCACTGCTCTACAGCCTCCTTCCTGTAGCTGTAGACAGCAATAAGGTCTTCCCTTAGCCTTCTGTTATTAAGACTAAATGGTCTGGGCTCCCTCAGCCACTCCTCACAGGGCTTGTTCTCCGGACCCTTCACCAACCTTGTTGCCCTTCTTTGGACCCACTCCAGCACTTCAATATCTTTCTTGAATTGAGGTAACATGTCTCAAGGGAGGAAGGTATCTGAGCTTTCAGGTAGTGGTCTCTGCAAAACACAGACACTTGTAGCCAAAAAAATGCTTCGTTTCTGGCCTCTAATTGGGGGTTTGGGGGGTTTTTTGTTTGTCTGTTTTGATTTATGTGAAACAATCTGGAACTTGATAACACTTAGCCTTCAGGCTTCAGACTCATGCCTGAAAAAGCACCTAAGTATAAATTATTGCACAATAATTCAAGCCTTGTCTGGTCTTATTGCTTAATAAAATTAACATTTTGATATGAACCAAAATGTCTTGAAGTGAAATTACACTTTTTCAAGAGTTCAACTTAAAGGAAAAAAAATAATATCCAACAAAACAACCATTTTTTGTGAGTGAATCCCTTTATGCTCAAGACTTTCTTTTTCCTTTTCACAAGCCAGCAGCTTAAGTCACTTTTTGTTCTGCAGGTAATGTGAGCTGCCTTTGTATACATGCTCTGAGTCATCTCATCATTCAGAAGCAAAGCAAAACCAGAAAGCTGCATGTGTTCCTGGATTTTATCTTTCATGAAAAATACCTTTTCTCCAATTTTTTTGTAATGCCACCAATAAAAGGAATGGTAGAGTGCTATGAAGAAAATATCTAGGAGACAGGAACTCCCTTCTTAAAAAATGTCACAAAATACAAGTAACAGGAGTACTTCAGATCTGTCTTGGTGACAAACCAGGGAGTCTCTGCTCCTCTTTAAAATACACACAGATACACACTAGTATGTCAGAGAGAGTGCACTGCCTAAGAGTGCAGTGACAAGAGTCATGAGGAAGGCTGAATAAAGATGCAGAGCCTTGCAGTATTGGTTAGACTTACAGGAAGGCTTGAGACTTAGAGGTGGTAAAGCTGTTGTGACAGGCAGCACATTTACTCTTTTATGTCTGTAGGAATGTGGAAAAGCTGGCCTTTTACTGGAGAAGTCAGTCTGTCACAGGCCCCAAGTATACAGGCTTCTGCAGCTAAAAGAACTACATAGAGACAAGTCATAGATCAAGCAAACACAGGGCAACAAGCATTTTCCATATAAATTGCAACTGAAGTTACAGGCCTTCATTTCTGTATAATTTACAGTTAATTTTACATCTTTGCCTACGTTATGGAAAAGATGAAATTTTTTCTTAAGCTAAGAGTCCAAATGTTTGCTTATAGTTTTGTGTGGTTTTCTTTCTTGAATTGAATGATCCCGTCTCTCCCCCAGATAAACAGTGATTACAATGCTCATACCAATTCCTTTCAAGACATGAAGATTGTTCAAAGCTGTCTGTGTGATGGTTAATACACTAAGCCCGTGAGTGGTGCTATGGAGATTATTTTGCAAATGCACAAAATCTCCTTACAATAAAATGTCTGAGTCTGAAAGCAGATATTTATTAAGGTAGCCCCAAGGAACTACCATGTAGTAAGTGATGGGAAACACAAAACAAAAAAGAACTAGAGGTCTAAAAGAGAAACAAAAAAGCAAGAGTAGCCTTTTGTCAACCTCCTGTATGTGCTGGAATGAAAAAAAATGAATTTGAATCAAAATCAAAGGCAGAGAAACTGCTGGGTCTGCTCTCTACTTGTCTTTGAACTGGCCTAAGCATGCCGCGAGTCTAGGCTGGGAAACGTGCATGCACTAGTTTGAGGATTTCACAATCATGAAAACTAAGGAGCCTTTTGTTTGTATATTTTGTTTCCTTAAATCTAGCACCATACACAGCTCACCAAAAAGGGGTTTGCGCAAGCCTCTATGTACTTGTAAAAGGTGAGTAAACACACAGACAGACACTGACTGGTTTCTCTCTCTGGCCAACACACCAGAGAGCAAACTCTCTTTCTTCTAGATACTTATTTTTAATTAGGTTCTTTCCAGTGTTAACTCTATAAGAGTATTTTCATCTGAGCTGGCAAGAACAACTTTACATCACTCTTGGAGAAGGTTTTGGTCACCGTTTGTGGGAGATGTGATGTTGGGAAAGTAATCTGTGTGTTCTCATTTCTGCATTATCTATACCCACCCTTAGGCCTGAGGGACAGAGGAGGAACAGGGCAGTCAGTACAAGTATCCCGGAGTGTTAATACAAAGTGGAAGTAAGAGGCACAATTTCCAACATGAGGAAGAGTCCAACAAGAATAGCTTAGAAAAAAATCTTGGAGAGAAAAGAATTAGGTCACTGACTCCGAGCCAGGAAAAAGTACACATAAGAGGAAATTAGAACAGCAGAAGTATTTCGTGTTAGCTCATCGAAAGATTTAACGTGCATGGGCAGCAGTATGTTCTGTCTTCTGGAAAACTACTATGGGCAGGAAAGATTGTTAGGAATTTTTATGCCAACTCCACAATATAACCAGTCCTACCCAACAATTACATATGTGGCAGCGCACATATGGCATCCTATATCGTTTCAGCACGAAATACCAATGCTGGACTCACCCTAATGAGAAACAGCACAAAGTCAGCTTCTTAACCCTTTTGTACTGTATGTTCCGTGCATTGCCACAACATAATCCAGTTTGCGAAGAGGCACCCAGCATTGTTATTCCCCTCGCTATGTGCAAATTTAATTACATGTGAACAATATTTTCACATTAAGATCACCGCCTCAGAGTCTGGGAGGAAGTTACTGTTGCTTCCCAGGTTTCATTTTTTAAAGAAGATGGATGCAGTATAGGACATGGCAACTACTAGGATGTAGAAGCCATTCCCTGGTGTATGAAGCACAACAAGTGGTTGGAAATAGTTTGGACACAATTACCAAAGGAAAATTGTGCTTTGTCCAACTTGGTTGCCATCTGCAGTTAAAGCCTGTAGATAACAGGAGAAGAGTGAGGACCATTCACACTGATTTCAGTAAGGCTTTTGACATCCTCTTCCACGATGTTGTCATAGCTGAGGAAATGTGAACTGGATGGATGGACATGAGGTTGATAGGAAAAACTGCTAGACTGATGGGCTTGAAGGGCTGCCATAAATAGTTTGAAGTACTGTCGGTGGTCAGTTATGAATTGTGTTCCTTGAGTCAGGACTAGGGTAATGTGTCTGACACCTGTATCAACAACCCAAGTGATGTGAAGAAAACGACCCTTAGCAACTTAATAATGGTGCCAAACTGGTAGAAGCAGCCGCATTTCTCAGAGATGCACAGTATAAGGGCAAAACACAGTGAGTGATCACGTGTTTCAGAAAGGGACATTTCAGTAAAGGTAATGAAGTACTGGAAGGGGATCCTTGAAAAGTAGTGGGATCTCCATACTTTGAGATCCAAAGAATTCACCTGTACAAGGCCCTGAGCCCTGCGAAATGGACTAGGTGATTCCTTTCTGATCCAAATCTACTGTTATGTAATTCAAAACACCATGTGCCTGAAGAGCCTTAAGCCTATATCATACATGAAATTACCAGTGCGGGACCCGGTAGATAAACTTTGCGTGCAGCTAGTTTCTGGAGATCATGGGAATGTCCATGCTTTTGGAAAAAAACAACACCTAGGAATTGGCTGTAGCACTTCAAAGGCACTTTGAATTCACAACTCTTATCTTGCAAGAAATATTCTAACCCCTGAGCAACTCACCCCAGTTCACGAAAGAGTAACTCTGCAATTTATTTTCTGAAGCCTCTGTTGGAACAAGCCAGCAAACATGAAAAAGAGTTAGAACGGTGTGGCCATGGGAACAAGCAAGTAAAGACTGACTATAGTGAACTGACTAAGGCATTGAAGTAAGTGAAAGAGAACTGGTGAAAATTAGAAAAGAGTAACATCAGAAAGTCTGTGCTCCCCAGCACATTCTCATGTTTTACATGTGAGAGTCATCAACTGAATGACCCAGGGAGAACAGAAAAACACCTAGATCTTCAATTTGAGATAATTTTTACCTTTGCTCCCCAGTCAGTTGTAAGGGAAAGAAATTTTAAGGGAATGAAATAATAAGACAAAGTGAGAACTTACACTGAAAAGAGACTGGAGAATAAATTCTGTCCCTTTTTCAGCCTTTCAATGTGTTACAATGCCTGTCCCTCAAATCAACATTTCACAAACAATGAGCTATAACACCCTGAGAACTAGTACAGAGAATACTGATCCACTTCCAAGTGTGACTGGAGCCAATGTGAGCAGTTATGAAGATACAAACTGTGTGTATTTATTGAGTAACAACTCACTGCTCCCAGGACCAGACACATGGATTAAAGTCCATGTTGTTCAGCTCAGCTTCCAAAACACCATGGACTTCTCCACAGTATCTACTGGTACTAGCTCCTGGCCTGGCTTGACTCCTGTGCTTGGGAATTGTCAGAGAGGATTTGCATGAGCCACAACCACACCAGGAACTGCTATAACAATTCAGAACAGAGTTTGATTGGTAAGTTTGAGCAGGTTTACAATGAGAAAAAATATGGTTGTCATGCAAATGCTGTCCTACTCACTTAGTAAACACTGCATTCTCAGGCCACCCTTTCAACTTAGCTCTTCAAATCTTTCTTCTTTCTTTTCTGAGCACTTGAGTAGGTGTGTAAGATAAGATCTCAGTGCACTACTGATCAAAATCAGTGAGATCCCCATTAATCCTCATGCCTGTCTTCTTTATCTGTTTTGGCACTGTAAAGTTCCATTCCAAACTCTTTGTGTAAGGGCTTCGCTTAATCTCATATTTTATATAATGAAATCCAGTCAGGACCCCACTCAGATTAGAACTGCTTTGTAACAAATAATAAAGATAAAATTAAAAAAAAAATTTATAACAATGTTTTTGAATGATTGTTTTTAAGACACTGTTGCTTTAAATTATTCCGATGTGGTTATGCTTTCTGTTCAGGAAGTCTGACTTAAATATTTTTAATGCTGATTTGGATCATCAGACAGGAAAAATGGTGGCAGCTCCCTAGTTCAGGGGCTATAGATCTGAAAAGCACCTGAGGTATCTCTAAAATGACTCTAATTTGTACTATTTTAGAGACAACTATTGAGGCAAAAGGAGAGGTCCAGAAGCAGCAGCTTCTGAGTATCAGACTGACAGAGCTCAGGCCTTTATACTGCCTCCAGTTTCTCCCAGAACATAATCCTTCCTGGAGTTGGCACAGGTTCTGATGTAATGACACCTTAAGATACCTGTGTAATGACACCTGTGTAACCTCCTCTTTGTGCTAACCTGCCATGAGTAAGCCAATGGGTTAAATGATGTTGAATGTTGTGGTGTAATTTCTCTGTAAAAGCCATATTTTTACTACAACTGTAGGTTTGTCAAGGCTCAAA
The DNA here is from genome assembly GCA_013400115.1 of Rhinopomastus cyanomelas. Lineage (NCBI taxonomy): Eukaryota > Metazoa > Chordata > Aves > Bucerotiformes > Rhinopomastidae > Rhinopomastus > Rhinopomastus cyanomelas. Next base: position 204,119 of record VXBP01001149.1, on the reverse strand, counting down.
TGTTGAACATCCTTGGTCCTGCTCCACAATTTCACGCACCGACTAGCCGACCCGGCACACCAAGCACACCGATGCCCACTATTTGGCATACCGCGATGCGAGTCCTTGCTTTACTCATTCGGAAATTCCCCATTATGAAAGAATGACGTTGCGTGTGGATGGCTGACCCTGGGACACCCGCGTTACGCCTTGACAGATGGACTGCCCCAGTCAAACTCCCCACCTGCTGCTGTCCCCGGAGCAGGTTGCACTCACCGCTTGCACGGTGCTCGGGCGCTTGGTGCCAGAAGCGAGAGCTCTTTGCAGTCTATGGACAGCGAATGCCTGATAAGAACAACTGCAGGAGGACAGAGGCCAAACCAGTTTTGTTGGAATCCTGGACACACTGAGTCCAAACTTTGTTATTATCACAAATTGCCAAGAAGACAGATTACTCGTGGCACTGCATCAGTGGGATAGGACACGTATGTATCATGTGTGACTACAACATGAGCAAGTCATTCAAAGCTTGACTTTGCATTCTTTCCTTCTATTTGACCCTTCACCCTGCTTTTTCCCTTCTCCCTAACACCTCATTCTCTCTAGACATCATCTTTTACCCCAAAACTGATCTTTAACTCCATCTCACACTCTCTCTGTTCTTTCCATGGTTTCAATCTCTCTGAATTCACATTATCCCCCATTTTAGGCCAAGAGAAAGCCTGAAGCTCAAAAATCAATAGGGAAGTGCAAGAAAAGTAGCACAATCCAGACCTAGCCACAGGCAGCTTCTTTTATCTTCCTGAGATGAAATGTCATTTTCGTAGCAAGTGCCTTTTCATTTGGATTCCATCTTTTCAATGATGAAATAATACTCCTGAAAGCACCACATCAGAAAGGATGGTTCTTTGGGGATACAGTGATAATAAGCGTAGCAAGTGAGAGAGGATAATCTCAGCAAGCATTTAGTAAGGTAGGAAGCACAATACCTATTCAGCCTCTGATTAGGTAGAACACTTCAAACTGGGATTAAGCCAAATCTCTAGCATCCATGACATTTCTAAAAACCACGACCAGCTACTGGGGCACATAAAAAGCTACCATGAGAAACACAAAGACTCCACAATCTCTGGATGATTTTGCTGCAAAACCCTAGACAAAATATTAGTATGCAGCTAGTTTTAATTATTTACCTCAAAATTAGTAGTTTCCTATTTCCAAATCCCAGGCAAAAAAAAAATCTCTAGCCTTTGAATCAGCAAGATCTCAATTTGGGCCTTTCGTCTTAGTAAAGTAACCCACAATACTATTAAATTCTTGAATTCAAGTGGCTTTTCACTGAAGTGCATAGAATCCCACAGTTGTCATTTTAGAAAACCAAACTTCCCCTTTCCCCCCCTTTTTTTGAATAAATGGAAGCACAGCTAAAAATGACAGGAATTTTTAAAAAAATTGTTGACTCTAAGTGAGCAGCTCTGCTCCAGCTGCCATCAAGCATTGTGTTCCATGGCCAGATTCATGTAGCACACCTGGGTGACTTATGTTTCCTTTTAATTTGTGCAATTCCTGGAAAATAAAATGTCTCATTATGTTCTGCAATAGAGCAGCATTTCTGTCAGGTGCTCCAAAGTATCTAATCATCACAATACTTTCATTTTATTTAACTAAAATGGACAGGCACAGAAGATATTTAGCTTTTGGCTGTTAAGGGAACAGTTGGCATTCACAATTTTAAGTATTTCTATTATTTCAGCTAAGATGATTTATAGGAAACAACTGTTGTCTGACAGATTGCATTTAAAACTGTGCTATTGAACACATCCCCAATTACTAAGAAAGAAGCAATGTGCAAAGAATAGATCATTAAATACACTTCAGGCAAGGAAACAGCTGCTGAAATTTAAGACAGGTAACTGTGTAAAGTTCAGGTAGTACTGGCAGAAAACCCACCCATTTTGCTAAATCCATCATTCTGAAAAGAAGAACACCTCTCTCTCACAGAAAAAGAGATCTAAATTAAAATAGTTTTTAAAAAGCACCCAGTACAGGTGTGCTGTGGCAGAACGGTCCACCGAGGTCAGCTTTGGGAACCAACAGAAAAAAGTTTCAGTACTGGTTTAGCTGCCAGAGGGGTGATATAAAGATCTAAATATCAATGTGATCGCATCTGTTCTTCTTGCTTTTATGGTCTTGTTTAGTATGAACACAGCTGAAACAGAATGCAAGCAAAATTTAAGCCTTCATTTAAAACCAGGTCTGCAGTGCTGCAGATTCATCACGGCCTCCCACCCAGGGAGAGAGCAGGGTCCTGTGAGTAGTGAGCTGAGCAGAGAGATTTGCAGAGCCGCGGTGCTCAGTGCAGCGTTATGTTCTCTGCTTGCATCCAGTGCTGTGTGTCTTCATTTTACCATTAGAACCTCCCTTGTCCCCACAACCTCCCACTCTCAGAATAAAAATACAAACGAGGATGTGAAGAATAAATCCAGGCTGCTGCTTCCTGTGGGTCTGGGGAAAGCTGGCTCTGGGCAGTCACGGCACCATGTGTATTTCAGATGCACCTAAGGACAATCAGCATCATGAAGACATGTTGTGGGCCAGTGCTGTGCATTATTATGTAAGAGAGGCCCTCAGCTCCAAATGCACAGCAACTGACATGAATTTGAATAAGACACTGGAGGGAATTAGCTGCAGAAAATTAATGCCAGGCAAGCCCATTCTAAACATAACATGCCCAAGAACAATAAACCTTACGGTAGATGTTCTTAATGTTAAAGTACATGCCTGCATGCATTGTCTCTGCACTCAGCACATAAAAGCTGTCCCCAGCCATCACACACAGGCATGCAGCCGCTCACATGCACCCAAAATCACACAGCTCAAATGCACACATAAAAGCATCCTGCACACTTTTCCCTCATCACACATGTTAAATAGGTCAAAATAATGGAAGCACATAAGTGAGATTGCACATGAACAGCTGCACATGCCAAACACAGAACAAGAATATGAATGTGAAGATGAAGCACAGGCCTGGATTACCACAAAACCAAATGACACGACAAATACATTGCATTTAGGATTTCACAATTTATCATTTCATATTCCAGCCCTATAAGCTCATACTTCTCTTTGTGTGTGTGTGTGTGGTTAGAGACATTTCTCAATAACCTAGATCATATTGTCTCTCAGTCTGTATTTCTGTTGTTGTATTTAAATTAACGTGAACTAATGTATACATGAAAAATAATGCACATGAGCTGTAACCAGAATCACTTGGCACAGATACATTGACCAGCTATGGTATGAAAAGCTGTGTTTTACCTAAGTTTGTAAGGGATTTAAGAATTGTAAATTCAATCCAGAAAATGAGGATTCTTAACTGGTGAAAATCTTATAGCCCCAGATGTAGTACTAGAATATTAGAGCTGATAGGGAAATAATCACCGTATTTAAAAATAGTTGAACTTTCTTGGTTTGTTCCTGATTAACATTTGTGATTACATCTTCCAAACAGCCACCGAACATATTAGAAGATAATCACAGGAGCATGAAGGGCAGATGTTATGATTTATGGCTGAGGGAGCTGTGTCTCTTTAGCTTGGAAAAGAGGAGACTGAGGGGTGACCTCATTAATGTCTACAAATATTTGAGGGGTGGGTGTCAGGAGGATGGAGCTAGGCTATTCTCAGTGTCATGTAGTGATAGGATGAGAGGCAATGGGTATAAGCTGGAACATAGAAGGTTCCACATCAACCTGAGAAGGAACTTCTTCACAGTGGGGGTGACAGAGCACTGGAACAGGTTGCCCAGGGTGGTTGTGGAGTCTCCTTCATTGGAGATGTTCAAGGCCCGCCTGGATGTGTTCCTGTGTGACTTGGTCTATGTGATCCTGCTGTGTCAGGGGGATTGGACTGGATGATCTTTTGAGGTCCCTTCCAATCTGTAATGATTCTGTGATTCTATGATTCTATGACTGAATGTATGCATGTAGACTCCAAGTTTGAACATGTATCCATGTAGACTCAAGGTTTTTTGTGGATAGAATTGATGTACACAGCTCAGTACCTGTCATTAGGCAGACAGATTTGTGTGTTGGACACATGATTAGATCAAATTGTGCAGAAAAGCTCAGTTTTTTGCATTCCTCATATTTAAATATTGGTGTCAATGCAAATAAACCAATGCTCTAGAATTTAAAAATAGTAATTTAATTTCAGGGGTTTTATCATTTTGGTGGAGGGCAGAAGGATTGGGTGAGATAGTATTTGATGACCAAGTTATTACCCACATCTACAGTTAAGCTATGTAAATAATTCATCTCCACAACAGATATATCCTTCTGAAAATCTACTCTATATCTTCCTTCTGTCCTGAATGCATTACACATTATTATTTTAATGTTAATTGCAGCAGAGACAGATATTGGAGCTCAGAGTGCCTACTGTGCAAGTGAAAATTGTTTGCCCTATTCAAAATCAGTAGTGCTTGACGTGGTAAAGGCTAAATACCATGGAAAACAGTGAATGGCTTTCAGTCTTCAGTGCTGATAAACAAGCTTATTGTTTCTACTGTTAGTTTTTATAATTACAGCCAGCCCATTCCTGTTAAACCTAGATAGACGTCAATCGGTTGCTGTAAAGTAAGAAACTATGTCAGTTAGACCCACAGTAGAAAAAGACCAAAGAGTATTTAATCCATTTGGCCCTGAAAAGTAGTTGTTCATTGGTCAGGAAAATTATTGAGCAAGCGTAAGAAACATATCTGGGTATTGTTCGTGAATTTTCCTTTGAGGCAAAGACAAAGGAGAGATTTTGAAATTATTTATTACACTAGAGGTTTATTTGGGATTGCTGAAAGCAAAGTGCTAAGGGCTGGAGAGGCAGGCCTCCTTTCATCCAGGTACACACAGGACCTGAAGAGTAACACTTCATGCTTGCTGTCAGCTCTATAAAGACAACAAAACAGATCTGCAGGCAGGATGAAAAGAAAAGGACTCTGTCTTTGGTTTACCGTAACTCAAGGCTGAAGATCCAAATGCAACACAGTACCCACAGCAAATTAGACTGATGGTCAGGTGCCTCTGCCTTTCTGAAAGAAACGTATTACTACATTGATTAATTGCTAAGAAAGAAAAGAAATCCACTTTATGAACTTTTTCTACCCTATTGTGTGTGCAGCTACAAATTTGAGTGGGCACCAGATTTGTACAGCCCTGTTGGTAACTTTGACTGGGCACAAGACACGTTTGAGGGGTATCACAGAATCACAGAACATTAGGGATTGAAAAGGACCTTGAAAGATCATCTAGTCCAATCTCCCTGACACAGCAGGATCGCCTAGACCAAGTCACACAGGAACACATCCAGGTGGGTTTTAAATGTTTCCAGAGAAGGAGACTTCACAACTTCCCTGGGCAGCCTGTTCCAGTGCCCTGTCACCCTCATTGGGAAGAAGTTTCTTCTCATATTTATATGGAACCTCCTACGTTCCAGCTCACACCCATTGCCCCTTGTCCTGTCACTAGATGACATTGAGCCCTCTGGGTCTGTCACTAACTACCTGTGAGAAAAGACCAGCACCAACATCTCCACAGTGTCCTTTCAGATAGTTGTAGAGAGCAATGAGGTCCCCCCTAAGCCTCCTCTTCCTCAAACGAAACAGCCCCAACTCTCTTCATGTCTCCTCATCAGATTTATTCTCCAGGCCCTTCACCTGCTTCATTGCCTTCCTCTGCACTCGCTCCAGCACCCTGGTGTCTCCCTTGCACTGATGTGTCCAAAACTGGACACGGTACTCAAAGTGTGGCAATTTTGATAATTTTTTTAATGCTCAATTTTGAGAGACTTTACTGCTTCTTACCCAATATAAAGAGAGGGAAAAATACTCATGAGTCAGAGACAACAGGCTGACTGGAGCAATGAGCCAGCACAGTTTTAAACAAAGCTGGTCGACTCTGATGAAGAGAAGCTTTTGCACTAGCCTTTCAAAACCAAAAGCAGTCCCTTGTCCTGCAGCAGCAGGAACCCCCAAAATGTTCTAAATTCATGTGCTTAAGAGCTGCAGAAGTCCCACACAGACTATCTGCTCCTTAAAGAAATTCCCTCTAGGAGAAAGGAAGCAACACAGGAAGAGCAGCGTTACAGCAGTTGCTGTTAAATCACCCTACCAACCTGTGAGTGGCTCAGAATTAAAGTGTCAGGAGTCTTCCTCCTGCCCCAATGCCACCAGCACGCCTCTGAACCCCAGATGGGTAAAGCTCCTTACGAACAGCACTGAGCTCGTTTCAGCTTCATCTGAGAAGTCAAAAATTTAATAACTACCCTATTTCTAAGGAAGAAAGGCCAGGAGCTCGTAGCCATGACCACTTAAAGATAAATGAAATCATCACCTGTGGTGAGATTGGACTAGATGATCTTTCGAGGTCCCTTTAGATCCCTAATGCTCAGTGATTCTGTGATTTTAAACCGAACCATGGATACTCCTATACTGGTGTCCCTGTCCCAGCTTCTCAGCTGAGTCCTGGAGCCTTTCTCTGCCCTTGTCCCTCCACTCCTGACTTATGTTCCAGAATACACATACACAGACATATTCCTTTTCCAAATTACGTTTATTTCTTTCTGTTGACCCTAACAGATTACTACATACCCTTTCCCCCCTTCAAATCTTTCCATCTGTTTTTTCCTGTGTGATATTTTACACAGCATCATCACACAATCAAAGTCTTTCCTCCACAGCTCATCCTTGCTGGGGGTGTTGTTTTGGGTGCTGGCTTGTCACCCAGGTTGCCATCTCTTTGTACACGTGGGCTGCCACGTGAGCTGGTGATCGTCCCCCTGTTGAATTTCTGCCCCCTCTTAATGTGAAAGGCAGAGAAAGCAAATGATACTCAGAGCTGAAAAGGAGGCTGCAACTTGCAGCAGCTGTACACAATAGAGAACTTAATCACAGATAGAACTCATAGAAATAACCATCACAATCATTTCATTGCTACCGTGCAACAATAGGGAGCGATTTAGTTTGGGACACATTAACAGGATGTGAATAGCTCTGTTTCAGCAGCCTAATACACATGCTTCCTGCTTCAGCTATGTTATGAAAATACTGTCAGACTTGAGACCCCCGTGAGTGTTAGGCAATTTTCTGAGCGCAAAGGGAGAACTAACTGATCTCCAAAGATATTTGCTAGGGTTATCCTCACCAAGAAGATGTATTGGAGGAGGCAGATTATTTTTCACTTTATGTATCAGGCTCTACAAACCAGAAGACAAACCAAACCAGCATGACTGGGGCCAGAACACAGAATCTGGATTTCAGAGTGTCTGAAACTTGAAGTTCTAATGCCCCAGGAAACTCTGAATTCTGGGCAAGCCCCTTTTCAGTTCTGAGACGTGGGGATTTCACAGCAGTGGCTAGAGATTGCCGGTCCTGTTTATTTATGAGTACAGTTCCCTCTGAGCTAGGATGGGTGCTTTTGGACTGAGCTTGCAGCCATCCATCAGTTCCATGTTAAAAACTGGGTTTTTTTCCTGAATTACCACAGTGTGCTGTGTGTTCATAAGTCACTGCTTGCTTTTAAACTCCATCCTGTGTTAAAGGTTGTAATCAGAGCATTATCCTCCTGCTATTCCTGTCTTACATATCACTGGCAAGGTCTTTCACTCTCCCCCATACACTAGCATCTCTGTTGTGAGTCTTATATATCCTTACCTTACTTGATTTCAAGTCCTACAGTGACTTTATTACAAACTTTGTGACATTACAGAACATTTCAACTTTTATTTTATAACTGCAGAGCACTTTCAATAGTATTGTTTGTAATGTTGTTTTCAGTTTACACATATCAAGGCATCATGACACATCTGCACTTCGTACTTCTCAGCAAGTTTTAATGGAAATAAACATGATACCTCACAAGTGAAAGTCCTGGGGAAATGAGAAAACAAAGGACAGCTGTTTCCTGGATGAAAAACTTCTTGTGAGTCAGTTCCTTTTGCAGCTTGCCATCTCCCATAACAGTCTTTGGGCAAACTGCCTCAACAAGACCCCTTAGTCTTTGTCTCTATAATGCCTCAAAACTAACTGTTTTGTGTGGACTGGGCCTTACAAAGGACCTCCAGCTCCAGCCAAGCTGAACAACTGGTCAGTGGCAAACACTTTTCATTGCCTGCACCACAACCTAGGCACATGTGGACCCCTTGGCTTTGAGAATACCTTTGGTTGCCAAAATCTTCTCTTGGCAGCCCCTTTGCAGCACTTCTTCACTGGAGTCATAGGTTTTGTCGTTCTCCTGATTAAAAGTAGACAAATCTTTAAACACAAACAGCCCTTGCCCTGGACAAAAACAAAAGATCTCGCCTAAGTGTTTCCCAGACATTGACTTGTTCTGAACTTGCTCCAGGGTTGCCCTTCTCTTCAGCTTCATCTCTTTTTTCATCCCATGTGAGCCAATTCAAGTCACTAATCCAGCAGGAGGTTCTATGCTTTTTTGCTGTGCTGCATTTTTGCTGGGTCCTTGAGTTGGTCCAACTCAAGAGGACTGAAAAAGCAGCATGAGACTGGAGTGAGTCAGGTACTGCCAGGAGATGAGAGCAAAGGACTGGGATCATCCTGGAGTCTCACAGAGAAAGATACTGTAGTCCAGGTAGACTGACCATGAACCGATATTGTGCCCTTGTTGCCAAGAAGTCCAACAGTATTCTAGGGTGCATTCAGAAGTGTGTGGTCAGTAGGGCTAGAGACCTTCCCTCTACTCTGTCCTGGTGAGGCCACATCTGGAGTACTGTGTACAGTTCTGGGGTCCCCAGTTCAAACTGGGAACGGAACTACTGAGACAGGAACCGACTGGAGAGAGTCCAGCAGAGCTCAACAAAGATGATTGGAGAATCTCTCTTTATGAGAAAACTTTGAGGAAGCTGGTACAGTCCTTATCCATGCCTATAAATATCTGAGGGGTGGCTGTAGGGAGGATGAACCCAGACTGTTTTCAGTTGTGCCCCATGACAAGACAAGGAGCAATGGGCACAAACAGAAAGACAAGAAGTTTCATTTAGAAATAAGGAAAAAACTTCTTTACAGTGTGTGTTACAAAGCTCTGGAACAGGCTGCCAGGAGAGGTTGTGGAGTCTCCTTCTCTGAAGATATTCAAATCCCACCTGGATGCAGTCCTGTGCAATGTGCTTTAGGCAGTCTTGCTTTGGTGGAGGTGGTGGACTTAATGATCTCTTGATGTACCTTCCAACTCTGACGATTCCGTGATCCCGTGATCTGCCAAGTTAGCTTCTTGCCAGCCCTTCTCCAATTGAATTGCTATAGTCTGTCTTCCTCCTAACCTCCTAATCATACCACAATCTTAAACTTGGACATACACTAAGCCTTAGAACAAGATCCCAAACCACAACGCAACATTAATTGGTTTTGGCAGCCTAATTACTACTGTTCTTCTGTGGCAGATCTAGGTATTTCCTGTCTTCTTACTTGAGTCCCAAAGATAACCATAACCCAGACAAGTGCTAAGATGAACATTCTTCCCTGAGAGGGTCTTCACTGAGGCTACCCTTGGTTTTTATTTTCTAACATGGGAAACACATTTATGGTAGGCTTGAAGTTACGAAAGAGATAAAGCCCAGGGCTTTGGCAGCATTGGCATGGCAAAGGGGCTACTGAGGAAATGCTTGGACAACAAAAAGGTTTCTCTTCCAAGAAATTTTCTGTCTGGGATGTGATCCGGAGTCTTGGCCCAATGTTCAGCACACGACTAGGGTTAGGGCAAGAAGACAGACAAAGCCTAGGGGTCTACAGTTGGGAATGCAGCAGCAAAGGGGCTGCTATGGGGTAATTAGGGCAACATAAGAATTATTTCTTGATTTGTCTGTTTGTTCTGGACACAGATGGGGTTAATTCTGTGGCCATTTTCAGGGAAGACTGAAAAGACACTTGTGATACAGTTGGGATGGGATTGCAAAAAGAGTGTCAAAGGAATGTTTGAGTACCTGGCTGGCTCAGTTGATAGAGCACAGGAGTCTGAATTCCCAGGGCTGTGGGTTTGAGCCGCACGTAGGACAGCGTATATTCAGACAGTCTGGGTATACCAGGTACTGTGGGCTGACCCTGCTCCAGCAGGGTGGGTTAGACTTAGATGATCTTTCAAGGTCCCTTCCAACCTGTAACATTCTGTGAACAAAAAGAACGTTCCAGGGTAAAGGCTTCAACCACTTTCAGGTTTACAGTTAATGCAAAATATGAGACAAAGCCTAGGGGACCACAAATGGGCTGCACACAGAATATTTGGGTAAAAATAAAAGGCCAGGGCAGGATGTTCTTGTGTAAATCCCAGTCCTTGACTACAGTTAGGGGTAGGGTTAAGAGGAAAAACAAAGACTCAGGTTCCTTTGTGAAGGGGGCACAAAGATGTTGTCAAGGAGAATGCTGAGCAACATAAAGACTTCTCTCTGAGACTTTTCCACTTAGTCCCTTGCTCAGTCTTGTGCTAAATCTCAGCCAGCTGCAAAGTTTAGCTTTTATATTAAGCTTAAGAGCATGAAAATTAAAAAGAAATATTAAGAACATGCAGACTCATCAGATTTTAACACAACTACATCAAATTAACTATCCCTCTCCAAAAGAAATATACATCTCGTAGAAGCTTGCTCTTTGTTATAAAGCAATAGCGACTTCCAAGATATTGGTCCTATCGATAGAGCTGTCAGTGCATTTCAAGTGGTTTCACTGACATAGGACCATTCTTGCGATGGTACTTGTGAGGCCCACTCTTGTAAGAAGCTCTCACCAAGGAAACTAACTTCAAGCAAATTTCAACCTCAAACATTTTTGCTCACCTGGGGCTGAAAATCAACATTTTTACATTTCTGGTGCCACCAGATGGGACAGACCTCAATGCTCAACTAAACTTTCTGCCACCAAATGGAGATGACCCCAGCCCTTTGCTCTCATCATCTCTTGGCAGCACTCACCTACCTATACATAGTAAACCAGTACCTCTGCTGCCTTTCCAGTCCTCCTGAGTTGGACTAACTCAAGTAGCAGAAAAGTAGCAGAGTGAAAAATGTGTAGAACTTTCTGCTGGATTAATGAGTTGAACTGGTACACGGGGTGGGGGGAAAGAAATGAGGCTGAGGAACAGGAGGAAGATTTGGTGTTGCAGCATTGACAACAAGGAAGAAAGAGAGAAGTACAGAGATTAGGACAGCATGGAGCAGAAGAACCTTAGCACGTAGCAGGCAATTTCAGACAATTTGCACATTAGGGGTGTCCTGTGCCTGACCAAGAACAGTCCCATGCTCCACCCAGTTTCAGATGTACTATTCCCTTGCCTGTCACTTCTGGGCCATTGCACCCTCCTAACCCAACAAAAGGGGTGAGATAGCATAGTCGTAAGGCTAGAATAAAATGACTGTGTCCCATGGAAGAGGGCAGCGTGGTAAAGCCCAAGATGCAGGACAATGGCTGTTTTAGATTGTCTCGGCACTGTGTTATGTGAAGCCATAAATCCCAACTGAAGGCATCCCACAGTAGTCTGCCTTCTACTTACTCTGTTTCACTTTCCAGTCTGTCAGCAGGAGAATATGTAATTGTAAGGAAATTTCAGAGACATCTAGTATTGCTGAGCAGGGCTACAGGGTGACTTTAGGGCTTCTACCTGAAAAAAGACCCCAGAATCTGAGTCAGAAACAGTCACAGACAGGGTTGTAAAGATGATGACTGGAAAATGTGATTTCTGTCTCCTAAAAATATCATTTTTGAGGAAAAAGGACCATCTAGGTACGGCAAATAAGGCAAAACCAAGATTGTGTCACAGGAAAAGAATTCTGAAAAAAAGGATCTATTTGGGAACTAGAGCCCTTCACCTTGCTGAGCGTGGATTTCACGAGTTCACTTTCCCCTTCTTGGCAGTGTCTTTTCAGACCAGCTACAGGTATCTAACTGTCATCTCCATTGTCCTAGAGGAAAATGTGTTTGTCTCTTTCCTTTGGGAGAGCTCCCACTCTTACCCTTGCAGAGGGGATTGTTCCTGCAGAAGGACTGCTGTTGTAAGTGTCTCTGCCCTTTGAGGGGGCTGCCCTGTGACATGGCTGTCTCTTGTCATGCTGCTGCTGCTCTGCACCCTTGGCCTCAGCTTATTTGCTGCAGGGAATGGGTTATGAAGGGGAAAAGGAGAAGAAGAAGAGACGAGATAAGAACGTGTGCCTATGTGTTCTAATCTGATGTAAATTTGCAGCCACAAGACTGTAAACTGTTATCAGATCCAGCAGTACAGACCTAGGCAAAAAGTATTAGTGATCCTGCTGTGGCAGGGGGATTGGACTAGATGATCTTTCAAGGTCACTTCCAGTCCCTAATGTTCTACGATTCTATGAGTTTGATCACGAGGCTCTCACATTAATAGACCGTCTGCCTCTTGAACTGCACTCTGCCTCTCTCCACAGCTCTCACCACCTGACGACCCCTTTCATTTGAAGTTGTTTACAAGGAGCAGTGATATTTGGATGGTATTAGTATACTTCTTGTAGAGTAGCTCGGCAGCTGGCAGTAAGGTGGCACAACATGTGACCAATAAACCCACAATAAATAATCCCTCGGACTGTTTAAAAAATTCTGGTTTGTGTCATTTTGAAGCAACCTTATTAAATAAGGTAAACATTAAAGGTGACTTAACTGGCTTGCAGTGTGCTGGGACATCTGGGCTTGTAGTCATTTATCACATAGACTATGAATAGAGCCAAATGAACTAAAAATTCTGTTTACTTTCTCCTTTATATATAGCTTTTTCCACTGGAAGAATACACTGCAGGCTCTTAATCACTTCTGCAATATTACAGTGTCAGCTTTATTTAGCAAAGCAATACATATTTCAGCAATAAGGCTGTGTAGACACATTAACATTTTATTTTTCTGTTTAACTAGGTGTGTTTTTTCAGTCCTGAGGGTTTCTGGATGAATAATGGTTCGGTTTTTTTATCTGGAGGCTACCACTGACTTTTTGGGTAATGATCAGCTACCCGTGCTGAAATGAATTCTTTAATTTTTATCTTTATATGCAAGTGGGTTTTCTGGTGACAGTTGCTTACGTGTTGTGGCAATTGCCTCATGTGCTGAGTCCTGTGGACAAAGGCCACACAGATTTTTTTAACTAGAAACCTGTATCATAATAGATACATCCAAGGGGTTGATCACAGCTTCAGGGGCAGCGATTGTTTTGATGTTTGCTAGTTTCCCACTGCCTCTGCAATCTTGAATAACATCTCTGTTAACAGTGGGGATTTTTTAAATATAAATTCCAAAACTTGCCTTTTCCATTCAGCTGGAAGGTAGAACAAATTGTGCTGCATGCAGTGGTTTCTTTTTCCCCATGGATATTGCCATCAGAGGTGCAATCCTGTTTTTCAGCTCTACAGGCAGACACTTCCACCACTTTGTCAGATAGAACTAAGCATGTCATGGGCATCCTACCCTCAGGCTGAGTGGTGCCTTTCCCTTCCTTTTGTGCACACTCTTGAGAGATGACAGGCTGAGTTTCCTTTGCCTCTTTAACCGTGGCAACCACTACTTTAGACTGGATCTCTGGAGGAATGTTTTACAATCTCTGATGAAGTGGCAGGGCCAGTAGTGTTTGCCACACAGAAGACCTTTTCCTTTTGCTGTTCCAGCCCAGCAGCAGCCCACCACATGGACAAAATCTGGTAGTTATAGCCACTCCTCTGCTGCACCAAAAGCTCCCCAGGTTCTCAAATTCTGCCCCCAGGTCTTCACATGCCCCAGTGACCTGCCAGGTCCCACATCCCACTCATAATCCAGTTAGGACTGTTCTACTGTCTCCAGACATGAACTGAGATCCCACTGATTAACCAAACCCCCTTCTGGCAGTGATCTATAGCATCACACCACTGACCCTTTGCTCCTTTCAGAAAACCCTGCCTATAGATGTGACCACAACCTTGAGATTTAAACAGCTCAGCTTCTCAAAGAGAAACTCGTTAGTAATTCTACTGCAGGCGCATGGCAAGCAGGAACAAAAAGTCTGTGTGAGCTTGGTGCTCATATTCAGTTTGCTATTCCTCACAGCCTTTGGGGCAGCCTGGTTGTTGATCCATTATGTAAGAGCCACCTTTTGATCACCTCTACTATATGAAGCTGCTGCCTCACAAGCTCTCCTTCTCCTTCACTTTTCTCCAGATTTTCTAAAGTGAAAGTTTATACTGATCGTTGATTATTAGCTTTAGAAAGTACCCTGCACAACTTGCTTGGCACCAGTAATTAACATTTCCCCAGTCAATTGTTTAGCCATTGATTAACTTTTTGACGTTACAGCCAAAGATATCTTATCTCCTTGACATTTTTTTCACTTCCTTCTTGACAGTACTTGCAGTTCCTTTTGATGCAAGTCCATCTTGGCAGGCAGAATTGCATCCCAGAAATGAAATGAGGCATGCAGTCCAACTCACCTAACCAAACTGTTTAAGTTTCATATTCAGTCATCAAAGAGAACAAGACGCATTTTGAGGCTTGCTGAAGGGTATCTGGTTCACTTTATTCAGGCACACCTAAAGAGCAGTGTAGTTCACCAAATCATACATGGACTGATGGGAAAGTGGCAAGCACCTCTATCTAGTCTACCTCTGAAATGGGGCTCTGACGGGAGCAGAGAAGGAGGTGCCACTTATCCCTTACCAGATGGAGAATCCACTCAGGAAGCAGGAGTCCTCTTCCTAGCTTCTGTTCTGCTTGTACATCATCTCCCATGCCTGATGGCTGTGCTTTAGTGATAGACTCTTGCACAGACACCGCATAAAGGCAATGTCTTTTCCTCTCCTGTATAACCAGATTTTAATCTCTTCTTTACAAGCTGAGCCACCACGAAGCCAGACATGTAGGAGTCCTGCAACCAGCTGGAAAACACGCTCAAGTAATCTTAGTTTTATGCTAGTAGCCAGTGCACTCTTTGGGCTGATGTGGATCACACATGGATAACCTTGCTCCTTGACTGAAGAGCAGCCTTTAATATCAGATTTCTTTTCTAAATGTTAAAACCTTGATTAAGACAATTATAAAAAAACCTGGACTGCCACCACTTCCTCTGGTGTGGTTAGTTATACTACGGAATACACTGCTTCCTGTGGGCTTCCACTTGGATCCCAGGAGGACTTTATGTGCCATCTACACTTGCACCTGGATCATAGCAGGGCATAGACAGGCAAATCAACTGCTGTCTTTTCAGTGTGCACTTCACAACATGCAGGGACAAGCATGATGACGTGTCAAGGTCAAAAGGCACACAGAGGCGTAGGCAGCCCATTGAAGCAGGCAGGCTGGATTACTGTCTAGACCTCAGCTGCACTGCAGGTCACCACAAATTCGAGATTCAGGCAGACAGGATCACACCTGTGGAGTCCATAAAATGCTGCAGATATCTCCTTTGTGCTATGCTTTTGGCAGCAAAGGCAAGTTGTTGTATCAAAGCATGGGAATGGACTGCTATAACCAATGATCAATCTTTTCAGCTGGGCTTCTGAGGAGCAAGAAAAAAAGATTTGTCATAAGCTGGCCTGTTTCCAGTTATCTTCCTGAGGCTGTCAGTCTGTGGCTTCCAGGCAGCCGCTGCCGCCACCGAATTTTCCTTGAGCGGTACTATTTAATCCACCCATTTGGAAAGGTTATGCACACCTATTTTGTGCAGGCTCTCAACATTTCTGTGTCAAACATAAGTATAAGGAAAGAAATTGTGAGTTCTAGCAGCTTGTATTGCCACGAAACTTATCTGGAATTGCATGGGAGCAAGAAAAGACACATTCCTAGCCCCAGGCCCTCTCCCTTCTGAACTTCAAAGCCTGTCATAAACAATAAAAGTATTAAGGCTTTTTCTAAATGAAAAGGTGAATGAATGCTTTCTAATTGAGAGCATAAGGCAATATGTATGAATATATTACTACAAACACACACAGGTCATCAGTGTCCCCAGCAAGCTTCAGATTTCTAAATTCTATTAAGTGAATTTGGCAAAGTTTAGCAGGAAAGCAATGAATTATTTCTTGGCCAGTTATCTTTTAAGAGCTAAACAGAAAAGGCAGAAATCACTACAGTCGTGCAAGCAGAACTAAAAATAAACCATTAGGTCACAAACACAAAAATGCTGAGAGTCAACAGCCTGAGGAAGAGAGTGGGATGCAGAACACCAACCAGTGTACATGAAACACACTAATAGCTGTGGAGAAGCTGTCCAATAAAATAGACCAGTAGCTCAGGGTCCAGGAGATTCAATCTGACACCATTCCAGGGATATCAGCATATGACTTCAAACACTGCATTAGGAGATAGAAAGCTTAATAGCTGCTTTCTGGTTTAGTACAGTGCCTAGTGATAATATTCCTGAATTTAGAACTCATAAAATATCTGTCGCCTCCAGCAGCAATATCTCAGTACTTTAGTGAGATTAAATCCTTTAGGAAGTGTGTCAAATAGGTCAGAGGCAGATGACAGTACCCGAGAAGGGCCACTGCCTCCATAAAAGCATTTATAAGAAGCAGAATACATAAGGCCAGAAACGATATATGGTAACACAGATACTCATTACTTCCACAGACATTTTCAAGCCTTCTAATTCCCCAGTCATATATTCTATCCAATGCTTTCAGAAATTGATGTGGGGATATGGGAAAAAATGGCATGACTCTAGCTTGGATCTAGTATCTTTGGCTGAGTGAAACAGTCAGGTTGGAACAGCCAGGGGCTTACAGACCAGCTCCTTGAGAGTGTCTCTTTAAACCAGAGCAACTTCCTACAACAAAGCAGCAAGCTGATTTCACATCCAGATCTTTATTTCTTCAGGTAACAGTCCTACAGAGTAAGCAAATTCAAGTAACAACACTTCTTTGTCTTGGAAACCTACCCTTCATCTAAAGAAAAATTGAGACTATTGACCTTTGGAGCCATAGTGCCAGCTAGAAAGTATTTTTCTGATTCATTTTGCTTTACTGCCCACCTTTATATGAAAACTACTTAGGAGTTGAATGTTTACATCAGTAATGACCTTAAAGGCATTAAAGTATGAAAAATGGTTATTCTAAAAAAATGAGAACAATGGACCTTACTTAGAACTGTATGTTCTGTCTAATAACGCTGGGCTAAACCTCACCCAGCTGTATTTGACTGAGGTCAAGTGCAATAAAAGACTCATAATAAATACTCAACTGCTGTAAGAGGACCCTAGCTGATGGCTTTCTTGAGTGACTAAACTGTAATTTAGACTATATTTTGCACTAAACCTGTAGAAATTGGAGATTGAATATTGATGTAGATTAGTCTGCTAGAATTCAATGATCTTCTGTGGTTTTTAAGCAAGACTGTATTAAATGAGGTCACAAAGGGTACTCTTCATTGTTAATTAAAGTTTATTTCCATGTATATGGTACTTTGGGGTGAAGTACAATTATTTTCTGCAAATCAGCTGAGAAAGTTATTAGAATACAACAAAATTCAAATGTTTATTCTTATCAGGTCCTTCCCTAAGAGCTAAATATTTGCGTTGTAACTGCATTATGTCACATAATTTAATTCTAAAGACATAATTCTGCCTCTCAGGATTCGCTGTGGATCTTGACTCCCAGTAGTGTGCTCTTCTGTCACGCTCAGATCATAGAATAATAGAATCATAGAGTATTAGGGGTTGGAAGGGACCTCTAGAGATCATCTAGTCCAATTGCTCAGCCAAAGCAGGATGACCAAGGGCAGATCACAAAGGACTGCATCCAAGCAGGTTTTGAAAGTCTCCAGAGAAGGAGACTCCACAAGCTGTTTCAGCAGCCTGTTCCAATACTTTGTACCCTTACAGTAAAAATGTTTCTCCTCATGTTGAGGTAGAAACTACTATGTTCAAGTTTATATCCATTTTTCCATGTCCTGTTACTATGGCGCATAGAAAAGAAATTGGCCCCTTCTAGTTGACATCTATCCCTCAGATATTTATAGATATAATAAGATTTCCTCTAAGTCTTCTTTTCTCAAACTAAAGTTCCTAGGGAAAGTGCTCAAGTCATCCTTGTAGCTCTGAGCTGGACTGTCTCCAGTAGATCCTTGTCTGTCTTGAGCTGAGGAACCCAAAATTGGGTACAGAGTTCCACATTGTTAGGAGTATTGGAACTCTGGGAAATGATACCAGTTACTTGTAACTCCATAAACGACACATGAAATAATGTCAGCTGACGACTGGGTAAGCTGGCTGTGCTAAGTGTCAGGCTACGCTAAGTGTCAGGTTATGCTAGGGGTATAGTTTTGCTTTGCCAGAATAGACCACAGCAACAAGAGGTGAGACGAGCTTTAGGCCAAAACAAGCAGGAGGTTGCTTAGGGTAGCAAAGTCCTACTTGTGCGTGTACAGCAGGTAGAGTAACCACTCTTAAAACATGAGCCGGAACAGCCAATTTCTAACCTATCTGCACCCTCCAACTTGCTTCTCCTGAGGAACAGGCAGAAGCTCTAACCACTTACACTAGGCTGCTGGTTGCGTATTCCTCCCTGCACGCAAACCAAACCCAGACCCCAGGGAAACTCATACACTGTT
Source organism: Rhinopomastus cyanomelas (assembly GCA_013400115.1). NCBI lineage: Eukaryota > Metazoa > Chordata > Aves > Bucerotiformes > Rhinopomastidae > Rhinopomastus > Rhinopomastus cyanomelas. The sequence goes on along the minus strand of VXBP01001149.1, from coordinate 185,570 downwards.
TCTAGCCATTTTTCGCATCTCTTACTTTGCTCTATTTTCCCTGTCTCCTCACTTCTCTAGACTAGTTCCTTTGACTTCTGATTTTGCCAGTCCTTGACCCACTCCAGATACAACAAGAGGGACAGAATAAAATTCACTCTAAGCTGCTGAGAAGATGTGGGACAGCCTTCGCTAGAGTGACTTCAGGTGATATGGTCTGTAAGTGCAATCTGGGCATTCTCCACCCCAACAATCACAGCAATTCTGTGGGAGAGAGTGCACAGATACTTCTGGATGTGACTAAACTTAAACCTCTTTTTTTTCCAGTTTTGGGGTTGTTTTTTTTTTTCTAACAGAATCAATTTAATTATCATGCTATTAATTACAGAGCTGCCTCAACATGTATTTCCCAAATTGCCCCTCTGTGAGTGGTCGCAGCATAAAAAAGCAGTTAGTGAGTTACGACCATACTCATTATGAGAGGTCTGATGTGTGGGCCAGGGCAGGTGAGGCATGGAAGGAGATGTAATTGACTTGAAAGAATGTCTGCAAAATAATGACATGGATTCATAAAATGTCCAAGGACCAAACTGAATAATTTTCAAAATTATATCGATGAAAATGTTAGAGATGGAAATGTTCTAAAGGTTATATAGTCCCTTGTCCAAGTTTTTTCCTGCGTTTTCCTACGTTTTTAACAACGTACCTTATTTTACTGGACACTTCTTAAGCAAAGCAGTTGCTACCACTTCTCTTAAAGAAATATTCCATAACTTGCAGCTTCTCACTTGACAGGAAATTTTCTCACACCAGCTTGCATGTTTCCTGTACTAGTGTTTTCCAGTTGTGCTAGAAGTGTCGTCTTCTACTACTTGACACAAGAGCAGCAATGGTCATTGTGTTAACATTCTTACTATTATTCCAGCAGGTACAGAATGTTCCTTTCCAACAGGTGCTCTCTAACAAAGGTTCCTACTCCCAAGTGGTAAAATTCTAAGCAGTAACATTTCCTTTCAAAGATACTTACCATTCTGACAGTCTCATGAGAATTCGTTTCACAGGAATTCTCTGCAGTTCACTCCACACACATTCATTTCACTTATCTGATTTTTTTTTCAGTGCCATATCAACACAGCCAATGTGTACTTTTTGAAAGCCTAAAGCAGTGCATCTTTTTATGGTTTTAAGCCATTGGTGGATTTGGACTTCAGAAGGCAGTTAGAGTGAACTTTGCTGGTTATGGTCCATCCATCAAAGGCAGCCAGTCTCAGCTTATTCCCCTTTATGAAGTCTTGGTACTTTTTATTCATTATAAAGTAGAGATTTCACTTTTTGGGGTCAACAAAAAAAGATTAAAATTCAGAATTTTCCTTTAAATATGTTATGGAAACTTGCCAAATAGAATTGGAATGTTCTCATTTGCTAAAGCCACAACCTTTTGTTCCAAGTATCTTGTTTTTTTTGTTTCTGCAATGTACTGATTTATAACGCTGCGTACCAGTTTTAAAGTTTTGCTTTCATTTCAAAAAAACAGTCTAAAATACTCCTTATTTTTAATCTATTATGTTTAAGTATGGTCATGTCTCAATCAAGGGCCTTGCTTTCACTGTAATTACATTTCTCTGCAGGAACATACTCTGTTGGCAAATTTTCAGCTAGTTCTTTTTAATGCATAAGAGATTCTCCTTCTTAACTTTACAAGATTAACAAGAATAGAGCAAATTGTTGTTTTCTTGAGGCAGAAATTTTGTTTAAGTTGTCGAGTCCTCAAGTGTGAGATTCAATGCCTAGAACTACAAATAACCTGGGGGATTTTTTCACATAATTCAAAGTTTCCCAACAACTTGGGTGTGAACTATTAAAGAAATCCATTCACTCCTCGTATGTGCTGGACTCATTAATCCTGTTGGGTGTGTACTGTGCATTCTTTTCAAACACACAATATGTGTGAACAATAGTGAATCCTTGAGTAAGATTTTTCAGGTAGCTTCTTCTGACCAAACTTTCCACTGCGTAATTTAATCTTAAAAGTTTGGACAACGCAATTCAACAGAATGTAGCTAATAACTATTCAGCAAAGTGTTTAGGGTGCTTCTTAATCCCCTATTATCCATTGTTCAGAGCCTAACAACTGTGAATAGTGTGAGACAGAATCCAGGCGGTAACAACAGAAGTTTAGAGACTAGTGGCTGTGTACACAGATAGCCAATGTGGTTTGACTAAGAATTTTTACTTTAGTTTTGTATTAAACATTTACATGGCTAAGGCTTGTGTAATTGGTACATTATCTTTATATTGACTGCCTAATCTAATTTCTTTGTCTCATTTTTATATATATTTCATTGTGAATAATACATATAATTTAATATTACATCTATATATTTCATTTTATATATAGATGAAGTTTTAAAAGAGGAATATGGAATTACACCAAAGAATAACTACTTGTCTAATCTCATCTAGATGAGTGACAGAGACTGTAGATTTTGAAGTGGAACCATTAAAGCTGTAAAAAAGAAAAATGATTGTCAGACCAATGTGATACTGCCCTAGCATTAAATTCTGCCAGTCAAGGGAAAAAAAATCAGTCATTTCAGTCCGAGTTTAATCACCGTGTTTCTAACAGAGGGCTTGCCCCAGTGCTGCATGCAGAATACCGGTCTGACTAGACTCCTTCAAAGAGATACTTGTGTAGGATGAGGTTGCAATCACCTTCAGCCTTATCTTACCCTAAGAAAATTAATTTCAAATGGCATAATCACAAGAAAATTTGCTCGACGAATACTGAGTTTCCCAGATTTTCCTAATAGCCGACAACTTCTAAAACCGTCAGAGAATACTGAGTACTAAAATATGGAAATCTACATTGTCAAAAGTAACCCAGCATCAAAATACTTTAGTAGCTTTTTTTATTTAAAGAGGATAAACAAGATATGACTCATAGATCATATTGTCTGGGTAGCACATGCTTTGTAAACTTTCAGCTGGACTACAGTAATGGGAATGAAAATGGAGGGCAAATTCTTGTCTCTGATTCAGCAGAATGCTCACGTATATTTAATCTCAAACACCTGATTCCCTCTAATTCAAACCTGAAAGCACAAAGGATCAGCTAGTCCCTTCATGTCTGTTTCCCACAGTATTCTCCTGGAGAAACTGGCTGTTCATGCCTTGGATGAGTGTACTCTTCGCTAGATAAAATCCGGTTGGATGGCTGGGCCCAAAGAGTGGTGGTGAAGTTAAATCCGGCTGACAGTCGATCGCAAGTGGTGTTCCCCAGGGCAAAGAATTGGGGCCATTTCTGTTTAATATCTTTATCAATGATCTGAATGGAGGGATCAAATGCACCCTCAGTAAGTCTGCAGATGACACCAAGTTAGGTGGGAGTGTCAATCTGCTTGAGGCTAGGGAGGTCCTACAGAGGGATCTGGTCAGGCTGGGTCGATGGACCAAGGCCAACTGAGTGAGGTTGGAGAAGGCAAAGTGCCAGGCTGTGCTCGTGGGTCATAACAAGCCCCTGCAACACTACAGGCTGGGGGTAAGTTTTTGGAAAACTGCACAACAGAAAAGGACCTGGGAGTACTGGTTGAAAGCCAACTGAGTATGAGCCAGCAGTGAGCTCAGGTGGCCAAGAAGGCAAATGGCCTCTGTTAGAAATAGTGTGTCCAGCAGCAATAGGGAAGTAATTGTCCCCCCTGTACTGGACACTGATGAGGCCACACCTTGAATACTGTTTTCTGTTTGGGGCCCCTCAGTACAAGGACATTGAGCAGGTTAAAAAAAGGCATCAAAGCTGGTGGAAAGTCTGGAGCTCAAGCCCTGTGAGGAGTGGTTTAGAGAACGGGGACTGTTTAGCCTGGAGAAAAAGAGGCTCAGGGGAGATCTTATTGCACCGTGCAACTACCTGAGAGGAGGTTGGAGCAAGTTGGGGATTTCATACAGAAAAGACAAGAAACGGCCTCGAGTTGCACTAGAGAAGGACTATGTTTGACATCAGGAAGCATTTCTTTACAGAAAGAGTTGTAAAGCACTGTTCCAACAGGCTGCCCAGGGAAGTGAGAGAGACAGCATCCCTGAAGGTATCTAAAAGATGCATAGATTCAGCACTAAAGGACATCATTTAGTGGTGACTTCTCATAATGGGCTAAAAGTTGGACTTGATGGTCTTAAAGGTTTCTTCCAACCTTAATGATTTGATGATTCTGTGGCTAGCTGGTACTAGTAATAGTGCAAAACAGGGAGCTTTCACGTCAAGTAGCACATAGGGCTATAGGTGACAACCTCAGATACTTGCTCAGACAACCTCAGGAACTTGCTCTGCTGCAATTGTCTCTCATTTTAAATGGAAGTAACTTGGAACGATGTCAGCACGATGTCCAACAAACTACACTTCACTACAGTGAAATTAAATGTGAATTGCTTGCAAACAAACTGGGGGCAAACAGATTTCATCCCAAGTACCAAACAATTGGAAAGGAAGTACAATCTAAATGAATTTATTGACTGAGGATTGGAAAGACTGTTTGCAAGTCGGTGTATTAAGAATTACTTACCGTGTTGATATCAAGTACGAAAATGTTGTTACTCCTATATTATCAATGGTTTTCACAAAGAAACAGAGACCCAATGATATTTCAAATTGAGAAAAAGGCAGTTAAACAACTAGGGCAGAGATTCTGGCCTGAGAAGTGCATCGCTGACAGCAAGGGTGTGCAGCCCAAGTCAGGCAGGTGACGAGTTTCCTCCCTTAGCCAGAATATGCCAGTGTCTGTCTTAAGTCTCATAACATTTTCAATGAAATTTTTGGTTTATGTTGATGTGTGCCACTCCAAAACAATTATTTCAGGCCCTTGAATGCCTTCCTTCTACTTGCCAGTCCTTACAGGTCAGACTGGGAGATCTGCAGTACCAAAACCAACCCCATTCAAAGCAACTGTTAGAGAGCTCCTCCAGTTACTGCTTCTGCTGCTACTACTGTATTTACCAAACTCAATAAAACTACTAGTCTGAGTGTCTAACAAATGGCATACCATAGTTTACTACAATGGCATAAAATAATGCATGTTTCAGAGCCCTGCAGAAGGTGGTGGCACAGAACAACGAGAACGTTTCTAACCCAAATGGCACAAACTGTGTGATAAGCTTCATCAAGAGCAAAAAGAGTCTACAGCGTGCTTCAAAGAAAATTGGAAAGCAGTACAATGCTTTGTATGATCATATACTGTGATGATCAAGTTCATGTTTTAATCCTCTCCCCCCTCTTTCCACTGCCTTGTTAAAAGGGAAAAGAAAAAAGAGAGACAGAAGAGAAAGAGATAAAAAAAAGACTTAATGCCAGAAAGTCTTTTTGAAGTATTTATTCTCCTGATTAAGAGTTCTCAGCTTGGCAAGACCTAAATCAAGATACATCAAAGAGGGTTCAAAATAAAGAGCAGCTGAATGAAAATGTATGAGATGACAGAACGAATAAACAATAATAACTGTGCATGTGTTTAAGTCATCTGAAAGTGATTGGAGCAATGTGTAAAATATCCGGAAATAGACATTAAAATTGCATCTTAATTCCCTAAGGGAAAAAATTCTGCTTAAATCTGACATAAATCCTGTTTAAACTGAACTGCAACCATTCTCCCCTTTGCATTGTGACTTCAGGAGCTTTTCCATCTCCACTGTTTGGTTATGCATAATGTGCAAACCACTGCCTTTCCTGCTCAGGTTTTCTGCCACGATAGTGGGTTTCTGGAGGTAAATATATTAGCAACGCAGACAAAACAACAACCTCCCCATAAGATATAATGAAGGCATCAAGAAGCAAGGGCTTATGCATGTCTTCTGTTTGCTGGCATTTATTTCACCCCACTTGAAAAGGGTTTTTTCCAGCAGAAGGTTGGGTGGAAAGTATGATTAAAGGTAAGAGGGAAATGATTCACACTTCACTGCACGATGGCTTGAGGGTTGACAGAAAGGCAAATAGAAACAGATGAAAAAGGAAACACGGGAAAAACTCAGGAAGATAATAGGCAGCAGAAGCCAATACTGGATTACTAGCATGATGGCATCAGTTTTGGTTTCCATTTTTTGAGTTCTCGCCATTCTGCTACTTATGGAAATAATCTACAGCAACCTAACAATGAGGCACCTCTAAATGAGTATTTTAACACTGAATCATATCTCAGCTTTAAAATAGCCCTGCATTTTATGGTCTATTTATTTTCTTTCAGTTGAAAATCTTGGAAATTAATTTGAAAGAGTACAGCCCTTACAAAGCTGTTCCAAATGGATGTTAATAACAGTGAGTTAGCTCTCTGCAGTACTGCGACTTTGCACTGCCTGTATTTCCACTGTGACATTGTAAACACTTGCAAACGGCACCACCGTGGTCATATTTTAACACGGTGACAGAATAATGGCCTTTTCTCTGCTGAATTTTTTCAAGCATTCAAACTTTAGGAACCCTTGCAGTAAATGGTTTATAGCTATCAAGTGAAGATTAATTTTTGGCTCCAGTATTATCTGACAGGCTATCATTATCAGTCAGTAATGTCTTTCATGAAATGGATAAAAGGTCGAGGATATCACTCATGTGGGTCTTTTTAAATGCCCTGAGGTTTTCTGTTTTGTTTTGTTTTTGTTTTATCTCCATCTGAGTGTGACAAAATGTGGCAGACAGGAGGGCACCACAGAATACTTTTGAACCGTTTCACATATGTTGAACACAAGGTGTTTAAAGATAAGACTGGAAATCAATTCATATAGAGATGCTTTTGCCTAACCTTGTGCCAGAAAATGTAGCACCCTTTCTAAAGCTGCAGTGCTACTCAGGCAACCAAGTGCAGATCATTTGGTCCTGCATTTACATTGCTGTAGTTTATGAGGAAACATACCGGATAGATTTGAAAATAGGAGGATTTTGTACGAGGGAAAATTTTGCTTTCTGCTTTCTAAGCAGTAAAAGTGGCTTACAACTATGAGTGAAATACAGCAGGGTTTGGTGTAAAATGTGCCTCCAAGCTAAAGTAAATGCTCCTGATATCGTCATTCAATCTCAAACAATGAGAATGTCATGATATAACACATGGAGCTCTGTAGGGTGTATGGAATTAGACTGTATCTCATCTTCTTCCTCCTCCTCCTCTTATGTACTTCTAACCTAGTAATTTTTAAAAGTTACAGATGGGATCCAGCATGTTTCCTCCAGTTATGAACCATTTCTTTTTGTTTGCCTCATACTGCTAGATGAACTTCAGTTATCTCCAGTCCAAAGCAAACACACTGGTTGCCTGAGACTGACTGAAGAAGAGCACTAACTAAGTAGCCAGCTAAACAGCTTTCTCATTTTCCTGCACATTCATTAGAGACATGGGTAATGATCAGCAGCAGCATAGTGGGATCCAGTTTTATTTGCTGTCTATAGCTAACAGAACAGACTGCCTACTATAGTATGAAGGTGCTCCTGATGAGTAGATCTATAGAGGTTCTCCGAAGCACAGACTGTTTTGGACTGGAAGAGACCTTTAAGATCACCAAGGCCAACCCTGCCAGGTCACCACCACTAAAGCATGTCATGAAGCACCACACGTACACGGTTTTTAAATACCCCCAGGACTGGTGACTCCACCCCTTCCCCAGGCAGCCTGCTCCAATGTTTTATAATCCTTTATGTGAAGAAATTTTTCCTGATATCTAATGTAAACCACCCCTGGCACAACTTGAGGCCATTTCTTCTCATCCTATTACTTGTTACACAGGAGTAGAGACTCACTCCCACAAAGCAAGCACTCGTACTCAAGCAGATCAGGAATGCAGCCAAATGAAGAAGCATCTTCACAGAGCTGCACCTCAGTTAAGGCAGTCCTGACTCCTACTTGTGAGTCTACCAGCCATGCCTACTAACTGGAACACCTTGGCACTAATCTTCTACTTAGTCTGCCACTCATTACCAGTTCCACCAAGTCCTTCTTCAACTTGCTGTGTTCACAGATATGCTCTTGAGATGTTTCAAAGTTCCTTTTTCCAGTTTCTTCTCCATTCATCCTTCCCTTTCTCCCTGAACTGTAATGCAGCCAAAATCTCTGTGGAACATCCTGACATCTCTTAGATAGCATTTTTTCAGATAATTTCTTTTGTATCCTCGTACTGCCTGCAGGAGAGATGACTCTGTCTTGGCCTGGACTGCCAGGTCTGGAAGAAGGTAATTTAAAAAAGCAGTTTCTTGTTTAAACAACAGTAGGCTCATTATTTTACTTCCAAAGCTGATCATATTGTTTCTACTGCCTTGGAACTGCAACAGCTTATTTTTTGCCAGCTATCTGTTTGCCATAAATACATTTCACTTATGTCTCCAGTCTCTCAACCTCAGCTCCATTCTCTTCTACCCTGCCCACCATCTTTTTCCCACCCAGGACCACCTCTTGTTGTCTGTGCCACAGGGATTTCCTTTTCACTAATTTATCTCTCTGTAACTACAGCAGCACAATCTGCTGGGAATTTCACCAGTTCCAACAAACTCTTGTCTGGTAAGATCTTCAGGGGCTGGGCAGTCTCCTTCCATACAGGATCCAGCAAAGAGCACTCAGGCACTGTACAACCCAAAGTAACTGATGTGGGTAACTCCTTTAGACTCATCAGTATAGGACATTAAAAACATCTTTCTAGGTTTCCAAAAGTCAAGAGGAGGACAATTATTTAAGAAAAAGCCTCCTTCTCTGACTCAGCTTGTAAATACAACTTCCATGCAATTCTGTTAAAGAAAAACGTACATGCTTATGGAGCTTAAGGACTTTAGCAATGGGCTTGCAGAATTAGGTTAATTGTTGGTCAGTGATCTTAAAAGTTTTTCCCAATCCAAAGTGATTCTATGATTCTGTGATATGGTCATATTCATAAAATGGCAATGGGTGAATGTCTCTTCAGCATCAGTATTCAGAACTTCTGATACACACACATTTAAAGTTTGTATTGATATTCTCAGTACTGCAGCCAATGTTAAGATCTACATGTTTATGTTCAATAGTTGTTTTTACTGGCTGATCTTTAATGATTGATTTCAAGTACTAGGAGAGAAATAAGTAATTTTTTTTAACATTCTTATACTGCTGTAGTAGTCCTAAAGTGTATCTGGTAGGATGCCAAGACATGAACAGTGTTATTACTGAATATAAAGTAATCATGAAGAATGTTAGGCTTGTATAGCTGAGAATGGTTTTGCAAACAAAATGAACTTTTCAGGTCTGTATTCTTTCAGAAAGCATTTTTCTTCCCCCAAAAATGGTGATTCCAAGTGTCAAGAGACCAACATTATGTGTAAAGAGGAAGCCATCAAGTACATCTGTGAATACTAATGCTGCATGAATGACCTTACACATAGCTGGTAAGTCTGGGTGGACTCATCAGTAAGTTCCCTATTTGTAATAGTAAATCAAATTCTTTGTCCAAAAAGTCACCACTCGCCACCAAATGGAGTCACATGATTGTTCCTTAGCCATATAATATTGCCTTCTGTTTTTTAAATGGCTGATCTACATTTGAGAGACATGCCTGAGAAAACCACTGCACTTGACATTCCACAATGAAAATCAAAGAGAAAGAATTTTAAGAAGAAAGTGTGAGAGAGCAAGCTTATTCGCGAAGAAATGTGAGGCTCTTGAGATAATATTTGCCAACTTCTACATACAAAGGTGCCCTGTATTTGATGAAATGGTTGTAAGGTCAAATTTTTAAGCTGTTAGCTTCTCTTTATTTACAGAGAGAGATTTGTCAGTTCTTCAATATTTTATAATCAGTTATCTCTTCTTAAATAAAAAACTCACCAGCTCTCTTTCTCTGGGATTTTATCGCCTTCTTTCCTCCCCATGAATGACCCATGGAAGGAATAGTTCTCTTCCTAGGATTTGCTCCATGGTATTCGCCCCTAACACACCTCAAGACTGTCTTCACATCACCAGCTCTTGCAAAGATGTTGTTGTAGTGCAGCGATGATCTTGGACCTGAAATATATTTAAAACATCTTCAGGTCAAAAGCAATTTTGTCACTGACACACGCTCTACTTTGTGTCATATGGTTTCCATCATGTAGACCAAAAGCAAGTCAAAATGCTACACAGCAGTACCTTCTGGCAGACATCACCTGACAACAGACTTCCAGCTATTACACTCATACCCCCTTTCTATTTGCCTGAATCTGTCAGCTTCTCCACACATCCATTCAGCCTCCCTCTTCAGCACTGGATGTAGTTGCCTAGACAAAATTACTTCCTACTGACTTAGCAGATGTTCTCTTCTGAAGTTTTACTTTATCGTACCAGGAGCAGAAAAATCTGTAGGTAGGATGCAAAGCTTCAAAACAAACAGAAAAATTTACCATGTTCCTACACAGTTAACCACTCAGAGTAAAATAATCTCATTTTTGAAAACTGCCAAGTCTGATAAGTTACCTAGATTAATATCAGGTATGTCACTTTGCTTTAAAATGTTTGGGATATATGATGATGGTAAGTGCACCTATTTGATGTTCTTTGAAACAAAGTGGGTTTAAGAAGAGATTTCCTTGTTTGTGCTGTGAATTTCACTGAAGTACTTTAAAAATGTCTCTGGATATTTCTTAAGGGTATACGAATTTCAGCAAACTAAGGAGAAAGTGTTTCTGCCTGACATCTTGTGGATCACTTATACTGAACTGTGTAAGTTTGTAAGTTACAAGTGAGCCATCTTCTTATATATGTTGATTTGCATTATCTTTAAGACAAATTTTAAAATAACTCAGTCGTACGCATGCAGCAGGTACTTGCTGTGTACTTAACTCTTGGATGTAGTAGTGAGTGAGACTGTGGTAATCCTGGTAGTCAGGACTGATTCCGTGGCTTCTCCAGTGAGGTGAGCCTGCTCTGGCAGGGGGATTGGACTAGATGATCTTTCGGGGTCCCTTCCAATCCCTGATGATTCTATGACCCTATGACTTCACACACCATTGAATTCTATGGAAGTTTTGCAGTTTTCCTCATTGCACTCCCCTCTGTGGCACAATGTGCATATACACGTGTCTATACTCACTCTGTATGGACACAGATACACTGCAAACTGCCGTGTGCATCTTATCTTAAACAGCCTCATACAGATTATAGGCCAGAATCATGCTGCTGTCGATACCTTATTAATGTTTAAAAATATGTGAAGGGTGGGTGTCAGGAGGATGGAGCCAGGCTCTTCTCAGTCATCTAGTGATAGGACAAGGGGAAATGGGTGCAAGCTGGAACATAGGAGGTTCCACATCAATATGAGAAGGAACTTCTTCACAGTGAAGGTGACAGACTGGAACAAGCTGCCCACGGGGGTTGTGAAGTCTCCTTCTCTAGAGACTTTTAAAAACCCACCTGGATGTGTTCTGTGCATCCTGGTCTAGATGATCCTGATGTGGCAGGGGGATTGGACTAGATGATCTTTCGAGGTCCCTTCCAAACCCTAATGTTCTGTGATTCTGTGATACAAACAGAATTTTTATTTCTGTTTCATTTTCTTGACATTCTACAGCCAGAAATCCCAGCAAAGAATACGATAATGCAAAAATAAAGTAAGACAGGTTTTCACTGTTTAGGATAGTTCCTATAATAAATAACTCTGTCAACCACCTTAAGCACTACTGAAATACTTGAATCACCTATATCGGAAGCCGTGCACTGTGAAAAGACTGCAGGCATATAAGCAATTGACTTCTTAACTGCACATAACACTAATGAAAACCAATCAGGCATTCACCCATTTTCTGATAATTAGCAGCTGTTATTTGACAGACGCAATTTCCTACACATGCTTTTGCTCAGGGTTAGTATGAGAAAAGTTTGCTAAAGGCAGGACTATTTTTGGCCCAGAAACACTTATGTTGCTATGTGCTCTCAGATTACTGGGCAGATAGGCATACAATGAAGTCAAACAGCTGATCTGCAAAACTGAGAACACTCTGTGGTTTCCTGCACTGGCACTTCTTTGTGTGTAAATGTGCACATGTGCACAAACCATGGGTAATGAAAGGTTATTTTTCTCTAGATACGCTTGTGAGAGAAAAAGGCCACATCCTGCATCCTGTTAAAACTCTCTGTTAAAATGCAGCCCGAACCCCTTTGCAGGTTCTGTGAAATCTGTACAGTGGTGCCTGTGGCAGTTAGTACCTTCTGTTTCACTGAGTAATTTAAAGCTGACCTTAGCTAAGATAGAAGGACCATGTGCAGTGCTGCTGTAAAGATTCTCTCTTTCTGTTGTTTGGTAATGTCAATGTTGAGAGCCTTTGATCAGTGCCATCACAGCAAAGCTTGTGGTGGCCTGCAAATACAGTATCACTTTCAGTTCCAGTCAGATGGGGGATTCTGCTCAGGTCATTGGTAAAATTTGGTTTTTACCTTCTGTATGAGGCTGGAGTCAGTACCTTTCACATCCTCTGTCTTTCCCTTCAGCCGTTGTACTGGGGATCCAGAAAAATACAAGCCAAGCTGTTTCTACAAGTGTTGTTAGGCTAAGCACTGAAACTAGAGCACACTCTTAGGCAATGAAATTAGTCTTGACGGCCTCTTGAAAGGATGCTGTGATACAATCAAGATGTAGATTTGCATCTTTTACCACAGCAGGCAGTATAAGAACCTCCATAAAGAGCACATGCAGACATGACAAAATACCCTGTACCTGGTGTTGATACAGGGCAATTTTCTCCACCACATGGCTGACTTACGATTAACTTTCTGCTTTAACTATACACATGAAAAATGTCTGCATCCTGTCTCACCTGCAGAAATTTCTTTGTGTTCTGTTCTCACCTAATGCAAGGATCCCATGGAGGCAGGTGCCTCTGTTCTCCATGCTTCACCTCTCAAAGCCTCCTCTGCCGAGAGGACAGGAAAGCCACATGAATTGCTCCATGTAGGGAACAGCCTGCAGTGCTCTCACAGTAAACAGGACTGGTAGAACCAATCGACCCTGGGTTTCCCTGTTTGCCCTTTCCTGTTTGCTGGGATATTTGGGGTAGCACGGGGCACTGATAAGATTGCTTTGTGTTCTACTACAGGTTGCTTTTTGGACAGCATATGTGAAGGTAGGTTGTGTGAAGACATGAATGCAAACTGGTTTATTTCCACTGAAGTCCAAGCCACTTCTCTAGCGATGGCAAAGACTCTTCTGTCTGGTATATGTGCCTTTTCCAAAACCCTGCTAGCTGAATGGACACAGCTATGATTCCACTTTCTCCACAGCTCCTCTGGGATGCATAGTTTGTGCCTGTGTGCATTTTCTGTACTGTACCATCCTATACACTGTCCTCTTTGGTGACTGTTCTGATTGCTTTCCGCTTTGAGACATTATATAGTTCAAGACATTATATTTCTTTTTCCCCAAAGATTTTACTTCAGAAGGAACAGGAGATGATAAACTGCTGCAATACAGTGTTTCAGTTTTTCTTCCTGCATGTTAATGAGGTCAAAGAACACAATGAGGGGAAAGAACACAAGTTTCAGGTTCCTTCTTCCAGTGAATCTAATCCAAGCAATGACATATAACTTAACTCAGTGAAAGACTTCATGTTGTGACTAGACTCACCTTGTCAGGACAGTCCCCTTAATAGATCCTTTACTGAACAAGATGAGTGGGCGCCTCTGAGCAAAGACACTAGTCTTGACTTCAGAGACCTGTACCTTTGGCTGTTGAGATGTATTAGTTCCTTGAATGGGACGTGTATCTTATATCAGTTAAGAATTGAAGCGCTGTGATTTTATTGATGGTGGAAAAGGGAAAATCCCAGCTTTGAAAACCTTCATTACTCAAATATATCTCTTGGGCGTATTAAAGATGTGAAACAGGATAGGAAATCCCTGAGAACACCGAAAAGGAGAAGCTGGTATTTATCTAGGACTTTGCGCTGAGCTACTTCTCAGGAAAGTGCTGTTCAGGGTGGGGGGGTCATAAGGTTCAGCACAAGCTGCAGATTACCAAGGGCAGCTTCATGGCCTATGTCTGTCTGCAAGTCCTCAGCTTCAGACAGCTTTTTGAAATTTTCTAATAAGCTCTTGCAGCTTCATTGGTTCTTCTCCTCCTCCCACCCTTTTTAGAGTTTTAAATCCTCTGCAGTGAAGACAGCAATTCCACCCTATGAAAACCACCTTACCTTTCTGCAGTGTTAAACAAGCCCAGTGGGAGAAAGCAATTATCAGGGACTTGCTATGGCAGCAAGCAAATGTCAGTCACTATAAAAAATGAAAATATTATAGAGTAGAAAACAGATCACAACAAGCAAATGAGCCTAAGGGAGAAAAATACCTCTTTGATCTAAGATAGTCTTTAATGTCATCTTTATCCAAGTGCAAAGAAAGAGTTTGGTCTTTGACCATCTTTTTAGTATGTTTCAGGTAAAGACAAAGAAGCACAAGTCTACTCAGGTATGTGGTGAATAAAGACAACACTTAGGTTAAAAACCAAAGAACCCCAAAGGCATATGTACATTTTATTTTAATGACTGTAGTTTGTATACATTTCTTCATTGGTTGGTGCTAGGGAAGATAGTGACGAGCTGGAAAATTCCCTGGTAACATGCATCTCAGTGGTGTTGCAAGCTTAGGAAGAATTCTGATATTATGTAAGAAATTCTTGATGACTTCGAGGAATGAAATAGTACAAATTGAAAGAAACTTAGAAGTAGAAACTGTGGTTTTGATGTTCAAAGTAATCCCCAGCTACCCAAATAGTAGCTCTGTCCTTTGTCCACAATGAGGCAAATAAAGCTGTAGCAAGCACTAGGCAAAAGTTGTGTTAGTTGGAACACCGGTGAGGAAAAGCAACCCACCTGGCTTTGAGAAGAGTTAGATCGTTGTATGAAAGAGATTACATGATATCGCCGCTGCAGTAACAGAGGCTTGTGTTCCAGGAAGCTGGAATCTGTTTGTGGAAATCAAAGTAAAAGCAAAATCAAGAAAATAAGTGCTACTTAAGTTACTGCAAATACCCCTTGCAGCAATACGTGAATCATTATGGTTGCAGTAACCTGAAAACTATTATCTTTTCATGAAACCAGGAAGCAAGGACTCAGATAGTTCTTATGTGTTTTTGTCTGTACACAGCAGCTTTGCTTCATTTCCTGCAGCCATTAAGAAGTTTTACCACGAATGAAATAGAAGGTTTATAAGCAGCAGGGGAATAAAAAAAGAAAAGATATTTGCTTTGCTTGCTTTGTTCATAACTGGATAAAGCACAATAAATAAATAAATAAATAGGATACGTATAGGGTGGTAAAAGGATCACTGACAGGCCTGAAATTGTTAGAAGCAGTGGTCACTGGCAAAGCAAGCATGATAAGTAGATGCTATGGAAGTAGGTCTGTGAGGCATCTGTTGCAAAGCAGGGGGTACCACTCTTTAGGATAAGTGCTGCCTGGCAATATACAGTCAAGCCTTGGGACATGCCCTCAAAAGGGATACACCAATTACCTTCATGGAAATAAACCGGTTCGCATACGTGATTGAACTGTCATGCTATCTCTACAAAGGATCTGTGGAATGTAAAATGACTCATGGGTAGCTTCTTTTTCAGCAGGCTGCTGAATAAGTTATTAGTGAGGCAACTACCCTCAGGCTAGTATATTGGGCTAAGGGAACAGGCAAACACAGAAAGAAGGAAAGAAGGAATAAAATGTGTGTGAGAGAGAGAACGGTTGCTCATGCAATTCTGTCCCACTTCCAGGCGAATACACTTTCTAGAGTCTTAAATTACCTCCCGTAGTAACAGGCTGAGGACTGGGCTGAACTTTAAAGGCCTTCATTAGTTGCTAAGTTATGCTGAGACCAACCACAGTGCGGCTATTCAATAAAGATATTTCATTATTTTGTTACTAGATTGCTTAGCATCTCAGCACCACAAAGAAACAAAAAGCCCTAAAGACCAAGCACAAATTAGAGCTCTTAATCTTTAAAGACAGCTAATCTTTCTGAATGTTCTGGGACAGCCTTCTTTCTCCCTGATACTAGTAAAGATTGGTACTTAGAAGAGTCACTCTTGTATAAATGAGAACCATTTTTTTTCCATAACCATATCAAGCTCAGACACATGGAATTAGCTGGCATTTGTTCATTCTTGAGGATTTGCCTCTCCTAGCTGAGATATTCTTGCCTGAGATTACTGACATAGCCAGCCATGTGGCCATTCAAGCACATGCAAGATCTTGCGTAGGGAATGGGGAGATGTTGGTACACCGAGGCGCCGGTAGGCAGTTGGGAGGCTACATCCATTTAAAAAGACTGTGAGTGCAGCAGAAAGAAGTCTTTTATTCAGCAGTTTTGTTCAAGGTTCAAAACTGAACAGAATAGTCAATAATTTCATTTAAATAGAATTACTCATTTTGCACTGTACAGAACTGGTTTGATTTAAATGCACTCTGTCAGTCCATGTGTCCCTATTCCAGGAGAAGCAGCAACAGCATAAGGGAAATTATTACTTCTCGATCCCATCATTTCTTATCAGTCTCCATCAACATGAAAACAAAATTGTCTCGCAGCATAAATAATGTAATATGAAAAGATCGTCACTGAACGTGGACTAAGTTGTGCTTCCAACATGTAGGAAGATTCTGCTTGGATTGTATTTGCAGTTGTCAGTTAATAGTTAGCTGTCAAAAACAGATTTCTCTTTCATTCCCTCCAAAGCTCTTCCCTCTGATATTTATTTTACTGAAGTCTCATCAAGTTATAAACATCAGCTGAGAGCTCTTTTTAATTATTGCCTAAGAAGATGACTGCAGTAGAAGTTAGAGTAATTTTAAAATCTTTGTTTTCAGGCTTATTTGTGGCATGCAAATGCATCTACCTGCCAACATCATTATCAGAGATCTCAGTTCCACAGCTGAGTGCTTTGGTCTTCACCTCATTCTTTAGGGTGAAACAAGAATCAGGTTATGCTAAAAGGAAACTAGGAGAAACTGGAAAACAATATGAAATGATGAAATAGAATGTATCTCAGTGATAAAAATCTACTACTATGAATTATATTCAGTAGAAACTTATACTGTCCTTCAACAGTCTGTACTGGGACAAATGCTATTTAATAGCTTCATCAGCAACACAGACAGGGGTATTTAAAGGTCCCTTCCAACCCAAGCCGTTCTGTGGTTCTATGATTCTGTTAGTACAAATCATTTCAGGATCTCAGTCGCTGGTATGACACCCGGCAGGCAGGCTGCTATATCTGATTAAGTATCCCACAAGAAGGAACTCCTCTCCACAAATAGAAATTTGTCAGAGATTACTGGTGAAATTCAGTTCAGCTGTGTATCCAGTCATGCCCAAACAAGACTCCTACTCATTACATGTATTTATTCTCAAATAGCTATGTTAGAAATTCAAATCACGCCTGCACAATCTGATTATAAGAAGAGACAGCTAGAACCTTTATTCAGTATCTCGGTCTATCCCATTCTTCTGCTGGAACTTGTTTCCTTCTTCAAATGTGTTAATGTATCTCTTTCTCTATTGTTTTAACATCTCTATTTTTCATCAATTGTCTCACTAGAAAGGTTAGTGCTGCAGAACTTCCTGCTAAGATCAAATTAGGAAGCAATGAGAGTGCCACAGAGGAACAAGTTCTCGTATTTTCAGTATTGCCTTTCTTCTTTTGAATTTCCTCTCCAATTGTATGGGAGGAAAGGGAGAGTCCAGAGTTCAGTGTCCAAAAGACCTAGCAGATTATCTTCCTGTCTTTCTCTGCTCATGCAAGACACTTCCTTGTATGGCATCAGCTAGTGTTTTGCCAAGTCATCGAAGTCCCAGACAGACAAACATTCTTCCCAGGAATACTGGTATCGAACTGTTACAAAGTCTTGCTTCATGGTTAGCCAAAACAGTCCTTGTAAAAGCCTGCAGCACTGATCTATCAAGAAGTAACACCCAAACTGTTGTCTTTCCTTTGAATTTGACACACGGGGGGTTTTTGTGAGAAAGCAGTTTGTTCTGTGAGCATCCTGAGCAACTGCTACAGCATGCAGTTACTCCAGGAACCCTGTAAACTTCAGTCCCAGAATTTCACATTCATTGAAGATAAATAAGTAGCCCTTCAGGCTTCACAGGAATGAACAGTTGTGAGAGCTTGTATTAACATGGACTTTTGAAGGTAAAAAGATTGAAAGTATGTGCGCTGGCTAGGTAGACGAACGGTGGACAAGAGCCTCTCGGGATAAGAAGCCACTGTCTGAACATTGCACACGGTAGCCGTTTGTTACACATCACAAGACTGCAGACATATCCATTGCAAATTCATTTTGTGTACATGTTCCAGTTTGAGTGTGTGTGTGTGACATGCACAGAGGCACGTGCGTGCGCACACACACACACACACGTACAGGCATACTGCCTACTGCTTGTTTTCCAAATCTGTCTTTTCATATAAAAGCAATACTAAAATAGATCTCATGTTTGAAGCTCATACATTACATTAGTAAGTTTGACTTTTTGCCTACATTCATTTACCTTTAAATGCATAAATTCAGATTTTAGTTCAATGCAAAACATGAAAGACGTGGGCATGTGCAATTACAACATAAACAGTGTCTATTTCTTAAATATATTCTTTCTACATAGTTAGAGGGAAAACTAAAATATTTTAACAACAATATTTTAAAGATAGTACAGTTAAATACAGGACTACTAATACCGTATTCCTTCATCATTGCCATAATGATAATTTAAAAAAAAATTAGTCCTTGAAGGGTTGCTTGTTTGTTTATTTTCTAGCAGCTTCCTGGTAACCCTAATAAATATTTTGTACAAAATTGTGGTCCAGGCATCTATTTCAAACTTCTATTATTTTAATTCCTGTTACAGTCCTATTTGGAAGATAATAATCAGTTCTTCTTCTGAAGGGTCACTGCTTCAGAAGTTAACATTTAACAAGGCTACTTCCCCTCTCCTCAGTCCAACGAATTCCTTAACGCCTTTCTCATTCTATTTTCATTTCAGACCAAAAAAGTCAATGTAGTAATTCCTGTAACATGAACACATTTCTAATATTTCACAATCCAGTGAACGAGAGTAAAAGCTCCTGGCTTGCATCACTCCTGTACGTCTGATACAAAAATTCCCGTCCATGACTCATGCGTGGTACAACGTAAGCCATCAGCCCACATGATCTCTGTGAATGCAGACTTGCAGGAACTTTCCAGATCATTTCTGCAATGTAACCAACTTTTTTAGAGAGATTAAACGTTATTTCTGTCAATTCACTTGCATCAAGTCATAGACAGCACAGGGGCTGCAGACAAAACATCCTAAGGAGTGTAAATTTCTGGTGACTGACACAAAGCTGTACAATGTGCAGAGCATCAGTGACTAGGGAAGGTGTAAAAAAGTTAGCAAAAGGACAGGAGTTATTGAGTTTAGGATCATTTCAATCCCATGGACTCAAGCCATTGATATATCAGAAATTATTTGAGCTAGGCTTGTGTTCTCTTACAAATTCCCCATTGGAACTTCTTCACTTTGGAACTTTCCTCTTTGCTGTTAGGGTGTATCATTACCCATATTTACCTGTGCAAGTCAGAAACACCATTTGAGGCAGGCAGGGTACCCTCTGCAAATCATACATTTGGCTGCAAAATGTATGGTCTCATGAAATTTCATGAAAAAATGACGTCCAGAAAAACCAAAAGGTGCTGCACAAGTCTGTAGGCTTTACAGCTTTCTGGCAAGCATTGATAGGCCATTGATAGGCCACCTATGAACTTCATGATAGGACTGCCTCAGTCACCTTAGGACTTTCAGAGGTTCTCACGTGCAGCTTTCCAGATTGGTGTACCACTTCCAAAGGTAACATGGGATCTCAATCCTTCATGAAGGCTTGGATTCCCTTGCTGGTGCAGGGAGCCTGGCAACCTTGGGAAAGTTAGTTCATGCCAGGGCTCAGAGGTCTGCCTTTCATGCTCATTGATCTTCACTCCTTCATGATGCCACGGGTCCTAACTTTCTGTCTTACTGTCTTTGCTTTTATAGACAAGACAAGAGCTGCAATGTTTAGCTTTGCACTCTTGATATGACCTCGCTAAGACAGCTCATTTGATCCATTTTTAATTTTCCACACGTAGATGTCTTCGTTTTGCATTTCAAAACGCAGCACACCTGGTCAGCAGTTCTGCACTGTTGTGGTGATGACAGTTCATCTTCAGATGTATCTCCGTAAAGCCACAGTCTCCTAAAAGCAAAATCAGCTGCTCCACTCATCTAATCAAACCACCTTGTGTTAGAGCCTCTACTAGTAGAAGTAAGCTTCTGACAGAAAATATTACGTCTCTATGTTTTTTGTCAAGAAATGCTGGACCAGATGTTCCTTGAGGTCCCTTCCAAGCTGGTGTTGTCTGATTCTGTGATTCCCTATGGCTTTGTCTTTGTTCTCATATTTCACAGGGATGGGGAGGTTTTTAGGTCATAATGTTGCTGTGCCAGCTAATCTTGATGTGCCAGCTAATCTTGGTATGCCAGCTAATCTCAATAGACATATGCCTTCTGTACACTGGCAGGACTTGAATTAAGGGTTGTCCCTATATTCTATGACTATTTTTGGGAATAAAAAGCCTCTGCTTATGTACAACAGGTGATAATTAACTGATGAAATATAATCATAGAATCATTAGGGATCGGAAGGGACTTCGAAAGATCATCTAGTCCAATCCCCCTGCCACAGCAGGATCACCTAGACCAAGTCACACAGGAACACATCCAGGTGGGTCTTAAATGTCTCCAGTGAAGGAGATTCCTCAACTCCCCTGGGCAGAATAATGTTGGTTTCAAGCTTCACTATCAAGAAGCTCAGATGATGTTAAGTGGTCTCTCACCTTTTCTCTTCCCCTGGCACAAAGCTAACTTGTATCTGCAGTGAAGACTGGGCAACATGGAACAGTTGTTCCCCAATTGTGTGACTGTGAACATACAGTGTGGCAGGCAGAGGTAACAGCAAATTTGTATTCCCTAATCCCACTAAGTTCACCTGTGAATACAGTACCACAGATATTTTCCTGCAGCCAAGGGATTAGAGTGTAGAGAGACATACATAACTACACATTTTTTAAGATTAAACCAGACAGAATGTATTCTTTCTCAATTTAAAGGAAATCCAAAACAATACTGAAAATTTCAGGAACCTGCTCCTCTCTAGCCTTTTCCATTACAAACCTCATAGTTCTGCTGCAAGTTATCTGTGATAAATTATATGCTACAATAGATCACTAAGAAAAACAGTTAGCTTCACATTTCCTTTTTGAATTACTTCCATTCAATGCTTCAAATGGCTTAGTGACACATATGAAGAGTAGGAACAGAATCCAAAATAACTCGCAGAGAATTCAAATAAAAAATTGCTAAGATTGGTTGCAGGTGCTAGTTTTGACCAGCTCTCCTAGTTACTATATTTAATAACCTTCAAATTATGTTTCCTTTTTACATTTTTTTAAATTTGTGGGTTTTTGACTTTAGTAAAGATCAGCCCAAGAAATCATTAACTCTCACAGGAATGGATGTGTTCTGTGTTATGGTTTTCCTCAAACAAAGGCACTTAGAGGCACTCAGATCCCACTACTTCAGAACAGTAGCTACCAAGTTTCACATAGAGTGGAGTAAAATCTTTTATGCAAATGATATATTACACTAAACTGATTGTATTTTTCCTAATACTGTGCATGGAGATCATAAGCTGAAACATATTGAAATCTGTGGTTGCCTTCCACATTGTTTTGGACAATGCTTTCATTGGTTCGAGTGCCTTGTAACGGGATTTCAGTGTCCTGTTGAGGCTAAAGAGCAAAATATGATGAGACGTTCACAAGAATTGTAACCTCATATGACTTTCTCTCTCACATAGTTCCTTTAGAATTCACGTTCATCCAGGGACGAACGTGGATAAAATTTTTAATAGCTGTGAAAACACAACCAGCACTGATATTTGACAAGCAATAGAGTCTGCTATTCCTAGAAAATAGACTAATGGCCATTAAAACCAATTTCAAGAGCACATTTGTAGAACCATTTGCAGGTTCCGAAGTTTCCCTCTTTTACTCACACCCATTGAAATGGGAGAAATTTCACATACAATGGGACGCTTTCAAAGCCAGATTCCAAAGGAAAATTGATTTTGTCTCCATATGAAAATCTTTCAGCATCAGTCAGAACTTCTCTGGAACTGAGTGTACATGTACAGATACTGGGAGAGCTTCACTCCACCCAGTTGTGCTTGGTTCCACTTTACTCCTCTGCAAGAGATTGGTGGTTTAGAGCTTCTGGGAAGACAGCAGGGTTACAGTTGCCTAAGCTGGCCAGTTACCTCACTAAGGCACGCTTAAGGCTTTTGCAGAACTAATATGTGGGTTGTTCTTTTACAGAAAGAGTTAGACTTGAAGGTCTCATTAACAGCATTCCTCCTAATGCAGTACTCCCTTCATTTTTCAGACACACTGCAGCTTTGTTTAATAACTTACTGCTGGAGACATAACAGCAGGGAGTTTGAGCCCTTCACATTTCTAAGACAGACAGCAGGGAGCCCTAGGACATCTAAGCTGGCCTTCTTGGCTCCTAATCCCATGAGTTCTTCTTTGGACATATGGCACATGAGATGAAGCACTCATCCTGCAGGCAATGAGCAGTACGGGGGACAGACAAAGCAAAGATGCAGAGGGCTGGTTTGCACTAACAAAGATCATTTCCCTGTGGTTTTCTTGTCCACTTGCTGCCTTGTGGTCAGTGCATCCCATTTGGGGTGGCATTTACTCTTAACTGCTTACACCTAAGTTACATAATGCATTTGTTTGAAGAACTACAATGTTTTCTTGTGAGAGAGAAACATTCTCGACAGGGCTCCCTGACTTCTGACACTTTTTTTCCCCCCTAGAAAACTAATGTATCCTATGTCCAATGGAAGTTCAGCTCTTTCTAGGACTGCAGCTTGCCTGTCAGGACTGGATCCTTGTCTCCATTGAGTTCAGTCAGATTCACCGACAACACCAGGGAAAAGCCCACCACTGGTCATACATAGTAATTAATGATATAGGAATATTTCGAGACAAATAAGAAAGTCCAGACCCAAATAGCTTCACAGCCAGACTCTCCAACACGAACAGCACTGTTAGCATTAGTGATGGCAAGCAGAAGAAAGTCCACAATAAGGGGGAGACAACAAAAGCAGATCAGCACAGAAATGCATGTCCCCAGTATCAGAGGATGAGTAACTCTAATAATGGTAACAACTGTGGAAACTCTGGCCGCTATTTTTCTTTTAAGTTCTTGCTAAGTTCCTCAGTGACATCCCTTGTCAGCCAATATTTTGGAAAAAGAATATCCTTTTATTTTCTGTCTTTTAATCTCACTTAAGGACTCTCTGGTTTTGTGGTGCTGGTCAAGGAGACAAAAAGTTTCAGTCATACTTTCCCACTTGCCTGCCTAGAAGTTGGTGTGGGCCAGCTTTCAACTAAGGGCCTGGATTTTCCCAAGGGAACTTCCATCCAACTACTTTTTCATTCCAGGGAGAAAGGAACAACTTGCACAGGCAGTAAAGGTAGATGTATGCCTCCTACACCTGTGTTGCCCCAGCACAGACCACCAAATCCTTCCTACTACCAGCCTGTTAGAAGGGCAGGACAGTGAAGAGCAGAAGTTGCAGCTGAGTGGGAAGGGAGAGGGGAAACACTGATCTAACCTAAAGGCAGAATTTAATTCTATGCTAGATGATGTGAAGTATGGAAAGTATGTTTCAACAGAACACCAAGACAGGACATGCAGTGATTAGTTCATCTGAAGTACTGACAAAATCCCCATGCTCTCAGGAGGACGTTATGTGAGACTGCCCTGACCTAACAAAAGCAACGGGCATTTCTGAGACACACCCCCTTGGCAGCAATAATTTCCAGGTTCCCAATGTTGTTCAAGCATGATGAAAACGGATCTGTATTGCACATACTGTCTCCCAAAGTGCCATCGTTGTTTACACCTGGCCGTGATACCCCCTCAGAAGTACACCACGCTGTGACAGCCTTCTTTTTGATGTCAGTGACTTCCCAGTGTGATGTGTGATTGTGCTGACAACACGCATCTGTCTTCATGTTACGCGCTGGGCAGAGAGAAAGCGTGCTGCAACAGGGAGACACTGCCTCAGCCTTCTCTTGGCCTACAAGGCTCTGCTCATTTTACACTTCTGCCACATAACCAACTGCTTGGCACTTACGTGGGCTTACAATAAGTCAGTTTGGCTAACTGAGACCATCCTTTAGATTTTAAAGGTGCTATGAAATTCCTGCTGAGAACACACAGCCTAACTATCAAGAAAAATTGTTATAGATGGTTGGTCACAAAATACTCTGCTCTTTCAAAGCTAGTAATTCACTGACTGCTCTGCTAGTCTTTAACTCGTCCCACTGGAGCAGCTTATTCTGCATTAGTTTTTTTTATGTTCTTAGCATTACAACTGGCGTTGTATTTCCTCATTTCCTATTTATGGAAGTAAAAATACACTGTCTGCAGTTTTCTTAAATGCAAATAGTGTGATACAATAAAAAGGTTGTGTGTCTAATATAAGGGAAAGGTTGCTATCAAAGAAACATAAGGTCTGCCTTGATTTTTAACTATATTACTACTACTTAATTACACTCCCCACAGAAGCACATGTGATCTTTGAACGCTTTTCTGCTTTGGTTGCTTTGATGAAGGCCAGCCTACAATAGTATTTGACTTCCATGGAACTACTATTATACTTAGTCTTAAGTACATAGCTGCGTGCTTGACAGGAGTGAAGATTTCGTTACTGATATCTCTTACCATGAGGGCAAGAAAAGAATGGTTAAAACTTTCTGCTGACCTCCAGAGTGTAATGGAGGACATGTTGAAACAAGCTGTGTGATTAGCTACAGAAAGACCACCCATATCCTAAGCTACTTGGCAGATGCCAGAGCTCCTTTGCAAGGCAAGGGTAACTTTGAGAAAATTACAGCTATATGTAGTGAGGCATCAAGAATCAGTTTTTCTTGTGGCATAAATCTGCACACACTGGAAGAACAAATATGTTTAGTGATACCAGTCAAAATAAATTTTTTTCATGGCAAGCAGTCAGACACAGAAAACATTCCTCGAAATCTTCTGATTCTATTCCTCCAGCAGCATGAACCTTGAGCAAAGCAAGTGCAGGCAGGGGAAGGGTTACTGCTTTCTCAGCTGTTCACACAAAAGGACACTTTGCACCTGTTCCCAGTGAATGAAAGTTTGCTTTGTGTAAAAGCAGTTCATCACCCCAGTGCTGGCTCTGTCAGGGCGGTGGAGCAGGCAGAGCCCAAGCACATTCTGGCTGGAACCAGCCCTCTGCAGAGGAAGAGGGAGGCTGAAGGGCAGGTCTATTGCAATCAAGCTCCATGAGTTTTAACGTGTAAACATGCCCCCACTTGAATGTTGATGTCATAACAAATGCAAACAGTAGGGATGATCAGCTAAGCATAAGCAAGAGAATGGGTGGTTTTCACTTTAATCCCAGCTCTATTTAGTTTCCTTATTTGCTCCAGGCCAGCATATCTATCTAGCAGCGAGCTGTAATTCAGAAAAACCTGCGCTACACTCCCCCCGTACAAGTAAAAAACAATGTGCTCCGTGCCTCCTTTGATGTATCCTTAGATCTACAACTCCTACACTGTGATTTATCTCAGACACTGACATTAGGTTTGTGCCAGGCCCTCAGCTAGGGTAAATCAGTGTAGGGCTGTGGGATCTCGGGGGAGCCCCAGAAGTTCACATCAGCACAGAGTATCTGGGCTGTCTCAGAAACATCAGTTCTCAGGTGACACAGACATGGCAAAGGCAGGGACTATGGTCAGAGCTCAGAAAACAAGAGGAGCCAGGCAAGTATAAAAAATAAAAATAAAAACGTAACTGAACTCCAAATCTCATGACTAAAATAGCAGCTTCTACTTTTCTCATTTCAGCTGGTGACCCAGCAGTTTAAACATCTCTCCTCCTCAGCACAGGGGTCAAAAACAAGGCACACGGACCATCCGTCTGGGCTGGCACGGCGGCAGTGAGATAGACAGAGATTTCCTTTATATCTTCGCCACTCTGACCTTTAGAACATATCTCCTCCCCCCAACTTTAATCCTGGGGTCTTTACTTTGGAGATTATAATAAATCAATAGTAAAAGAAAATCCCTGTGGGAGCAGCAGTTGTGGCCCTGTTATAAAAGCTTAAATTCCCCACCTGCCACTTGACCAGCCAAAAGCTTGGATTCCCCACTCCAGTCCAGATTATGTAAAACTATTCAAATCCTGAGTGACAGTATTTATGAAGACAGCTGTTGAGCTCTACAACTGGGGGAGCAGGGGCAAATGCTGTGGAGTCCAAGAAAGGCTGTCCTGCTATTCACACTCCCAGAGATCCTTATGTTGCCTTTTTTTTTCCTCCCTTTTCTTGTTTTTTTTCTGTCCAGGTGGAGGGAAATGAACAGTCAGAGACAGGAAAAACCCCAAACACAGGTTTCTCATAAATGCCATGATTGAGAAACTGTTTCACACTTACTTTTCCCTCTGCCTTTCTCTCCTTACCATTTTTGGGTTGGATTATTCATCACAGAAAGCAGCAGAAGGGCTGAGATGCCTTGTGAACTGGTCATTTGTCAACAGCATTCAGCTTTATACATTTCTGGGAAGATTACACTAGAAAGATGCTTTTAAACCAAAGGACACATCGAAAGATGCTATTGTGTTTTTGGCCAATCAAATGTTTAACCACTCTCCTTCATCTCACTGAAGCTTGGCCATTGTCGAGTGTTGCCATTCTTGGTGGTATTTCAGCCAGCAGGGGGTCGAAATTCAGTACAACAGAGTGGTTTCCCATGGCAGTGGTTACTGTGCATTGGGGAAGGCTAGTACAAGAATCCCACTTACCACTGCAGTCAATTGTGAAAGGGCTGTTAAATTCCCTATGTTCATCAGGTTCTGAATGCCCATGCTGTAATTACAGGAGTAATTGGAGAAGCTGTCTGTTTACATCTGGGTTTTTTAGGTGATCCTGCTCTGGCAAGGGAGGATTGGACTGGATGATCTTTCGAGGTCCCTTCTAATCCCTAATGTTCTGTGATTCTGTGATTTCTACATAAATCAATAAGGAATGGTTTTAACTGGGAGGTGGATCAGGCCAATGAAGTTCTACTGAATGTGCAATGTTCATTTGACCTAGCTCACGTCTGGGATCAGCTCTAACAAAACGATGTATCAGCATTTGACAAAACCTGCAAGGTGCACAGCAAAAACACACACGTAACACGCCTGTTGCACTATGACCGTTATCTTTTCAATCTTGTCTTTGTTCTGATCAGGAGTGTATGTCTTATCTTCGTTTCATTGGTACAGTCACATTTTCCTCATGTACAGACCCTGCTCTTTAATTTGTTTGGTTTGGGAACACAGAGGTGCCATAAAACTGTACAAGGAAGCAATGATTCCCTTGCATGGAGACCAAGAATATGCAAAGCCAGTCTAGACCTAAGTGGTCATTACACCAACAAAGTTTAAATCTTCCACAGCACTAAAAAAATAGGGAAGCAGTTTTCTTTAGTATCATTTATTCTGTTAGCATCCAAAACATAAACCAGTGCACTCACAGTTGCAAATCTCCCTATTAAATTCACATCACTGTATTATCATTTACTTAATAAAGAGCATTTCTTTCTGACTGCTTATTGCCTATGAATTCTGAGGTAGTGGATGGACAAGCAGATCACGTATACCCTCTAAAATGAACAGAACAGTCCTGATCCAGTGATAGTCTCAGCATCCTTTGCAGGACTGAGGAGCAATCAGTGCAAGATAAGTTGAAATGAGAATGGAAGGTAGATGATCCTTCACAGGAGCTGGTATAAATGCTGCTATATTGCTGTTATAGCTAATTATTTGACCATGTGAGCAGTTCCTGTAGGCAGATTTGAATTATAAATATTTAGGTACACAGCAAGAAAAAACAATCCAGGAAATGTTTCTCCTCCCCTGATTTGCATTGTCAAAACATACACATTCGTTTCTTTTTCTGCTGTTTTTCCTGATGATCATCTCTGAAATGTATTAAAGATCTATGATCCTATGATCTTCACAGCAGAAAAGAAGCAGGAGTCACCTCTTCAGCACTATTTGCCAACAAAACCACCGAACTCTAATTTAATTAGTCCAGGACAAGAAGAGCAGTCTAATTTGAGAAAGAGAACTTTGACGGGGTTACTTCCTTAGTGGATTTGAAAGCACCTGGGTTTTTCTCTGCCTCAGAGAGACTCAGCAGCAGTTTCCCAGTGGTGCTGCCAATGGACATGTCCTGAATAAACACTGCTGTTGTTCTTCCCACACACATCCGGGACACAGAGCATCATACCACCTCCCACCACTGACGTCAGGAGACTGTCTCCGGCACCTGGCACTGGGATCATGCTCAAACCACTTGTTAAGCCAGCAGATGTGTTAAATGGAGTGAACTTGGCAGTTTAAGGCCAGACCTAAGAGATAACATTGTCAGAAGAGTCATTTGTCTTCAATGGGAGCAAACACAGGCATCTATCAGATTTCTTCTTTCCACAGCTCTTGCCAGAACTAGGGAAAAAACCAAAACCAGAACCTCAGGAATCAGGGTTCCTGCTACTCTTGTTTGATTTCATGATGCATTCAGCTATATCACCAGTAGTTAGCAAGGAGGCAGCAGCTTACACCAAAGGAGCTTCAGGAAAAGCCGGAATCATATATGTAATGCTTCCTCCTCATGCAGCAACAGCATTCAGATCCAGCTATGCCAGAGCAGCAGTGCAGGCACCATTACCCAGAAGCTGTACAGTATTTGTCTTTATCAATCCCTTCATTCTTTCCTTCTGAACTGTTCCAGACTTCAACACAAACTGAGTTCAGAGAGAGTTCAAGCTTGCTGCTTACACCAGGAGGGCTAAAATCTTCGGTTTCCATTTCACAGGGATCATTGCAGGTTCACAGACCGGGTAAAAGGTGACACCTAATATTCGTGCCAGCCTGGAACTCACCCCATGCTGCTCAGCCTCTGAGCTCTGCTCCTTGCAGAGCTCGAATGGAAATCCATTTGCAGCTCCAGAGGTCTGACATCTCAAAGGGATGCTGTCAAAGTCGTAGGCCTAAAATGTTATCTGCCCACCCTTGTCTACATTTATTTACAAATTCCACGCTATCTTTGCAATATAGAAGTGTTTTATTCCTGGCACAGCCTGGAGTGAGTACTTTGCTAGGTCAGTATCAGTGTCAGAATCAGTAACAGCCCTAGTCTGGGACTACACAAGGGAAAAACAAAGTCTCCAAACACAGAAACGTGGAGAGGGTGAGGACATCTCAGGAGAGGAACCATTATGCTTGGACTTGCAGGACAATATCAGAAAACACATTAGAAAAAACAGATTATTGATATTTAGGGATATTGCGTCCCATGCGCCCTCTCAAACGTCAGCTTCAGCTCTCACACTTAAAAGAAGGCACGTTATGTGTTTTAGCTTATTGCCTCGCTTGTGGTCTGTGATAAACAATGAATCATGTACCAGACATCATCCATCACCCCACAGTGACACTAAGGGGGAAGAAGAAGGAAATATTGCATTCCCACAAAAGCAAATGTTCCTGACAAACAGAAGATGAGACCATTATCACCGAACTGTGTGTTTCCAATATTAAAAAGTGCAACACTTTTTTCATCTTCTTTTGAGTCCCACTGATATTTGTTTCAAAAAGAAACTAGCAGTAGTAAAAGTACTTAGTAGTGCTGGTGAAATAACACACTGTTTCATTTACTGCTTTAAAATAGGTGGTACCACTCAATGTTATCCTTTTAGTTCAGATGGATTAGGTGGTTAATCTTCATCACACTGGTGTGAGCAGGACCTTGTCTCTTTCTGACTGGTCAGAGAGCAGGTTCCAGCAAAGTGTGTGCAGGACATGGCAGAGTGAAGACTGTGGTGACTTTCACCCTGCAGAGGGTACAGCACTTGCTTCTGGATTTGCACTTGCTCCCTTTGCTGGGCACAGGGAGGGGTTTGTCTGGCCATTTTGCTCACTCATGTTGTCTCTGACAGCCCAGTGTGGTCACTAGCACCTCATCAGGCTACAAAGGGCACATGAAAGCTTCCTTAACATTCTTTCATCCCATGCCTTCCCTCCAGATCAAATGGGCTTTGTAAGTATATTTGGCAAATAAATTTATGGGGTGACAGGTCTGCAGAAGAGTAGAATCCCTAAGGCAGAGCCGGTGTCATCTGATTTGCCTGCACAGAACCCATCAGAACGCATCCCTAAACCTAATTTGCTGCCTCTAGGCACTACAGTGATATCGCTAACTGGATACAAATGACAATGAGAGGAAGGGGCATGCTATTCACAGTACTGACTTCTTCCTATCCACAGATGCTTGGCAGGACTTCAGATCTGTATTTAGGGAACTTGTTGGCTTTGCTGAAACGGCCATTCTTTGAACAAATATGCCCCCGGGCAGCAATAAAAAGAAGCAGATGCAGAGTAACACCAACAAATCACATCACTGTCACCGAACTGTCCATGCAGCCTAATGCATGTGAGTAGTCCTACTAGCTTTACATCTGTTACAGAAGGACAGCCTCGTTGAAGGCATTGTCTTTTCTCACAGCATCAGCTCTCCCCTGTAGTGAAGAGAACAGCACCCACACAGAAATGGGGGGACACCAGAGAAGAGCAAAATGGAGCAGAGCCACCTTCATTTTACCTAATGACCTCTCAGGATTTGAAACGTCTTGTGAAAACTTGCTATCTCATCTCTCTCTACTCCCAATGCAGGTAGAGAGGATGCGCTGATTCACCAGTCCCAAGATCTAAGGGACACACTGTGTTTAGCTTTGGGCACCCCAACTCAAGAAAGACATTGAGGTGCTGGAGTGGGTGCAAAGAAGAGCAACAAAGCTGGTGAAGGGCCTTGACAACAAGTCTTATGAGGAGCAGATGAGGGAGCTGAGACTGTTTAGTGTGAGGAAGAAGAGGCTGAGGGGAGACCTTATTGCTCTCTATAACTACCTGAAGGGACATAGAATGATGGGTGCTGATGTCTTCTCATAGGTAATTAGGGGTAGAACAAGAGGGAATGGCCTCAAACTGCACAATGGGAGGTTTAGACTGGATGTTAGGAAGTGTTTCTTCACTGAAAGGGTTATCAAACATTTGAATAGGCTTCCAGGGCAGTGGCTGAGTCACCACCACTGGAGGTATTTAAACTACATCTGGACCTGATGCTCAGGTATATGGTTTAGTGATCAGGCAGTGCTTGATGATCTTAAAGGTCTCTTCTAATCAAAGATATTCTATGATTCTGTGATTCTGTGACACACATTTTGGAGAAGAGATTCAGAAGTACAGAGAAGGCCAGCCAAAGGGTCTGACAAAATATAGTACATAGGTCTATTTTCGCCCCAAATGTATAAGCTTTAATTATAAAATTATGTAAAAAAACAGCCTTCATAAAAAACCCAGCTAAACCAACAAAAACCAGATGTGGTAGGTGCAGTATGTGTGTATTTGTGTGTCTGTATTCCTGTGGCTTTCTGTAGGAAGTCCCTGAAGCTTGCTGCTTCTTCCTGTTTCTGAGCTGCCCTCTTGTGATCAGGTGTTCTTGACTTGCGTGAGTTCACACCACCATTCGTCTGCATCCTCTTGGCATATACAGAGACTGAGACTGAATGAACTTCCACACTGCTTCCACTGATCCTCTCAAAGGATCTATTATGTGGCTCACTGGAAGAGCACAAGTCTGATTCTGTTTGAGTCAGCATGACTTTCACAGTATAAACACTGAAAGAAACCCTCTCCAGGTAGTTAGCCTCATTTTGTACTAGTCAGGAAAGGTCAAGGCAATACTGAAGTCAGGATAAAATTGGTCACTGTTTGGAATCCATCCCACTTGAGCTTGATTTCCTGTTTCTGGAGAAAAAGGCAACCAACAACCCACACTGCCTCCCATTATTGAAACAAGAAGTTGAGTAAATGTTGCTGTACATGCCTCACAGCACACGTTTTACACACAGCATTTCCTTGAGTGTTCTAAGAAACTCTCAACATGAGTAAGGAGACTCTGCAGCTACCAAGAACCAGAAGAAATGTGAAAGCTGTAGTCCATATTCTTTCCACCTATTTGTACTATAGGGTTGGTTTATTCAGTAAATTACCTCTAAAATTAGTGGCAATCCCTTCTAGAAATACACTTAGGCCAACAGAAGAAGCCAAACTGGTAGCTTCCAACTTCATATCCAGATCCACACTTGTGGATTCAAGAGTAATTGAAACAGCTTGAATTTCAAACTGGGATAAAGAAGACAAATGTCTTGATGCTTTGTTATTTTGCTGATAAGGCTAGAAAAGTGAAGCTGCAGTGTACCTACTTTATCTGAACTACAATAATAAAATATCAAGCTGTAGAGAGAGAAATTAGATGCATTATCTATTAAATAGCAGAAGAAAATGACAGTTTGTAAAGATGTCTGATTTTAATGGGTATCTGTCAAAGTTAGAAATTAAATTTCCCCATTCTCTCAGACCCATCCTTCCATCTTGCAGCAAACCCTCATGGAAGAATAAAAAATAATGTGAGGCAATAAAATAAGCTCCAACCCTTTTGGATTTGAGGGTCCAGGAGGCACAAGAACGCACTTCACAGTTCCAGCGCTGTAGATGCCAAGTAATATCTCAAAGAAAACCTCTTCAGTACAATTAACGGCCGATTATTTTCTTGCTCTATGTGGTTCCAGCCTCAGTACTTCCTATTAGCTGTCTGCATCCCCATCTTGACTACACAGTGTTTTGTGAAAGATCAGAGGGAGAAAGATTTAGGGTTTGAGGTTTTTAATTTTGAGGGTGGATTTTATTTCCTACCCACAGCTGCTCAGTGTCCTCCCCTTTCTGCTGGACTGTTTCTGGAGTGGAAAAAGCAATCTCTGCTCTTCATATATAGATATGGCTTTCTCAATTTTCTTCAGAATGTCAATACTTTAGTGCACACTGAAATAGAGAATTCTGTAACAATAACCTGCTTTTCACTGGCTGAAACGAAGGGTCATCATGGTTCACATCTTTCCGATGGTGGAGGTGTGAAATCCCTCAGAAAAGCAATGCACGAGTCAACGATGACTTTCTTTATCTCTGCTTCAGAAGAAGTGCTGTTTCACTTCACAGGCAGACAGATGATGCAAGTAACAAGCAGATTTGTCACTAAGCCATTATACTGCAGAAAATATCTTAAACAATCCTAGAATCACAGTCAAGTAACCTTTCGTCTTCAACTTTTTGCCGTCCTTTGATTTCCTATCTCCAGATACCCAAATGACAATTCCAGCTCTATTTCTCCCAACGACTCTGCACACATGTCAGTGCAACTGGTGTCTTCTCCCACTCTCTGCTATGCACTTTCTTCTACGTGTTGTCAGCCTCATATTCATCTTGTTTTCTCACTGGCATTTACTCTAACACTGTTCAGTCACTGTGCAGAGCCTCTAAGCTCCCAACAGGGCAGACACACTCTGTGCAGTAACATGGTCCTACACGTGACTATGTCACTGTGAATGATCTGCTACTGTAGAGCAACTAGGAAGATGTAACTTGGTGTGAAGACAGACAAAACTCCAGGTCTCCAGACTGATTCCATCCTAGGTCTTTCCTCCACAGCTGGGCACAGCCCCCTCACAGTATGGCATGTACCTGAAAATCATTGAATCATAGAATGGCTTGGGTCAGAAGAGACCTGTAAAGGTTATCTAGTCCAACCTCCCCTCCCTGCAATGAGCTGGGACATCTTCAAGTAGATCAGATTGCTCTAGCCCTATCCATCCCAGCCTTGAATGTCTCCCGTTATGGGGCCCCCACCATCTCTCTGGACAACTGTGCTAGTGTTTTACCACCTTCACAACAAAAAAACAAATCCTGATTTCTAGTCTGAACCAACAGTCTTTTAGCTAAAAAACATTACCCTTTGTCCTATCACTACAAGCCAAAGGATGTTTCCCAATCAACAAGAGGGGAGTGACAGTGAACACGACAACAGACATGAGAGAGAGAGAGAGAGAAATACATCTGAAAACTCTCCCTGCTGTCTTGCTCAACTTTATTCTCCAGTGTATTGACTCACAGATTAAAGGAAAGAACAAACTCTTGGACTTCATGCTAGAACTGCTGCCTCAGCTCCCATATCACACTCACTTACAATATTGAGCATAGATTGATTGCACTTAACAAAGGACAATGCAAAGGAAGAGCAGGAAGCAGACTGAGGACAGCAAAAACTCTTAGAATTTGTTTATTTGCTCTGGGCATTGTATAAACAATGATAAAATTATGATGCTCCTGTGCTGAAGTAACAAAGGATATGAATGACATCGGCTAGACAAGCAATGGTGGTGATGCACTACTCCTCAATACTAGCTCCATGTTGAGACATCAGGGAAATTAGTGCCGATCACTGTTGACTGCCCTGTGTTGTAAGTACAATTAATAAAAGGGTGTTCATTGTAGTCTTTTGTTATTGACCTGGATTCAGTTTGCCAGCTGATCAGTTTACACAAGCATAGTAGAATAATTAAGCAAAGGCCTCTCATCGTCCACCTGCTGGAAGACGTTGGCAGATGTGACACAGCAGTAGGAATGGACATGACCAAGCCAAGAAACAGGGGTGTACCCCAGGGAGGGCAGCATGCACACCACATGAGGGAAGTCTAAGAAGTTGCTCCATTATAAATAACACTGCAGAACATCACTGCTGCTTGAACGGTTGAATTAAGTTAAATATAATACACTGAACTAAATAGACTCCACAGTAAATGGAGCAGAATGCTTAGGATTGTAAGCATTTGCCACAAGAATTATTCTCCCAAACCCAGGGGTAGCAGGACCATTCTTTGCCTCACCACCAGCAAGAACACCAAGGAAGTACAAAATGAAGACAAGAAACAGAAAGAGAAATTGCACATAATGAAGAAAAGTTCAAAATCCATGCAGATGCCAGCAAAACCAGAGCTTGAAGTGAATCATAAACCAAAGATAAGACTTTGAAGTGGTGAATGTGATCTGAAAAGGCAATGCATTGTTAAGACACAGTAGCATGATGCAGATAGAGTGAACGCCAAAGGACAACTTGGCACCATGTATAGCATGCAGTGTAGCTCATTCCTCTGTGTTGTTGGTTTGCTTCCCTGCAAGAAACTCTAGAAATTTGTGCTAAGGCAAATAGCCCTAGCTCCAGGAGAATAATTTCCCAAGTTGTGCACAGGGGTTCACTGCCTGGTCGGTGAGAAAAATGGAAATGCGAAATAAAGACCAAGCACAAAGTCCTCTCAGCACTAACTACATTATAGCTATAGAGCTATAAGATTTTTAGAAATTAAGAATAAGTAGGGCAAAACAAACCTCTCTGTGTATTTTGTAAGGGATTTTTGTAAATGTATCTCAGAATACTCTAACAAAACCTCTTATACACGTTCCAACATGTTGGCTTCTAATCATGAAAAGCTTATTCAACTAATTTCCTACAGTGCAAAATAAAAACTTGATAAAATTTGTTGTGAGGGGCTTTACCTCTGTTGTTTCTTTTCATGTAAGTTGCTGAGCTATTTGAACCATCTACCTCACAGTCTATAATGAGTTTAATTCACAACCTCACATACACTTGTCCAAATGATTTAACACCTAATTTCAGAATTCAACTTAAAATCATTAACATTTTGCTTCCTCTTTTTATTATGTCTTCTTCTAAAGCAATAAATCCATACAGGTAGTTCTGCATGTAGCTACCTAACAACCATACTCAATATCTTTCTACACAATGCTCGTCTTAGCATATTGTCATTGTTTTGGATGTATGTATGATTTAACAACGGAAGATACTCTACGGTGAAGTGTTCCTAATATACACTTGCAAGAGCAATTTCATTGGCCAGAGTGATTTTTGAAATGTAAATTCTTCCTCAGTGCACAGGAAGAAACATGATAAAAAGGACTTTGCAGACAGAATTTACATCAGAGAATCTAGATTTACCCCTCCACTATTTCCCTATAGGTAGCAGCAGAGTCCAGTGGACAAACGAGAGTCTTTTAAGTAGTATCTCCTTTTAAAGGCTACTGTAAAGCATACATCTGAGGGATTGAAAACACACAGGACCTTATAGAATATTTAAGAGAAGATTTAAGAGATCCTCTGCCTTGTCCCATAAATTGCTGGTGCAGAAATACATGCACATAATCCTGCTTTCAACACTGCTAAGAAATGTCACAAAAAGACATTTTAGAATCTTAAATAGAATAAACTAGAGCCAAGATATGGTACCTAAGTTTGCTTCAAGAAGGGTAGCTATCATTGGCATTCAGTTAGGTTCAAGGACAGAAAAGCTCTTGTTTACGACGCAAAGTACTTTACCCAGCACAAACGAAGTATGCAAGTACAGCAAAGTTCTCCTTCAGTAAAGAGGAAGTAAAATGATAAATGAAGAAAGCAACCCAGCCATCCATAAGTGATTTTGTCCTCAATCTCCCACTATTCTCTTGTGCACAGCAAGTATTTGCAGTTTCCACATATTCAGTAGAAAATTCCACCTATTCTATATATCAATGACACAAGACAGACAAGAACTTGGCTTAACTGATGAGTCTGGTCTGCATCAGAATGGATTATTTCAAATGTACTGAGAAAGGGCTCCAAACCTACAGTCTTATATTTATACCACTACACTTAAATCTACAGACATCTGCTAAATACTCTAAAAAACTGAGCATCATGACAATCAAGATAGGTGGTTCATTCCTGTTGTTCAAACACACCCTGGACCATACAAGACACAGCCACAGACTGGCAGATATAGCACAGGTACTGTAGGAGACTTGGCAGATTATGCCAGGGCATCTCAGAAGCTTGTGTGTGTGCGAGCAACTTAGAATCATAGAATTGTTTTTGTTGGGAGAGACCTTTAAGGTCATCAGATGCAACCATTAACCCAGCACTACCCAGTCCACCTCTAACTACATCACCAAATGCCAAATCCACACTTTTTTAAAGTACTTGCAAAGGTTGTGTCTCCCTCACTTCATTGAGAAGCCTGTTCCAGTGTTTTACAATATTTCTGTAAAGAAATTTTTCTTAATGTCTAACACAATCTTTCTCTGATGCAACTCGAGGCTGTTTCCACTTGTCCTACTGCTTGTTACTTAGAAGAGACCAATCCCCACCTCACTGCATCCTCCTTTTCAGGTAGTTGTAGAGAGTGATAGGGTCTCCCTTCAGCCTCCTTTTCTCTGGGCTGAACAACCATAGTACCTCAGCTGCTCCTCACAGGACTTGTTCTCCAGACTTCTCACCAGCTCTGTTGCTCTTCTTTGGACATGCTCCAGCTACTTGCTTATAGTTAAGGGCCCAAACTGAACCCATAATTTGAGATGGGGCCCGAGTACAGGGACAATCATTTCCCTACTCCTTCTGGCCACACTAGTTTTGATAAAGCCACCTGGGTACACTGCTGGCTCATACTCAGCTGTCTGTTTTCCAACAGCCACTCATCCCCAAGGCTTTAAGTGTTGCATGGGGTTCTAGTGGCCCAAGTACTGGCACTTGGTCTTCTTGAACCTCACAGTATTTGCCTCAGCTTTTCAATCCAGCCTGTCCAATTCACTCTGTAGACTCTCTCTTGATGAATAGCTTGATCAAGTCTATAGAAAATAGAGCCAGTAAAGCTAAAGATCTACTGAGATCAGAAGTCAAGGAAGCGCAATTTAGCTGCGTGAGATCTATGTCTTTTGAGGTCAGCAGCTGAAGCCTGGACGTGATTTTCATCTACATCTCCAAAAGCTCCAAAATTATGGTTAGGCATCCTTATTGAGCCTTAGGTCTCTCTTAGGTTGGAAATAATCATTGTCTAGGTTCCTCTGGTTGCATTGAGCTGATTTCTATTGACTGTAGAAGCACCCTATACACCTGCCATGCATGCAGACTGTTTCCTGTAGACAGCACATTTAGGTTTGATCCTGAGTTCAATCCCATCCTTTAAAACTGGCAATGAACAGACACAGCAACTAACACACACTGTCGGCAACACACTATTGTTAATATGTGAGGAAGAAATGGGCAATGAATCCAGAGACATAACTGGAGAGAGAAAGCAAATTTTAGTCTGTGATGAAGCTGGAACAAATGCAAATCAGGGCTTTGGATTGGATGAGGCACTGGGGCAGCTTCACACAGTTGGGAAGTAGAACATTTCCCCATATCCAGGCAAAACACTTCTATTTCATTCCCTCCTCTGTGGGAGAAGATTCGAACTTACATTTTCTCCTACTAGGATACTGTCCTGTGCTATTCTTCCTCCTTCCTCCTAGAGCTGCTGCTCTTTGTGCGGGTGTTTTAAATGTTTACTGGTCCTAAAATTAAGAGGATCATTGCATTTAATAGTGCTTGGGGCACTCAGTTAGTAAATGAAAGACTTCTGCTCCAGTTCCCAGGCTATATCAAGTGCAAAATAGCTTTGAACTTAACTCAGTCAACAGAAAGCAGAAACTTTTGGTTTGGTTTGAATTTTTATTCTTTAATGGTGCAGGATTTATAGTTAACACAAATCAGTTTGACTGAAACTGCACAGAACACTTCATGAATGTGACTTATTCATCTTCACTTTGACCTGCTGTTTTTTTCAAAAGCATTTGGCTTAGCTCAGTTACCATGAAAAAGCAGTGGAAGCAAAATTAGAAGGAAAAAAAACCCCCTCTTTTCTGGCTGCTGACAACTGTGGTCAAGAGGGAGTACTATATGTTTGTGAGCTCTCCCATATAAAGGCTCAATTCACACACAGAGTGAAGTATAAAATGTGTTTTTTAAAGTTCCTTTCAAGACATCAAGAAGGTGTTCTCAACCACCTGGAATAGAAGGTTTCTAGGAAGACCACTAACACAATACTATAAATATCCATTTTTCAGGGTACCCACAAGTTTTATTTATGATTGATTTAGCAACTACATATACCTTGAAGATAAGATTGGGAATGTTTATCTGCTCAATATAACCTAGAATTTGTGATTGACTCTTTTTGTATACATATATGGTGTCTCACACCCACAGCTGACCATATATAAATTCAAACATAGCTGGCTTTTGTGTGCACGAGAAGCAACTTAAGACATCACACACTAAATGATACGTTGCCCACAAACATGAGTTATTCTCACATACATGAGAATCTTCCACCAGAAGAAAGTTCTCACAATTTCTATGTCCAACAGATGTCAAAAGCAAAACATCTGTCTTTCAGAAAGAACAACTGAAAGACATTGATAAGCTATTGGAAATGTTCAGAAGGAACTACTGGAAAGCACTGAAAAAGGGATGTTTTCAGTGTCACAAAAAACTTCGTTCTTGTCTTTTTGTTCTAGTGGTTCAACAGTAAATATTTATCATAGATATGGCATGTGCAGGGAGAGTAAAGGTGCAGACATCATGGAAATCTCAGGAATAGATCTCAAATTAATACCTCCCAATGCTATAGTAATATTGACAAATATGCACTCTGCTATATTGGTAATAAACTTTTCCATCACTTCCTTTGTCAGATGCTGAAAGGAAATGCAAAGGCAAACACTGTGCAGCTTGCAGACCATTTGAAAACACACAAGAGTTTTACATTTATGGTTGGATGATGGGTGGCTCTTTAAAAAATATATGACTGACTGGTCATGGTTCCCAAAAACGAACAAGAAACACTTGCTCAAATACAGGGTTCTATGCTATAAATTCCTGGGCTCTGTAAATGAGTCTCATTACAAGTTAGAAGGAATTTTCCTGGACACTATTGGATTTTTCTTGGACTTTATTAGTTCCTGGTGAACATTTATTTATATATTGATGTATAATGCATTGAAGACGTCAAAGTGTTCTTGCAAATAGTATTGCTCATTACCTTGGCTTGTTGATGAAGGCTTGCAGCACAGTTTTTAAGGGCTTTGTTCCCAGTTTTACTTCCTACAGTACAAAGTGATTTTGGTAATTGGAATTACCTTTCTTTAATTGGACTGAATTGGAACGACAGTTGTTGCAATGATCTACTGGGTTGTGTAAGGTTTATGACACTGGTTTCACTTTTGACTTTTCAGCAAAGTCCAGATGGAGCTTTTACTGTGGAAAAGGAAGAAAAATAAAGAAACCCAGTCTTTGAAATGATAAAGAAGCATTCAGCATTTCAAGGTCAAGTGCGTATGTGGGAAGCCAGTGAAGGTTCTGCTTTACATGCATCTTGGCCTCTCTTATGAAATTACTGCTTTGCATTTGCCCTCTCCTTTTGATGTCTTCCCCTCAATGTTTTGGCTGAAAGCAGGAAGTAGAGCAGTGGGTGAAAGCTCGCATACACAGAGAAAAAAAAGTTAAAACATTTTCCATAGTCAGAGGAGGTTGGGGTTTGCACAGAGGACAGACTGATGTTTAATTTAAAATGTGATGAATCTAAAACCGGTTGTGCCCACCTCTAGACGTAGCCAAAACAGAGCAGCACAGTAAGTTCAGTTCCACTGAAAACACACACCAAGCGCCGCATGGAAAAGGGCAACACGGAACGGTGAGGGCTTCAAGTGGTGCAGAGAGAAAATTCCACAGGAAAGTATTAGTCTGAACATAAGACAGCTGAGTTATTTGGTGACGGGAGGCAGGTCCTCTGTGTGATCAACTTTTTATATGTTTTCTTGTAACAGCCAAGGATTCCATTCGCACCGTATTCACAGTTTGCAGAGCCACTTGTGCGGCTTCAGACTCCTGGTGAATAGCCACGACTGTTCTTCGCTTCTTGTTTGCTTGCTCTGCATGTCTCTGTTGCTGTTTCATATTCTTCTAATTTTGATAGATTGTGATTAACCACAAAACCTAAGAAATATGGCTGAAACTGATCTTCAACTCAGATCCCCTTGATGCGCAACAGGCCTGCAGAAACACTTACAAGAGTCATCTTTGGAGTAAAAATACTGCCCAGCTGCCCACAGATACTGTCCAGACTCCATCCTCCTCTCACTTCCATTTACAGCATTTAGCATGTACAAAGACCAGAAACCAGACATATCCCCCAGGTCGCCTTCTCCAACGAGAAATCTCTGACTCTGAAGTCATTGTCTTGATTTCCCCCACCACCTTCCTTCTGCTGCATGGTAAAGTGAAATGTTCAGCTGTAAGCTGATAAACACTTGAGAGCGTAGAGAAAGCACATCATTTGAGGGATGTGGACCTTCAGAAGCTGTGAGTTAGTGCACATACCTGCTTCAGTTGTGAAGTCCCAACAGCCATGAGCCTAGCAGGGCTAGAGCCTCCCTTTGTGGTGTTTAGGCAGACAGAAAACATATGAGGTGCCCTAGTTCAAGCTCACCCACAGGAACACGGTACGTCTCCACACCGGGTGGGTACCATGGTAATCATAGCCTGAATAGAAAGAAAGCCCACTGTGCAGCTACAAAAGTTCTTTCTATTACAACTTCGTGGTTTCAGGTGCTTGTAGCTATAACTAACTGTTGCTTACGGGGTTGAGTTTTTCCAGACAAAGGCATTGTTCAAAAGGTAAGCACTGGTTTTCAAAACCTGGCACAAAGGTGCAGCAGAGGTCTCTGAGAGTTGAGACGAGTCGTAAATAACTTTTTCTTACAATAAAAAATTATCTAGTGTCCCTTTGACTAATTGTATAGCTGAGATGGCTAATGTTTGGTATGCAGTATGTTTTCATTTATAGAAAATTAAGCTCCTTAATAGTACCTCAGAAAGGCTAAGGTGCACTTTGAAAAGAAATGTTTATGACTATATACTGCCAACAGAAACATCACAGATACCAAGCTAAAAGTTGTGATAAAGCAGAAGGCATGTTACTCTAGTAAGTATGCTCCTGGTGTAGCTACTCAGTTCCTATTGGGATGCAAACAAGTGACCACCAGTGAGATTTGACAGCGCCCAAGAAGTCCAAAGTCCAAGTCTGTGCATGTATTGGAGTGGAACTGCAGCAAAACTGGCATAAATGAAAATGTACATAGAAGAGCAGGGCTGATCAAAGCCTGCAGAACACTTTTCATTACTTATATATGTGATCCTACATGTGCCACTCTCCCTACAGGAGTCCTTAGGGACAATGCCAAGCACTAGAGACCTTTGGAGGTCTCTTCCAACACAGTACTTTCTATGATTCTGTGATGCTGTAAGGCTCACACAGCTGGTGCACGTTAAAAGGTCAGTCTGTGAACTGCAGAGCCAAAAGGGGCTTAGCTGGGGCAACCCCTGCCACAGAACTGGCAACCTCCAGCAAAACAGCCTGTGGGTCTCCTCAAGGGTGGAGACATGCTCAAGCATTCCAGCAGGGTTTGCATTGGTTGTTTTAAGATACACCCATAAGCACCCATAAGATAACGTTTCTTCAACTGTTTTTAAACAAAATGTCAAAAGACCTTTGGCAGTACAGCAGTGGAGATGAAAAAAGTGAAAGAAGAGAAGTGTGGGCCCCGAAGAGCTCACAGTAGCTGGGAGGCACAGGGAGGGTGGCTCATTCAGCTCCCACGTTTGAGGGGAATAGTTCAATCTTCATTCAGGAACAATTCTGTGTGTGCTTGTGGCTTCATGACCTGACATGTGAAACCTGTGTTTTTCTCTTTAATACCATGTAATCAGCTTTTCACAGTAGAAGTTACAGGATGTTGCACGTGTATGCCCCTGACAAAGCATAGCTCCTGGTGTGTGTAGACTGGAGTGAATGCGTGATGGAAACTCTGAAAGATTGCTGAGGATCTGACAAATTCCGAGAACTCTAATTGGTCTAAATACTAAACCTTTCCCACTCTTTTTAAATTTCTTTCCCAAAAAGACCCCACATCAGGGAAAGTTCTCTAATTAACAAGTTCTTCTAACTTCAGACACTCAGAATCACAGAATGTTAGGGATTGGAAGGGACCTTGAAAGATCATCTAGTC
This sequence comes from Rhinopomastus cyanomelas, assembly GCA_013400115.1. Taxonomy (NCBI): domain Eukaryota; kingdom Metazoa; phylum Chordata; class Aves; order Bucerotiformes; family Rhinopomastidae; genus Rhinopomastus; species Rhinopomastus cyanomelas. Next base: position 142,614 of record VXBP01001149.1, on the reverse strand, counting down.
CAATCTCCCTGACACAGCAGGATCACCTAGACCAAGTCACACAGGAACATATCCAGGTGGGTTTTAAGCATCTCCAGTGAAGGAGACTCCACAACCTCCCTGGGCTCCATTCCAGTGCTCTGTTACCTTCACCATGAAGAAGTTCCTTCTCATATTGATGTAGATCCTCCTGTGTTCCAGCTTACAACTCTTGCCCTTTGGCCTATCACTAGATGACACTGAGAAGAGCCTGGCTTCATCCTCCTGATCCCTGACCTTTCCATATTTATAAACATTAATGAAGGCACCCCTCAGTCTCTGTTTGTCCAAGCTAAAGAGACCCAGTTCCCTCAGCCTTTTCCCATAAGGGAGATGTTCTCCTCGCTTCATCTGGACTCTCTGAAGCAGTTCTGTGTCCTTCTCGAAGTGAGGGGCCCAGAACTGGACACAATATTCCAGATGTGGTCTCACGAGGGCAGGGTATAGGGGGAGGAGAACCTCTCTTGATCTGCTAACCACCCCCTTCTAATCCACGCCAGGATGCCATTGTCTTCTTGGCCACAAGAGCACATTGCTGGCTCTTGGTCATCCTGCTATCCACTAGGACCCCCAGGTTCCTTTCTTCTGTGCTCTCTCCAAAGCAGACGTTGTGTTTGCAGCTGAAAGCCTGAGTTAGGGAGGCTGGAACCAAAACTTGTTTCAACCTGTAAATCACAGGATTCTGTGCCACGGGCCAAGCTCTGTTTTGATTTGATACAGCACAAAAAGATTCCTATCAGAGTGCCCTGCAGAAACATCCAAAAGAGATCACGTTTCTAGTCCCACAGCAAGCAGCAGATGTAATTTTCCATGATTCATTTACGGAGTGAAAAAGTCAACAGAAGTGTTACAAAATGTTCTGTTCAAAAATAACTACTAGCTATACATTAAGCAACCCTCTAAATATATGATAACTTCTGGGAATGTCAACCAGAGACTGTACAGACTGGTTGGTAAATTGCCTCTGTGTCAAAAATAACGAGTGTGTTTGTTGAGCAAGGTCATTACAGTCAAAACTTGTGGTCAACAGCAGCATGTTGCTGAGTCTGCATCTGAACGGCAACACAACAGACTGGCCAAGCAGGGCAGTCAGTTTTTGAAACTGAGCACAGCAAGTCATGCTCAACACTGATCTATTAGAAACGTCACCAACAGGTAGGATTTCCCCATCGCAGCCTTTTGAGTGCAAATGTGAGCACAATTACACGCCGTCGCAAACCCAACGCGTTTTACCCAAAGCTTTGCATGAGATTTTGATTTTAAAATGCACAAGTCTGAACTCCTTCTTTGGGATGTTTGTTTGTTTTTTCCAGCTGGAGATACATACTGCACCAAAAGATGGAGTAGCTTTGCTTAAGTTTCTTGGGAAATGATTCCAGCTATCGAGAAAAGCTGGTAATTAATATGAGATGAGGAGTATTTGGCAGCAGCAGAGCACGTTTCTGGCCCTCTGTTATAACTCTCTATCTAATAGTCATTGCTGAACTTAATTATTACAACAATCATAGGAAGAATGGCCTCATTCTTCCAGCATTGTGTGTATTTCATGTATGCAGGAGTTGATAAAAATGAGTTTTGGGGGTGGTGAAGGCAATTAGCATGTTCTTGTGGTTAATTCCACATGCAGAAAGGGACAGAATCTGCTCAATTTGATCTATTCACCTAGATGTATTTAAATAGCAGTAAAATTATCAAGTGTGTCACACATATCCAGGAATTGTCGCTGGACCATCCTTCAATGGTCTGCTAGGCCACCTTTTGCTTCATTCATCCTCTTAAAAAATCCCAAAGATCTTTTCAACATAGGCTTAATTAAACAGTTTTTAATTTAGAATTTAACAGGTTTTTTCTTTAAGTGTAACTGTCTATAAAATTATTTAAAATGAAAAATATATACTTTCGATAAGTGCAGCTTCTGTTGTAATATTTCAAAGTTTCTTTAGAAACCTACTATCTTGAATTCTCTTTTGATCTTTCCACAGAAGCATGCACAGCCCCGAATATCAAACACCCCTGTTTCTATAAAATGTAAGTTCCTTCATTACTGCAACAGCACGGTCTCATCCAAGCAGCAGTCAAGTGACTAATATCTTTCAGTTCCTCACTCCACTAGCTGCCTGTTCCAGATTTCTCAAACACCCACGCGTATTTCACTAGGTTCTCGGATGAACAGGTACCCTGGTAAACATTTAAAAGCATGTCTTCCCTCACGCTCTTCTAAAGATGAGTCCTGCTCATGGGACCTACGCTCACCACAGCAATGTGCCACTGTCTATTCAGCTGGGATCATTTAAGTCCACTAAGTAAAACTTCCAGACAAGATTTGCTGGGGTTTTTTTCTGACAGCATGTAGTGGATAGTTCTGTCCTCACTGAACCACAAATAGTACCGTCCAAGGACAATGCTAAGGAAATATGATACGTAGGCACAAAAACCAGAATGCTTCAAGGATTTCAATTTGGGGCTGAGACGAGTTCCAGGAGTATGAATTACCACTTAGTTAAGGAGGGAGCAGGAAAGGAAAGAGCTATGGTTGAAACAAAAATGCCATTCTAGCATTGCTATCGGTTTACAGCATGAGGTAGGTTTTGGATTTGGATTTTTGTTTTTTCTTTTTAAAAGCTAAACATGAAAGTTTTTCTTCAAACAGTCAGCCATCTGGCCTTTACTGGATTTTAATGCAGCTCCTGAAATTTGATCTGAATTCATATAGGCAACAGTGTTCTTTGAAGTTAGCAAGCACATAAACACAAAAGCTTTATCAATAAGGCCATTCATATAGCAGCAGTAAGTGGTTGTAGAGTAAATTCATCCAGCCACAGCCTTTAACAGCACAAAACCCATTCCCAACAAAGCATCTAATTTTGAGGATGGGATTCCAGTCCTTGAGCATGCAGAGTCTCCAGTTACTCATGTGATGGGTCAGGCACAAATAGAAACAAGAGTGGGATTGACCCTGTGACCTCTAGGACAAGCTGCAGGGTTGTTACACAGGCATCTGCAGCCTGAGTCACTTGCTGATTGTACAGCAACAACAGTCTGCTGAAGCTTTAAAAAGATCTAAAAACAAAGTTCTTGTTGTGTCTTTCAATAGCTGCGCGGTGCCAGAGAGCCTGGCAGGGTCTGCTTCACAGGATAGTGCAGGGCAAACTGATCTGTGTCCTGTCGTTTTAGCCCTCTGCCCAACAGAACACAGCAACAGCCTCTTCCAGCTGGCTCTTCTGAGAGACCTCCCACCCACAACTTCCTTCCTACACCCCAAATTAACAGTTCCTATCAATATTAACATAGTTCAGAGTGTCTACATGATAATAGAGTAATATAGAGCACTATAGAAAATATATAATGGCAGAGAGTGTTCAGTTAATCTCTGGGATGTTCCACACCGTCAGGAAAATCCACAGGTTTGCCCTAAATCATCAGGATGTTGTCAGGGAGTGGGACATCCCTCCATTCCTCTTGCCTCATCTCCCAGCTCCCATTTAGCTTGTCAGGACTGTCACCCGCCAGAGACATTCTCATAAATGAAGCAGTTAGCTCAACATCATTATTTCCATCCCCATCTCCATTTTTTATATCTCCACCTCTGGAGTTGTCATCAGGCAAATAATAGTCACAGCTTCATTAAACCACAAGGCAGATCAGACACTTGCTGTCCAAAACCAGTGTTTCCTGTCATGGCCGGGCATGGCACAATTTACATAAAACAGTGGCAGCTGCAGGTTCACATCATGCTGGGTGTTCACACAGCTTTGTTTTGCAATGTAAGTCTCTAACATATCAGACATTCTTATCTTTAGGTTTCTCCTGAAAAGTATTCAGCAGGAGATAACTCCTGATTCATTAATGCTGTGCTGCAGCTCCACTGTTGCTGTTTTAAATCACAGACTGGTTCAGTAATTGTCTTCTATAAGGCACGCTATTATTTTGATAGTATTTTCCAACTGCTTGATGGGAAATCATAGGAACTAGTGGTTGCTCATCTAAAGCTATATTTCCTTGCAAATTGCTTCAACTCACTTTCAGGTCAGATGCTAAGTTTTCCTGAAAACTCTGTCTAGCTATCTAAAACTAGATCTGAGTGGCAATACCTCCTCTCAGTGCTATCTCTGGAAAGTGAGACCCGTTTAGGAGAACTTCATTTTATCTCTAACTAACAAGCAAATTAGGAAGTTTAGTTTTTTTCAATAGATCAATAGTGTTTGCCAAGAAAAAGGCCTCTTTGCTTTACTTGGACTATATGTATCCCATCGACAGCATGTAAATAGTTTCCAGGCTCTCACTGTAATTTTCAAACCAATATAAAAGATATACAGCTCTGCACGTGGCTTTTTCCTATTGCTAAAGAATTTTCTTATGACACTAACATATTTTTCCATCACACATTGAGAATCAAAAGATACACAGGAAAGTCATATCTGGGACTAGGATGCAAATCATCCAAAGATCTGGGAATACTCTGACCTGAGCAGCTATTTTGGGAAGAATATTTTCTCAATGGCATCTCATATAACTATTTGTCTGACACATGAAGGAGATGTTACTGTCTTGATATGGTCAAAATATAGCTCAAAGTATTCCAATATGTTTATCTGATGAGACCAATGCATTTATCTGCTAGAACCAAATATCTCAAGTTTGTAATGAGAATGCAGTTGAAATAAAACCTAACCTCTGGATCCATGGAAGAGACTTACCAGACTCTTTTGGCAAAGAAAAAAGGAAGCTAATAGATAGTTTTAGCTAAAGTAGACATCTTATCAAAATTAGTAAGCTAAGAGTGCCATTTTCACATCAGTGAGTTTAGGCCCCAAGCAAAACTTGCCCCTTTTTTTTTTGTTGGAGGTTTAGTCGGATTGGAGTTTGTTTGACAATAGCTCCTTCAAAGCAATGCACCAATCATCTTAGAGCCACTAAGATAGTCAAGGGGCTGGAGCATCTTCTGATGAGGCTGAGAGGACTGGGGCTGTTTCATAGAATCATAGAATCATTAGGGATTGGAAGGGATCTTGAAAGATCATCTAGTCCAATCCCCCTGCCACAGCAGGAGACTGAGATAGCATCTCCTTAATGTTTGTAAGTATCTAAAAGCTGAGTAATCAGGAAGATGGGACCAACCATATAACAAGGGGCAAAGGGCACAACAATGCATTCAGGCCACTGATTTGTGCAACTGGATTAGGCATTAATGTTCCCAAATAATACTCCAAAGAGCCTTTGTGCCCCTTCCTGTCAGATGGGACAAGTGTGAGGTGCCGACTTGAACTTCATAATGATCTATCTATACTCTGTGTTATATTAATTTTTCTTTTAGGCACCTTATTTTTGCAGCAAAGAATGTGTATTTTTGTTTGTCTAGGTTTAATCCAGCCAATCTGTTTCTTTCCAAACCTGCTTTTATCCTCTGTCATCCTCTTCCACTCTTCTGCTAGTTTTTCATAAATCAGAATCTCTCTTTAGATTGTCAAGAGTAGTTGCATTTTCTGCTGAAAAAACTCGGGTGCTGTCTAAGCCAATCCAAACATGTGTTTGAGCAACCTATGCATCTCCAAAGGGGTACTGGATATTTCCCTCACGACACCTGCCAGCACCCTCCTGGTGAATCAAGCACATGAAAATATTTAGTGTCACTCACTAAAAAAAACATTTTCCTTTGCAGGTAAAAGTCAAATGTCCTCTTTCTTACATATTTGTTTAAGTACGGAATCCTTCAAATAAGCAGCTGTTGCCACCTTTTGTTCCCCTGGTCATTTGTTCATTGAAGGTACACCCATGAATTTCAGACACTGGTTAAGTACACACTGCATGGATAAATGCTTCTCCCTCTACTCCATCACAAGCGTTTAACTATACAAGAACTTCCGTTAAGAACCGGAGCTTATGGAGCACAGTGATCCTGCTTGTGCCTCCCACGTGTTTTTCACTACCTGATACTCTTGCAGCATTGGGGTTTTTTCCACAGTGCTTTGCAAATCTGCTTCCTTGCAAAAACTAACCCTCACGTGTACTTGTCACAAGGTACTGACCTCCCCATTGACCATCAGTAAATAAGGTATGTTCTGTTTGGAAAGTGTAATATCAAGTACTATAGTTATCTTCTCCACTGGAGAATGTTTTGAGTGAAAGAGGTGAAGTCCAGACTGAGGGACCCACAGATGCTTCTGAGCTGTTGTCTGCAGCCAAGTGTAGACTTGATTTTAGGTGAAAACCAAATGTACACTGAAGGCCAAATGTGCACCTAGCTATGTCTTCCCCTGCACATTGCCAGCCCTCTGATTTCTCAGGAAGGCAATTCCTGAACAGAATCAAGGAATCATTCAGGCTGGAAAAGACTCGGGTTCATCAAGTCCAGCCATTAACCCTATTCTACCAAGTTCACCACTAAACCATATCTCCAAGCACCACATCTAAACAACCTCTAAAACAGCCAGGGGTGGCAACTCAACCACCTCCCAGAGCAGCCTGTTCCATTGCCTAACTAATTTTTTTTTTTCAGTGTACCTGTGTGGTTCTTGCTTCAAGGGAGATGGGCACTCCTGAATTAGGGTTGTTGTGATAGCACTGAGACAAGCCATAGGGCTCTCCTGCAAAATGACACGTCTAACCCCAATAGCATGACCCCACAACCACTGACATGAGGTCCTATACCTGCAGGCCACAGCCAGCCTTGAGATGTACTGAGCAAGGCAGGACAGAGAGCTATCTGCCAGCCCTGTAGCTCATGGCCTGGTGGCAGCAGCTTATATGCATCCTTTTCCACAACAAATACTAGGACACATGATACTTCTGCTCCAGGGTTGGGTCTTGCTCTTTTTTCACATTCACTAACATTATAGGGAGCCAGAGCCCAAACTGGATTTGCACTAAGTGAGCGAGACGTTTCTATGTGGGGACACAAGATAGCCTATGGTTTTTCTGGCTTTTGGCAGAAGAATCAGCTGCTATGCAAATGCAGCCAAAATTTCCCAGATGTTGCCCTCCAGGCCATGGAATGTTTCCTGTCTTGTGTTTGTTGAGCATTCAGCATGAGAAAGGTCTCTGTGCAAGCCAAGGCTTCAGGACAGTACACAACATACACAGAAGCAGATAGCATCATGGCATCCTCAGGCATTTTCCTCTCCACTGCAGGAAAGGGTGATGGGAAAAGTAAATTGTTTTAAAGATTAGTAACAGGAGAGTTTACCATGGTGCTGATTAAGCTGCCACAGGGTGGGGAAGAAGGAGCAGTTGCTGCTCCTTTCTCCAGTTAGACAGAGGACTTTGCATTCTGTGCATTTCCTTGGTCATTTGCAGAAGTTTTGCTCAAACAGAACCAGCAGATTTTCTGATAACCTCCACCAAAAATGTTTTCTTCCTCTTCTGCATTTATTGTAAGAGGTGTGCACTCTCGTGAACAGTGTTACCAAGAAATGAAAGCTGTTTGTTTGTTGTATAAAACTTTCCAAAGAGGAGATACCCATCAAGCCCAACCACAAGCCCTGGCCATGAGTACATGGCAAATTCTTTTCCTGTGTCTAGAACACCATTTACAGTTGTGTGAATTTCCACAGGTGGGTCATCAGTAATGCTAGACAGCGAAGCCAAGTAAAGAGTTTTCTTCTCAGGGACAATTCAGAGTGGATCTTACCATTGCAAGTGTATTTTTGCCCACTGCTGTGTCTCATTACGCAGACAAGGGCATGGTCAAAGCTCAGTCACTCCAGTAGCTCTCCAGAGAGCGCTGCAGACAAAACTCTCAATGGACATAGCCCGTGATGTTGGCAGAACAAGCAGAAACGAAAGCAGATAACTGCCACTATTTTGTCTGCTTTGTCTCACTCTCTGATGAGTTTGGGGTATGTGCACACATGCACCTCAGTGGTCCTTGCTGTGACACCAGATTCACAAACAACCCAGTCCATGCTGGATGGCTTGAGGTAGCAGTGTAATACCAGTGTGGCAGCACGAAGAGGAGTGGCCCCGGAGTGGCTGGGGCCAGTGGTAAGGTTGCAATCCTAGAGCAGAGCTCAGAGGAAAACTCAAGCCTAAACAGAGTCAGGGCACTCAGGCAACTGAGGCTGTGAAGGTGAAACACACAGCCAGAATGGAAATGTTTGGAGCACATCAGAAATGGTCTCTCCTCCTTTTTCTATCCACTCCTTCTTCCCAGAACTTGCTTCGCACGTCTGCCTCACACACAGTGTCTGTGTTCCTCAAAGCCTTCCCCAGAGCATCCTCCCCTCTCGCCCACCAGCACTGCTGCCAAACCACTCTGGGTGGAACACAATGGGAAATGGGAGGGAAATACACAAATATCAGTAATTGCCAACACAACACACGCAGTGAGGGCTAAGGAAGAGCAAAGGCTGTCATACCGCAAATCGCGTCTATTAGGTGGTAGAGCAGACTGTGAGGAAAACCTGGCAAGAGAGACCAGACCTTCTAAACTGAACAGTCAAAACACACACACTGGTATTAAAATGAGAATGCCTCAGAATGTTGTGTTGGGGCTATTATATCTGCTACAGATAGAAAGATGTAAGACTTTACAGACTGATCGTTAGATACTCCCTAAATGATATGCAATAATGCCTTAAATTTCAGAGTAAAGTGCCTGTGGAGTTCTTTAGAGCCTTTAAATGGCCTTCTGAAAATGGCTGAATGGATGAATGCTGTGATTCCTGTGAATGAAACAAAGACAAGGCATTTCAAAGATTTTTTTTTTTAATGCTCCAGCGCTACCAATATGTCGTGTAACTTCATTTTTGAGCTAGTATTGATTTTTCAGCCTACGCCTATGGCAAGAGAAATTGATTTTATATCTGATGGAAGGATTTTTCTGTTGACTCCCTATCTAAATAAAAAACTAGTCAACATGTATTTCAAGTAAACCCTGAAAAAATGACAGAATCTGCTGTGCTAGATAGCTAGTGCTACTGTTATAATGGAGACTGCCTAGTCTTCTAGGTAAGCAGTACAAATGGTACAAACACATACATGGCAACGAAAAGGTAGCTGCAAAAAGCCACATGTGTCTGCATAAGCAGAGTAACTCCAAGCACTGGGTGTTCCTGTAACAGAGTAACACCTTCCAGTTTTGGCCAGCTTTGGATTCCAGTATGTTGATATCAACAGGTCCATTTTGATCCTCCAGTTGCAGTTTCCCCAGTGGCTGTGTTAACTTACAATAGCTTTGTTCTCCCACTCATAAGGACTTGTTTTCAGGCTCTGCTGCGAATGCATCAGCAGAAGCAGCTCATTTCCCGTACTGCTTGAGGGAGATGGCTTTCCCTTCTCACGTCCTTTTAGCACAGACGTACTTTTTTCCAAATGAAGCACAGCCATGACCAAGCTTATAGCCCTAGGTAGTTTCTGTGGTATTGCAGCGCTCTTCCAAGAACATGTGGGCTTGTAAGTTTACATGGCATGTGCTTCTTAACATTAGCATGCAACTGTATAATAACAAAATTTCTGCACTTATTTGTGTGCTCTCATGTTTACACTGAGATCATTCAAACTTCTCCTTCAAGAAGATGCTCTTCAGTAATCTTTTCCAATCCTTCACTATATAGATATATATATGCAAATGGTGTATTTCCTGTTGTTTAACCTGTTATTATGTTTTTTAAGATAGTTGTGTTGTTAGAAGAAACCTTCTTTCTGTGATTTCAGTCTTAAAATGGCTCTGATGTATCTGGGTTGTGGATGTCTTGTGTTTATGTTTAACAGATCATCACTTTTTTGATGTCTGGTAAATTGGACATGTACAATAAGCAGATACATGTGTTTGCACTAACTACTCTAGGGCATTTAGAATGGGCCAACATTATGATTCAGCCTGTTGCCCAGTTCCTTGCATGAGCTGATCTTTCCTATTCTTTCTGTCTCAAGTAATCTGTATTACAACAGTCATGCCTACTCTACCTTACATAAAGCTGTTTCGTGAACATGCAGTTCTCGAACGAGAAAGAAATGTGTTGGGTTTGTTGTAGGGTTTTTTACAACTTTTTTTTGTGATTGATCATTTATTTCATAATGGCAGAGAGCAGGAAACATGGATCACCTCTGAACAGCTGAACTGCCGGCTGAATATCTTGCAGCCCACAGAACCAACAACTGAAAACTCTATTCCCTGAAATGTCTAGGTAAGTCCTCAATAGCTTTTCTTATTCCTCTACCAAATAAATAACAAATAAAAACAGTAAGTAAAACAATAATCAGGTGTTGCCAAATTGCCCTAATTGTATTGTCTGAGAGAAACCACAGTACGTTGGATGCCTTCAGAGACCTGGTCTGATAAAAGTCTGACAGAATCTACTAAACACACAGGAAGTTCATTTGCTGGCTAACTTACCAACTAACTAATCACTATATTGTAATTTGCCTGCTTTGTGACTGGGTTAACTTTACCAGATGAGAGTTTGATTTTGTCAGTCTAAATCTAATGTTCTGTAACACAAGGACCTGTGTTAAGATTAAAAAATGCGAGGTGCGGATCATTACAATTTCTCTTCACATACTTCTTTGCCCGTGCATCACAAGCTGCACACAGATGAGCCTTGTTTTTCTTTCAGAAAACCAGCAAACTAATTGCCAGATATTTACAGTCCATATTGATACAAATTTTTATGAAATATAGTCTCATCTCATGTTTGATTTATGGGGCATAATTAACACCTAATTATTTCATTGTGCCTTTTGCAATGTGTGAACAATTCAGGATCCTCCTTTAGCAAAACCAAGAACAGATTCATGATCTTGATCCACAGCCAGAATTATGAAAAGCACACAAATATTAGGACAACTGAGAATTTGGGGAAAAGGGAGGAAGACCACCCAGCCTTCATATTCTACCTAGATTATCCACATCAGCATCCAGAGGTTTTTGAGTGAGAACTTTGCTGAGTAAGAGGTTGAAAGAATATGTAAAGTTTCACCCGCAAAACAGTGCTAAAATCTGACCTTTTAGGCATTGTATCAGCCTCCTGACCTGTCCACTGTCTCTGTTCAGAGCACTGTTGCTCAGGCATTGATTCACTTCAACTGGCCTCTCAAGAAGGTGATCATGATCGAGACAATGTCTAGAAGATAAATTCATTGCTCACATTGCACCCTCTACTGTCTAAGTCTTGGCAAAGCCTGATGTGTTGGCGTGTGTTACAGTGGACAGAGGAAGTGATCCAAGGGAAAAATGCTAACAAAAAAGATATGCGAGTGACAAGCAAATGTACATGAGAAGATCAGAAACGAGGGACTACATTTTCGTCAAATGGCTGACTAATGAATTGTTAAGCCCAAATTCTGAGTCCAGTGGGAGAACCTCTTTAATGAAGTCAGCAGACACTGCCTGTAGAATGTGGCCCACAGAACCAGGAAGCCCATCTGCCTTCCTAGACCATTAGATATATTTGAGATTCAGGTATTAAAAGTCCATCAAATTGCCCAACCAGCTCTCTGGAGTACAAAGGCCATAGCTGTTCTTAATTAGACATGACGCCTCGCTGTCACAGGCAAAATCTCATCAAGTTTAGGCATACGGGTAAATCACTGGAATAGGCTGGAGAGTGTCCAGTTTGTTACTTGATGTTACAACCCAGACAGGAGCACTCACATACAGTCTGCCATTGCCCCACACCGTCCTGTTAATCATCCTGTCAACATGTGGACCAGCCACTCTCAGGCTTTCCCATGTGTTACTGAATACAGCCTCCATCCTAAAAAACCCTCAGCCTGCTTCTAAATACCTACCTAAAATGAGTTATTGATGACCTAAGAAGACTTCCCGCTTACCCAGAGCTAAACTACCTGGTAGAACTCGAAGAAGAATCTAGACAGTGGTATTAAAATTTGGACTCTGATCTCAGGTACTTGAAGATGTGCTACACAATACAGAGAGAAATCCATCTCTAGGGAGGCAAGTCTACCTGCCCTTACTGAGATGTGTAAAACAGATGGCATGGCTCATCCTTAATGATACCTCATTCTTTAGTGGTTACAGAGTAACCTAGATGATAAATTTCTCTTAGATGCTTAACTTTGAGGCTGTTCATCTGGGAAAGAATCAAAGCTCTAGTCTGCAAGGTTTACAATCCAAAAGTACATGCGATCACAAGCATGTCATAAGGTGAAAAGCTTCAGAAAAAGAATAGAAGAAACACCAGATCTGTTTACAGATATGTTACTTACAGATGTAGGTGATTGACAGGAAATAAAAGCCACTGAATTATGAGAGACATTAAGTGCATAGTAACAACAGCAATTACTCACTATCACAAGAGAAAGAGGCATTTCAATCTTTATGTCAATTAATAGAGAAAAAACCCCAAAGTATTATCACTAATTAGTTAGTGCAAATATGGCACCGTTCTGTACATGCCAACAGAAAAAAGCAGATAGTTACTGGAGTGGGAGAATTTGGCTTTTGATTTCAATCTCTGGACAGCATTAGAGAGGACCCAGTACACTTACCAGAAGACAGTGGATGGCAACCTATATAATCCTGTTTGCAACTGTGCCCTCAGAGTGAGATTTCCAATAGAAAGGGCTTAAGACAGGAGCTGATGCAAGCTTTATTTTATTGCAGCCAAGTGCAGTAAATAAAACTAAACTTTGGCCCTCTCAGAAACTGAGCAAATGGACAGATTTGTTACAGTTATCCCAAAGTGTATTGCAGGACAGCTGCTCGTTTAGCATCATGGTCTCCTGTTGCTTAAGGATACTGTGGTCATAGGTCAGCTACTTTCTGAGGAAGGAAACTTGAAGTTCCATTAAATAACAGGTATTTAATAAAACTTGAGACATCAGTGCCCATAACACTGTAATAAAGAGTTTATCCCACTTTCTTTTTAAAACCTTCAGTATGACCTTTTCTCCTTTCAAGCAGGGGCAGGAGTGAGGGGAGGGAGCGGGCAGGCATGTAGAAGTATTATAATGGTTAAGCAAAGAGTCATAGTTTAGGTTGGTTGTTAGATGAGATTTTTTTAACGCAAATACTTGTCTCTCAGGAGACTAGGAAGAGGGAGAGGCTTTGAAAAGCAGTCTGCATAAAGAATCAGCATGGAGCAGGAGCCAACTCCGCTGCGCTTTGACTTGACTACCAACCTTTTCCCTCTTTGACTTCTGTTATTTTAGAGTGGTAATCTGCTACTCTCAGACCTCTATCCTTGGCAGAGACTGAAGCACAGCCAACACATTGCTTACAACTGAAACACGGTGTAGGAATGAAAACTCAGAGTCTAGATTAATCAGAGCTCACTGCAAAATATATCCTCTCTCATATTATCCCTTCTGCTTCACAGCAATTGGCACCAACCCGTCTTTCTTGATTGTGAGTGCTGAATGTGTTAAAGATGTTTGGGGCTTGTCTCAGGAGCACACCTGCTGCCAAAGCAGGGCAGCCCCAGGTCCCACTGATAAGTCCAGTGAAGGTCACAGCAAAATTCAGAACTTAAACAGTGGTCATCTCACTGCAGGAAAAGGACACACATCTACATTGGTTTGGCTAAGGCTAGGGATATATGCTCTACATTAGGAAAGCCTCTGTATCAGCGAATCAAGCTGCTTCTTTGTGAAGTGAAAATTCAATAAGTTAAATAAGTACCATCATCACAAAGCATAAAAATAAATTATCGTCCTCAAATTGCATCGCTTTATAAATCAGCAGAACAGAGCCCAGAAACAGAGAGCGAGTGTTGTTTCAGTAGAACGAAGTGACAGGGCCAACAGCAGATGCATTTCTTGGCACCGAGCACTGCAAATTTTGTAAGCAGCAGGGATGAACCTGTTTCACCAAAGATTAAGCCTGTACAAAAGCGTTTGCATTCAGCACTGGGAGAGAGGCTCAGCTATTGTCCTGGCAAGCAGCACCAAAGATACAGTGCCCTGGAGACAAAATGTGAGTCTGGTTGGAAGCACAACACACTTCTCAACCTGAAAAGAAAGAGAGGCAGCACAATGGTAACTAGTGAAGAAACAGCTGGCCATGGTGGCACCAGGCTGTGTCTATCAACCCATGTTATCAACACGTGTTCACACAGCCAGCATGTTAGGAAGAAGCGCTTGTCACTTCCCATTTAGACACAGAGAGATGAACTGGGCCCACTGGAGGCAGGTTAGGGACTTTGTTATCTTTTAACACTCAACAATATTGGAAAGGGTGTAGTTAAGAGGTAAGGCTGGACTTGTGCAAATTTGTACTGGTTATTGCTGACATCTGAGAAATGCCAGCAAGAGTCAAGCCAATTTAGGAAAAATACTGGCTATCTGCAACACAACTTGTAAGGAACACGCTTCCAATGCTTCACGCCCATGCCAGATTCAAGGGCAGGGGAGTGTGGCTGTTGCCCAGCTCCAGTGTACAGCATCCACAACATGAACAGTGGTCAATCCCATTCAGTTAAAAATTTCACCCTATGGAAAAGCTGGTGCCTACCATCAATTCCTTCATGCATTTTAATCTTCTTTCCAGTATTTATGGCAGAAGTTCTCTTCTGAGGCTGTATTGAGAAAAACAATTGGAAAAAAAATGTTCCATTGTATGACTTACGTGCAAGTTTCAAGCTAATGGAAAAATGTGAGTACTTTTGTGAAAAATTTGGATGCCTCTGCTCCAAGTTATCTGAGAAAAGAAAATGGTCATAATTTTTCTTTCCCTTATTTATATTTCCTTCAAGAAGAATCCAAGAAAGTCCTCTTAATGACAGTGGATGAAAAGCCCTTACAACAGCCAATGGCTCTTTAAAAAACTTAATTTTTTGCTTTAAAAATTGCTCCTAGGCCACACACTGCTTTAACGACCATAGCAAATTGTAATCTTCTAAGTAAGATTCCTCAGACTTTCTTCTGGGGAGGAAATCAGGAGCTGCAGATGATCCAAAAATATTAACTCATTACAGCAGAGCCTGGCTGCTGGCAAAGTGAGTAGCTGGACTTCCAAGAGTTTGCTTGTTTTCCAGAAGACTTGTGTTGACCTGTATCAATGGACCGTATCAGCAACGTGGGATCAGTGTCCTCAAACAGGAAACCCGTGAGATAGAATTGCCGGCCTGTTCTGATTTTGACTCATCATTTCACATGCAGTGTAGTCAAGGGTCATATTGGCTTTCACACCCTAGTAAAGCCCTTCTACAACAGGGAAGATGTTCCACTGTGCTGCTGCAAATGTAATTATAGTAAACTAGGATTTGTGCCAGAGCTTATGAGTATGCAAGGAACTGATCTACTCCTACAAAGAACTGACATAGCCACACTTCTGTGCAAGGACCTCTTGTCACCCCCAGGCTATGAAAGCAGAGAAAGCTGTCTTTCCTTAGTACTTTTAGGGTTTTCTGACTAATCCAAATCAAAATAACTGAATTGAGGGTTCAGTACTCCCCAAACTTTTAAAGTAAACAATTACTACAGAGAAGAGGTAAGTCTAGCGTCATAGTTTGCCTGTCCTGAAGCCACTGGAGGATACTGCCACACATTCTGTGTTATATTATCTCAGAATGTACCCATTTCCTTATGACCCTCAAGAACTATTTCATGGCACATACCTCCTTCTTCAACTGTTTGATGTGGAAATGTGCATTACTGAGATGTTCCAAGTTTAGAAGTAAACTGCTCTAGTTTAAAAGGCTCATGCAGTTCCACCCAAATTTGTCTTAGAGAAACAAAGCTAGACCACTACTAAAAGTCTTTTCCTATATACATTTCAGACTATTTTCTCCCAACACCCTATGAAGACTAGCTGAGTTCTTTCTTTCACTGCAGCTTTTAGTTGTGATACAATGACCAGTTTCCCGGTGTCTACATACAGGCTTTGGAAGTTTTTTGTTATGAGGGAAACTTTTTTCAGTGCCATTTTGGGGAAGTAGTGACAACTACTTCTGTTAAATTGAAGGTCAGCTAATGTCTTCAACATGGTCATTTTCCAGTGGTTTCAAGATGACCTTCACACATACAAAACACCTTTCAAACCACTTCCTTGTAGAGTAGGCTTGTGAGGTCACTGCTAGAAAAAATCCTAGCACACCATAGAAACAAAAAAAACACAAACAAAAAACCTGAGAGAAGCTCTTAATGATGAGTGTTTTAATGAAATGAAAACAATCTACTGTAAAATAAAAAACTTCTACTATTTCTTCTGAGTAAAACGAAGCCCAGTTTTACAAAGAGGATGCTACATATTCAGGTCAGGGTCTGAAGGCTATGAGAGGATTTAATCACTGTCTATAAACACATGAGGGCTGGGTGTCAAAAAGAAAGGAATACTCTCTTTTGAGTTGTGTCAGACAGGACAAGGGATAATGGATGCAAGCTTGAACACAGGATATTTCACCTCGTATGAGTAAAAACTTCTTTATCATAAAGGTTATTAAATATTGGAACAAGTTGCCCAGGGAGGTTGTGGAGCCCACTGCTGTGGAGATGTTTCAGACCCATCTTGATGCAGTTTTGTGTAGCTTGATTTAGGCTCTTCAGGTGGCTATGCTTTTCAGCAATTTATATCCTGCTTGAGCAGGAGGGTTGGACCAGATGGCTTTACAGACCCCTTCCAACCCTAACAGACTGTGTAAAAAGTATCTTTGACAATCAAAGAGGGATAGTCTATGGCCCTTTGTATCACAGCAAGCTGTCCAAGGTGACTACAAGAAGTTTGAGCGTTCTACGAGTCCCTTCCACCTCCACTTTCTCCTGGATCCAGCCTAGACTCTGATTTCTGAGTGCAAGTCCCTCACCCATGACTTCAAAAAGATCCCATTCCTTGCTGATGTTCTGAGAAAGGTGCTGGGAGCTATGCTGATGACAACACATGTGTAAGACCTCTGTGAGCTGCTGGCTTCCACAAAATTAAGTGACTCATGTATCTCATCTCACCTAAAAGAGGGAGCAGACCCTGGACCTCACCTGCCCACTTTATTTCTTCTATATGGTGCTGACAGAGCTAAGCTGTTTTCCATGACAGACAACTGTTAAAATCTCTGTGGCTGGGAGGACTAGACATGTCCTTCTATCATTTCTTTGCAAAAGTCAGTTTCATAGAATCATAGAACAGTTTAGGTTGGAAACAAACCTTTGAGACCATTGGGCCCATCAACACAGTTGCACCATTTCATTTTTTTCCCCTCTAATATTCTTTCCAAGAACATTTTTTGTGTTCTTTCCTAGAACACTTATTTGAGATGGTTAATAGTTACATCTAGTTCTGAAATTTTCTTATAGTAGTTACTGGAAACCTTCATATTTTCTCTAGAAGTACTGCTTATTTCTTTCTTTTTCTAAGATTCTCTCACACAGACAAATAGCAGGAAAAACCATCAGGAAAATGTAGAGATATCTTACATCTTAGGTAGGGCAAACTAGTTGAATTGCAAGATTTTACTTAGCATTTAAAATGTTTTCAGCATCACTTAAGGAAACAGTATGTAAAGTTTCATCACACCTCTATTTAATATTTTGTTCCTGAAGTAAGCAAATGTGTATACATGTGAACATTTGTTGCTAATCAGCCCTTTTCCTCTCACTGACCTACATCTGATATTAACAACACCAT
Source organism: Rhinopomastus cyanomelas (assembly GCA_013400115.1). Taxonomy (NCBI): domain Eukaryota; kingdom Metazoa; phylum Chordata; class Aves; order Bucerotiformes; family Rhinopomastidae; genus Rhinopomastus; species Rhinopomastus cyanomelas. Next base: position 125,081 of record VXBP01001149.1, on the reverse strand, counting down.
ATATTTTTCAGCCAAAGTGCTCAGACCATTTAATGAAAGCATTAAAAATCATTATCGTTACTTTACAGACAGTGCCACAGCAATAGCGCAACGGTAGCAAAATTGCTCCCTAAATCTGTTGCAGTCAAAAGCACCTCTTTGATAGCATCAACCTGTTCCAGTAATTTTTTCATAATGAAAGAGGAAGAGAGTGATATTGCATGAAGCTTCACCAAATAAATCACAGAATCATAGAATCATTAGGGACTGGAAGGGACCTCGAAAGATCATCTAGTCCAATCCCCCTGACACCTACACCAAGTCACACAGGAACACATCCAGGTCTCCAATTAAACGTCTCCAATGAAGGAGACTCAACAACACCCTTGGGAAGCCTCTTCAGTCACCCCTTAGTCTCCTCTTCTCCAAGCTAAAGAGACCCAGCTCCCTCAGCCTCTCTTCAGAAGGGAGGTGCTCCTGTTCACCATCATCCTCATTGCCCTACACTGGACTCCCTCCAGCAGCTCCACATCCCTCTTGAACTGAGGGGCCCAGAACTGGACACAATACTCCAGATGTGGTCTCACCAGTGCCAGTACCCTGTCCCATGGAATTTCCCCTAGCAATTGCTTGAAAAGGCTAAAGCAGGCCCTCCTGAAGTCCAGGTTGTGATTCTGGTAGCTATTCTGTTCCTACCACACGAGACCCTGAACTCCACCATCTCATGGTCACTGCAACTAAGGCAACCCTCAACCTTCACTGCTTGAACCAGATCCGCCTTGTGGGTGAGGACAAGATCAAGCAGTGTTCCTCTCCTAGTGGGCTCTTTCACCATTTGCATCAGGAAATTGTCACCAATGCACTGAAGGAACCTTCTGGACTGTGGGTGGCTGGCCGAGTGGGTCTTCCTGCAGGTAGTTAAAATCCCCCTTGAGAACCAGGGCCTGTAGCTGTGAGGCTGCTGTCAGATGCCTGTAGAAGACCTCATCAACTTCCTCATTCTGATCTGGTGGCCTGTAATAGACACCCACAACAGTGTCACCCATGCCAGACTGCCCCTTAATCCGCTCCCACAAACTCTCAACTCTCTCTTCATCTGCCCCTGGACAGAACTCAATACATTCCAGCTGCTCTCTCACATAGAGAGCAACTCCTCCACCCTGCCTTGCTGACCCGTCCCTCCTAAAAAGGACATAGCCGTCCATGACCACACTCCAGTCATGCGAGCTCTGTGCGTTACAGATTTTCTCCTACAAACTCCCAGAACAGCAAACTGAAGTTAACTTTATTAAAGGAGAAGAAAAATGCCTGTGAACATCATGGCTCTGCGGTTTGTGTAGCGTTGCATATGCAAAGGCTGATCTCAGAGGTAGCCACCCAAGGCTAATTAGAATTGGAAGCATTTATAATTATAGTATTCTCTAATTATATAAAGGATAACACTTCCACTTGTGCACAAATGCATGTCTAATTGTTCAGTGATGATGGGAAGGAAAAGAAAGAAAAGTACTGTGACTATTTAATGAGGTTTCTGACAATGTATTACATTATTTAAAGTGCATTTAAGTGCAACTAAGTCTGGCTAAATTACCACTCTTCCTAGCGCTTTTCGTACTAGGGAAACATGGCCTTTGGCTGAATGCTGGCCATGCTGAAGGCTGCAGCATGGCCTAAGCTCTTTTCCTAGATGGAGGTAGGTCATCAGAAACTGTGGACTGATATCACTGTGAAAGGCTCAGTGCTCATAGTCAGCATCACGTCTATCAAGGCAGACAGGCATAAAAAAGGAATGTCTCCATGTGTGGGTGTGAGTCTCACCAGAATTTTGTTTTACCTGACAGGTAAGTTGCTTTTCCTTCAGAAGGTGACCTACAAGAACCTCCCAGCACCTCACAAACCCATGAAAGACACATAGGAAGGGTTGCTGTGCCTTCTAGTAACTGTAGGAGCACTAAGGTTCAGGAGCTTTGGTCTTGTCAACAGTGAAACTTGGTTCTTCAGAGATACTCAACCTCAGGTACACAACTTTGCCTCAGTGCTCTTGTGCCAGACAGCATGCTAGAGGGACTGTTAACTGTATCATGGCAAGATATTGGCTAAGAGCTCAGTTGTCCACCTGTACACACAGGCTGGCATCCAAGCCATTGATGGCCATTCAGAACAGATAAGTATTAGTCCCTGGCTACTATTATCTAGAAAAATTAATTGTTTTGGGAACGTTTGGCCTGTACCCACTGCCAAAACCAAACTTTGAAACCACTAGCAACCCTGACACGGACAGACACTGAAAGTGGAGACAGAAACATCAAGACCTGATGCTGGCAGACAGGAAGAGATAGAAAGGAACCAGCTACCAAGAGCTTAAGCAGCATAAGTCCCAAGGGGCAATTGTGTCAGAAAGGGACAGAGCTCTGCTGAACCAATTTTTGCTGCAGAGCTGGCACCCAGCTGTGCTGTTAACAACTAGTTCTGTTAAAGCAGATCTGAGCAGCCTCAGCACAGCCCTCTCCATCACTCCTCCACACCTAAAAAATGCAGAATGTGCTGAAAGCTTCTTTCTCTCAGACTTTTCCTCTGGCAGGGTATCAGTGAACTGGCATCTCATCTAGACATTAACACTCCGAGTGGGCAGTGATAAAGAAAGAGAGAGCCAAGGTGTTGCCATTAAGGAACAGCTTTTCCATGTAATACATGTAGACTAGGAAGTTTCTGTAACAGTGAATATTATCAGAACTGATGCTTGATTGCCCTTCGGTGGAAAATTCTTTCTAGCTATACCTGAATGGTCTTGTTTTAGCAGACGTGTAAGACAGCAGAACCAACCTCCATTCATTAAAAATTGCACAGGCAAGGAGAGGAATGGCTAGAAGCAACTTCCAACGGGTAATACAGAAGTATAACCCAAATTGATCTACATTTTTCCAGACTAGATTATCATGAAAAGTTATCACTTGGCTGTTTATATTCATCAAGATAAATTTACACGGGTTTTATTTAGACTATAAGACCCAGCAGGAACATATTTGTTCATTTTAGAAATATTCATTGCATTTGCAAAGTAAAGAAAAAGGGGACGGTTTCAATGGACACACAGCCCCCACTCTATAAAGTAAGCAAGGAAAGAACAAAGTAAAACCCTACAAACATGTTAAGCTCCTGTGTAGAAAAGATTCATCTGTTACCATTAGGCTTAGCTCTCTTGAGGAGTTTTTCAAAGTAGCCGTGAACATATGGTTCTGTATGCTTGATTTAAAAGAATTTTCTTTTAAAAATCCAGCTAGATATTAATTCCTCTTGGCGTCTGAAATGCAGCTCATGAGGCTGCTTGGCTGCTTGTGAGAAAGACACTTGTTTAGAGGCAAATCTGCAGTCTGACTCTTTTTGAAAGGATGGTATTAAGATACCTAGCACAGGATACGCTACAAGGCGTATTTAACAGAAGATCCTGGTTCCTTCCAAGCCAGGCAGGAGGCAGACAGAATTTCCTTTGTTTTTAATAGATGTTAAACTAACCACATTGTTTAGGGAAGGACCGCCAGCTACCAAATGCCTGAGCAATATTATGCCCTGTCTGGGCTACACCATCTGCTTTTGCAAAGCTACTGCAATATTAGAAGTCTTTCTGTATGGGATTTCATGTTTTATGTATGTCATGATATCTTCTCATAATATTAACTTCAACATTTCTATTCTGTCTCCAAGCTTAAAGCAAAATTCTCCTCTCTCCTCCCAGTTTCCAGCAATAGACATTACAAGGTACCCTTGGAATTCAGTAATTCTGGTGGGGAGTAGGGGCTTCTCATAATCCACTTGTAGGGCTTTTCTTGATAGCATATATATAGAATACAGCTTTACATTTTAGACTGAGCAACGCACAGAAGTAAATTTCTGGAAGTGCCTTGCTGGCTGACAGATAGCAGGACAAATATCCTCTCTTATCAGGCATCTCTCACGTGTCTCATGGGGTGAGGGGAGAAATGGACAGAAATAAAAGATTTGTCACAGAAATGCAAATAATATTTGTAAATCAAAAGAAAGAGCGGAGAAGTGGAGTCACATAAAATTCTGAGAGTGACAAAGTTAGATTATCTAGGCAAACTCCAGAAAATCTTCTAGCTCGCTGCATTTTACCTGAATAAATAATATAGGGACTAGAAGTCTAAATGTATCTGTAGATAACCTAAAACCAGAAATTATTGTGAAGAATGCTCCCAGGTACAGCCTGTCTCTACCAAAGCCCAGATTACAAATCTAGCACAACAGAAATGTGCTCTAAGTGGAAGGGGGAGAACAACCATTTTATTTCCCCATTCTGACAGGGATAAGACTGAAACTCAGCAGTTTTAGACCTATGACTCAAGAGAAATGACAAGTTATTCACAGGTAGCTGTAACTTGCATAAGTTCTTGACAACACAGAGTCTTGAGGTTAATCTCAGATATTTGGACACCTAAAAACCACCAGAAGGTGCATCAGGCCAAGACAGCAGTTTGATTTTCAAATTAAACTGGCCTTCTTGAATAGCTCCTCTGCTTGGCTATCAAGAGAGTCCTAAAAGTCCTATTAGACTGAAGAGGAGCCTTGACTACAAGATGCTAACATCATCGTGCATCTTCCAAACCTGGAATCAGACCAGAGTTTCTCTTTTAGTGTTCCTCTAGCTATGCAGAAGCCTTGGAAACATCGGTGAGAGCACTAAGCTCTCCCAGATTCTTAGTACTGAGGGTTGCATCGGCCAAGCTTCTGAAACATCTTTCTCAAGAAAATAAAAAGAAATCAAATTCCTTCTCTTTGGCTTGATTTTTCCATCCTGTGTATTACAGGTTTGGCAAGTAGGGTTCTTTTAGGGGCTGAGGGACACAGAATGACAGACCTGAGACACAACCAAAAAAAGATAAATCAATGTATCTTCTGTATGCCATCAAACATCATATCTAACATACACACAGTAAAAATTGGACCCCACAGAAATGTGTGGCACTATCTAGAGGTGTGCAGTAACTGCATTAACTAACATCCTGACCTATAATATTTTTCTTTTCTTGCTGCTTGGCACAGTGATTTCTAATGGATTAAGTCGACTGACTTAGGGAAGGTTCAATGTGAGTTATTGGCTTGTAATGGTTAACTTACCCCAGCACATGATACTATAAACCACAAATGATAATACAAACATATATTTTTAGAGATTTGTCTTTCAACATTCTAATACCATTTTGCTCCTAATAATGGCCTGGAATTCCAGAAGCAACTGTGATGAGGTTTTTTTCATTTCTAAAGTCAGTTATCCAGTTCCGTAGGAGACGTCATTATCTACACCAAAGGGAGGTAGTTTATTCTACATAAGAAATCAGTGTGAAGGGATGGCAAGTTCTGCAGGATTATTTTTTTCAATTGAGAAGTTATAAAGGTCACAGGCACTGCAATCTGATGGAGACCGGCTTTCTTTTGTAGCTGTGCCTTTGTATTCACCTCTTGAACATGAAATAGAATTTTTTTCCGTGGAGAGGAAAGGTGGCTATTCTGCATGCTTTTCCACTAATGAGGAGCTGCTCTGTATGAACAATTAAGCCAAAAATAAATAAAGCCTATTTCCATCTGGAAGCACAACTAAGTCAGAGACCAAACACATAGTCAAAACAATGGTCTTTGAAGGCTGGCGTAAATCCAGAAAAAAGTACAAAGCAAAGGATGTTCAATTTTGAAATGTGTTGAACAAAGTAAAAAAGTAAGAAACCCTTGAATTCATATAACAGATTTGTTTGTTTTCCTCTGGGCTTTTTCAACCTGAACTCAAAAGTAAAGATTTGTTGTAAAGCATGACATGAGTGAGTTACAACAAAGTAACTGAGAGTTGTCACTGTTCAGGAAAATCTTTCCTGTTATCAGGAATGAACAGGGTGGAAAAAATAAATATGATCATCTGGGGTCACTCAAGCTTCCTTGTTCACCGTTCTTGATGAAGTTTGGGGAACATACACATAAGAATCAATTTCTCAGCTAATTACACAAAAATAAAATTAACATTGAGAGGGAGAAAGGAAAAGAGGAGAAAGAAATGTGTAATTTCATTCAATCATTCCTTTAAATCCAAGAATCCCAAAGTTTAGGAAGAATGAGCTCCTCTGTATCCAATAAGCAGTTTTAGATTTTGTTGTACTTTGCTTATTAAATTCCTCTCCCAATAGATCTTGCAAAACCTGCTGTCCATGAACACCTAGATGATCAGCCATGGCTGCCTTTTAATGCCGTTTGATTCTCTCTCCACTGGGGAGGTAAGAGAAGGGAAGTACAGTAAGAACAGAGCTAAAGGTATAGACTAGGGGTCCTCAAACCCCTGCCCGTGGGCCGGATATGGCCCTCCAGGGTCTCTAATACGGCCTGCTGGTATTTACAGGACCCTCCCCGCCCCATCCCCATCCCCACATCCCCACCAGGGGTTTTGTGGGGGAAACCGAGCTGCTGCAGATGACTTCCTGCCGACTGCACCGCCAGGCTGAGGAGGGGGGTGGTGGCATCAGTGAGGTGGGCGGCTCCCCCATCTCTCCCTCCCTCCCTCCAGCTCCCAGGCAGGACAAGCCAGGCAGCACAAACCAGCCAGCACCAGTGGGAAGCACACATTGAAATATTATTTGGTTTTGTTGGTTACAATTGTGCTTCATTTTAAATATTGCATTGCTTTTCCTGATTTTTGTGCACTACTACAAATAAAATATGTGTAGTGTGTGTAGGAGATCGTTCATTTTTTTCCAAACTACAGCCTGGCCCCCGACAGTGTCTAAGGGACAGTGAACCAGCACCCTCTTTAAAAAGTGTGAGGACCCCTGATGTAGACAGTACGCATGGACAACACTTAAGTTTGCATTTTACCAGTGTTGTTCTGATACACAAGCTGAGTTTTCTTTGTAAGCTAGATGAGGACAATGACAGGCCTCTGTAAGAAGAATTGTTTGACCTCTGAGATGATAAGAACATTTCTAGCCTGAAGAACTTGACAAGTAGCATGACTTTTCTGTGCTAATATTATAAAGGTCTCTGAAGAGATATCATACATGATATGATTGGACTAGATGATCTCTCAAGGTCCCTCCCAGTCCTTGATGTTCTGTGACTCTGTGATTCTGTGACAATGTACTGCTGCAGTTCACATGCAACCACTGGCTGACACATAACTGAGCTGCAAAGCAACAACAGCTTTCACGTACGTTAGCAGAACCTCTAGATTTATGGAATTCCGACGAAGCTTCAGAAACGCTGTCGCTTTGGAATATTGTTAACTACTAAGGCTCTGCAATACATTACAGGAAATAAGCTCTTGGTTGTCAGTTTTAGTGGCTGCCCTCGCACACGCTGGAAAGGACATAAACATCTGCTTATTAGGAGTAATTACATATGCACATTCCTGGGATACTTGAACACATTTCTTACCTCTGTTTGAGGTATGGCCATGCACCTAAAAGTTGGTGCTTGCACTGCAGCACATAGAAGACAGACCCAGATACTAGGGTGAGAGACCGACAAGCTGCAATTATTTTGCTAATAGAATTGTATATTAGACTTAGATTTCTGAACACCCATCGATTCAAGGCCTTATCAAGGTTTCCCCTAACCAATATATCTTTCCACCAGTCTACCAATGCCAACTTCCTTGGCAATTTCTTAAGCAGCACGGCATGAACACATAAATAGGAATAAATCAGGCTCTGAATATTTAACAGATACACACTGACATTGAGAGAGCTAGCCTGCAGAGCTGGTACTGCTCTTGCCTGTCTCTCAGTGCATAGTTAGACACACTTTGGCCCAGTTGCTCTTCTGAATGTTTTGTGAGTTTGCTGAAAATATCAAGTAAATCTTTTATTGATAGAGATTAACTTTAGGGGAAAAATCATGGGAAAAAGCTTCTCTAGTAAAAATCTCAGGATTTCTCTGTGACTTCAGGCAACTTCTGTAAAATGTCAGGAGTCTTTGTAGCAAAATAGTTTAGTGGTCTGTTATAGAAATGATTTGGTTAATTAAAATAAAATTAAAAATTAATTAAAAATACATGCTTTGCTGTCAGTCACCATAAATGAAACGTTGTGTTGTAGTCTACCTGCTGATAAAATGGTTGGTACTGTCTGGTTCCATCCTTCAGTGTGATGCCCAGCTGCCTTTGTAAGACAGAAGGACTATACACTAGCTCCTCTGCTAGCTCCACTAACAGGGGCTCTGAGAGTGAGCAAGCATAGGATGTGAGAAACCGGTTTGGCTGTGAAGAGGCATTTCAGCGGTGTTGCAAAAGGACATCGACAATGGACCTACTGTTTGAGGCAATGTCAGTAATTGTGGGAATGTCTATTCCATGAATCTCAAATCATACATTGCTTTATAGAACTGCAAAGACAGATCATTCTGTCTTGCTGGTATGAGCGAGGGGAAAAGAAAACACCCCAGCCAGAGAACACGTTAAACAGTACTACCTGATGAACAGTGGGATTATATTTACACTGAGGAGCAGAAGTTACATAACAGAAAGTGCCTTGACTTTTCATTTCCTTGCAGCCAAGTGAAAAACTCAAGGCAAACTTGTGGATTTGGTCCCCGGGAACTCTACTTTGTCCTTGAACACAGTGATGTTACTAAGAGTGAATAGACACTTTTCATTGCTTAGTGTAGATCTGTATCCTTGCCACTCCTGTACTGCAGCAAATACCCAGAGGGAAATGAGTTTATTTTCTCACTAGTCTAGAGAAGAGAGACTGGGGTCTGTATAAAATAATATACCTGATTGATCCAAGCTTATATTAAGATTTTAATCATCTGGGACTACTACAGGGGCATGTAAACAGAAGAAACTCTACACATGTGCAGTGCTTCAGGCTCTCTCCTTTACATGTGATATGACATCTCTGGTATACAGACAAGCACACTGTTTTGAGACACATCTGCAGTAGATTGGGCTCTTCTGGCATCTGACTCTTGAGGCTCTTTTCATATATAGGACTTGCAGAATGGATCTATGGATCCTCTACTCTGGCAGCATTTGGACATTTTGTCACTGCTCCCAATGCAGGTCCCTTATCCCACCAGAGACCCCTCCACTGTTCGAAATGCACTAGGAATGTAAGGGCAGCACTGCTAGGAAAACACTCTGCCTGGCTGCTTAGGCTGATGAGTTGGCTGTCTATTTACAGCTCTCACCACAAGCAGAACATCTCATAGGGCTGTAATTTTAGTCCCTAAGTTTTAAATCATACAGCTTGTTAATCTTCAGGCAGAAAACACCTGAACAGTCTACCTGACTTGGACACCACTTTCTACAGCACAGTTGCCAGCCTAACAAGCTTGCTCAGGGAACAGCAAATTCATGCTGCTCCTGAATGCTGCCAGCCCACTGAAACCTGAGCGTGGGGCAATGGTCTGAACAAATGAAAGCCTGTTCAGTTTACATCAATCAGAGGTAAGAAAGACAGGCAGAGGTCTCTCCATTAGTATTCATTCACCTGCACTGGGGAACTACCAACTGCCTCAGGCATCTGAGACTTACGTGTTGACCAGGGCTCATTTTATTTGTTTTAGCTTCTGCAGACTCTCCCACTGTCTGCTCGTTTACAATGTAAACTACTCTGAACAGCAAATTTCTCCTACTAAAAATATAATAGGTATAAGAAAAGATATTTAGTCTCCATCAAAAGATCTCAGACTTGGATTTAGAAGGGCTATGTAAGGTACAGAGATACAGGCCACACGAACACATACATTTGTCTAGGTTTGTGCATATACAGATATTAATACTTGCATAGGCACCGATTTGTACGTACACATACAGTACCTTTTTTGGCATGCCATGTGTGCACAAGCAAGACATTTTACTGGATTTTAGACCACTCCTTTCATGAGCAGAAGGGAGAAATAAGAGATGCTCCAGCACTAAATCCCATGCAGCAGCATTACACTATGAGCAGTTTCATGCTACTATTTCAAAAGCTGAAGCAGTCTGGAGAAGGGAAAGGTAGACTGCAATGAATCATACCCAATTTGCAACAAAGCCTGAAACAGCCCCAAGAACTTCCAGCGTAACGTTACACCTCTACTGAATATGCTCTGTTTCAAAATTCATCAGAGAAGGCTGTCACCAACACTACATAGGGCTATTGGTTCAGTATTCCCCAAAGAAGTCATAATTTCCCACATGCTGGAGATATTAATGTAAAAATACTGTCTACATTAAAAAGAGCTACATTAAAACCAGTCACAGAGTCAGGTTTTGTCTTAGTTTCTCTGTCAGAGTGTCTGCATGGTTAATGGAGATTTGCTTAGCTGCATTACCAATACAAGGATCTTTCTAAGAAGACTAGAACTAAGGGTTTCCACTGGGAGGAGGTCAGAGCTGGGAGAAGTGCTCTCAGATGCAAAGAAACTGAGGTAATCTGATTTGCAAATGTGCTTGGGGGAGAGGATGGAATTGTGGGGGATGGAAAGAGAGAAAAATAACTTTGAGGATCAGGGAAAATATTCTTTTAGCTAATATTTCTACCAAAAGAGACCAATTCTGTCCACTTGCTAACATTCCCTTTAGTGAAAAGGATCCTGGCACATTTTTTTTTAAATCTAAAGCAAGCAAGGTCCATGTCATAAAGTTTTGTATGTCCAGGAAGGGTACGTTTCAGTACCTGATACCAGTCACACTGTAGACATTAATTTTCCAGCATTACCATTCTCTCTTCAGTTGCTAATTCTTTCCATGCCGATACAAACTGCCGTAAAGAGCACAAGGTGCTCTTATGCTGGACTGGTGTCCCTGAGGAGGACAAGCGCAGTAGTTTACCACGTTGGCAGCACCAGTCCCCCACTATACCTCTCTGCTTGAGGTAACTGCACAGTAGGAAAGAGAAAAAGCGGAGCCTGGTTTGCACTAGCTCATAGAACAACACAGCACCTTCGTGGACAAGTATTAAGCTGTCAGCTCATGAAAGGGACTAAGGCTTGAAAAGAGATGGCAACATCAGGTGAACATTGGCAAGAGCCTTAGCAACATGCACATGCCAGCCACACAGAAGCATGTCTGTGTGCTTCTGCTTCCCACCACACGTGCCGGATGTTTTGCTGGTGTCAAGCTACTGACTGTCATCCCTGCCTTGCTTGTAACGCAGTCAGAATTCACCCTGGGAAGTGTCTTCTATGGCCATCCAGAAAACAGCTCTGCTAGTACCTGTAAGAGGAGGAATAGCCTCAAATCAGAGGAAAATCTGCATGGATTAATTTCATGGTGCAGCTCTCCTGACTCCTCCCCGAAAGTGGAGATTATGGTGCAGAAGAACAAGCAAGGATTGGTCCATTAGTGAAACGAAGCGTTCATGACCTCGCTATAGCAAATGTTCCAAAGTAGATCAGACCTGCCAGACACAGCAGCTTTGAAACTCACTACAATCTGAATTCCAGACTGCTAATTCCGCTTGGAAAGCTTTACCAAGACTGAGGATTAGGGTGAAAAAAGGGTGGTTGAGCAGCTTCCATTTATCTGGCCAGAACGAAGAGGCAATGACCACCTGGAGCCCAGACCCCAAAGGCAAGTTACCCTATTACTGGAAGCAGTCCAGCAAGTGCTGGAGACGGCTGAAGTGAGGTGAATTACAGAGCCAAGTCACTACTGAGTACTTCTGTGGTGATGTTACATCAGCTGGGGTCTGTGTGCCAGACAGACTTCTAATTCAGGAGGTTATTAGAAGGGCATAAATTAAACAAATACTTCAATATATTCACTAATTAGATCAAAGAGAGAGAGTTGTCAACATCCAGGAACCCAGCTTTGAGGGGACTGTTCAGCCCTGGGGATCATGTTTCATCAGTACCCAGAATGTCAAGTATTTTAGTCAGAAAAACATATTCTCACCAAGTGACCCAATATTTCCTTTGGGAAAGCAATTCTAAATGAGTTTTGAATTATCTCACCTCAGCCAGAACTTTTTTTTGAAATCTAACAGAGAAATTCAGCACTCTAATCTTTTCTAGATTCTCTTAACATGCATCCCTACTTTAAATGAAATTTAGCCTTGATACAGCTGATTGCTGCTTTACAAGTGTCTCATTACAGATTTGGCAGATGGACCTGCAACATCTAATTCAGTTCATTCCTTGTCTTTCCCTTTCCTCTTCTCCTCCCATGCCCCCAAAATCAGTAAACAGGATTTTCCAAGCTGGTTTATGAAATATATGCTGCAAACACAGAGATATTTTCTATCCAGCTGTTCCACATCAGTGAAGATTTGTTTCTTAGCATTAGGTAATGCTATTATAAAATAACCTCTAACCCAATGATTAATGTTGAAACTGCTGTCAAGGATGTGGGTGTCTTCTGAATTGACAAAACCTTCCACAGAGCCTGGTAAACCCTAGTTAACAGTTCTCTAGTACAAGTGAGAAAAGAATAACTTCCTCTCTGCTTTTATGGTGAGTGGGATGTAGCTGGAGGTATCAATGGATGGGTGGGCAGCTGGTTTCTGATAGCTTAATTACCATTCAAACTTGGAGCTCACTTGCTGATTCGTTCACAAGGAAGATAAACAGGGCAGCAAGGGAAATTAAAGTCCTCCCTTTTCCCCTCCCATTTTTCCTCCCTGTTCACCAGACACTTCAGAGCAGGTAAGCATTAGGGCAGAATAGAAGATACTTGGGCACTGTTGTTGCAGCTGCAGCTGTGAAAAGATCCTAGCAATGCACTTTGTTAGGCTGCTGCATAATGCTTCTCTTGGATGCTTTTGTGTTGGTCAGTGGGCCTGGGCTGAGACCCAGAGCAGGAAGGTAGGGATTATTCAGGCATCCCTGATGTCCAGCCAGCCTGTATGAAGGACTGCTGTCTACAGAGACTTTTATAGCTGTCCTCATACATGTACAGGCCCACCCGAGAGGGCACCATGCTGGCTTGATTCCCCTTGTACAGTTCTCCCCTACACATGCTGTTTTGCCCTGTGTTTCTTACTGTGCTACACCTTTAACAAAGGCAATAGGGAACCTCAACTTGAGAGAACAGAGAGGAAAGGAAAATGCAATTGAAATGTAAGTCCTGTACAGACACCCAGTTTTGCTGGTCTCAGTTACAGTATATGCTAACACAGGTTCCACAGCTGTCAAAAAATAGAGGGAGAGAGAAAAGTAGCCTGTTTTTCTAGATAGAATTAGCCTTGAGCTTAAATTACATAATAGGAGAGTTTGAAACTCGGGCTATGGTTGTGAAGCAAAAAATAGATATGCTGGAGAGGTTTGCAAAACCTCATACCACCAGGTTCACCCAGCTCTAATTGAAACCTTTCCCCTAGCTCCAAGGGAGAAAAATTATGTGTCCTAGAAGTGCCTTCCCTCCCACTGCTCGGTAAGTGGATTGCCTTCCCCCCTCAGGCAGCTGGTGGAATATATCTGCTCTCTAACAAAGAAGCTTGTCTGGCACTAGAGCTTGACCATCCTTATTCTTCCGGTGGTCTAAAGCTCTTCTCATCTGGAGACTTTCCATTCTTTTCTGCAATATCTGAAGATAATTTTTGCCTTCCCGCTGTGCCACATGTCGTGCTGGAATCAAGATGTCAACGCAACAAAGGCATTTTGACCAACGTTACGTAAATGCCAATATGGGGAATTTCTAGTTTAGCGGATGGCTCACACATGGAGGGATTGATTTAAATGGAAATTAACGATCTAAGCAAGGAACAAAATTCTCTCCCTTCACCGTAAGCATAGGAGCTTCCTTCTTTTTAAAAAATTAGTGCCACCTCCTTAAGCAATTCCAGGCTTGGAAAAAAATTCATTAAATTAAGAAATTTATTTCTGCACTGGAAATAGAAAGCTTTGGCTTTGAAAAAAGAAACTAACTGAAAGGTTCTCTCAGGGAAAGAAAACATCCTAATTGGTCTATTGTTAAAAGACCAGCTATATTTATTTAAAATGTTTAACTAAACATACTAATTGAATACATTCAGCATGGTTTAATTTTCCTGTTCCTATCTATTCTAGGCTTGGTACAACTCCTCTCACAACTATTTCTGTAGGCATTACCGTAAGAGAATTAATGTCACAAACACAGCTATAAATGTAGGTTTTAGATTGAAGCCTCCCATTAAGATGAAACAGACTTTGTACATGAAAATGAACCAATACAGGAAGTAAGCATAAAATTATGATGGAAGGCAAACAGAAAAGATTCAGCATGCTCCTTATAGTAGGATCCCACAGCTGTGGCAATAGGCAGGAACAGAGGAACTGAGGTTTGACAGAATGAAGACTTCCAAAAAGCCCCAAAGCAACATGTTTGGGTGTTCATCTGAGACATATTTCCCAACTCTGGGAACATTTCTGTAAATAGCTGCCCAAAAGAAAGTCAGCTTATAGTTTGTTATGAACAACATCCATCCTTGTTATTGCCTGGCAGATAGTCCCTAAAACAGCCATTTGGATGTTTTGTGTTATTTTGTTCTTTTCTTTTTTCACTGCTTTTAGCTTTCCTGAGCCTAATTCTGCTACTTCTACCTTGCTGTAAATACTTTCATTCCCATTAGCTTGAAATGGACTATGTGCAAGCCTACTCCAATTGGTGAGATATGCAAGGAGATGCTGGCCCAGCACGTTATCAGTCAAATCCCTTGCAAAATCTGGGTCAAATGATGAAGTGCACACTTAGTGAGTTTGCAGACAACACCAAGCACTGAAAAGAGTTGTTTAGTCTGGAGAAAAGGAGGCTTGTAAAGGATACCTTCACAACTAAGTGAAAGTAGGTTGAAGAGAAGTGGAGATCTCTCTGCTCAAACAAGCAACAAGTGATAGAACAAGATGAAATGGCATCAAATTGAACCAAGGGAGGTCTAGATTGGACATTAGGAAGAATTACTTTATTGAAAGGGTTATCAGACATTGGAATGTGATGCCCAAGCCTGTCATAGAGTTCCCCGCTGTGGAGTCCTGCAGATGCAGTGCTTAGGAATACAGTTTAATCAAGGACATGTCAGTGTTGGGTTGACTGTTGGACTAGAGGATTTTGAAGGTCATTTCCAACCTAGGCAGTTCTGTCTGCTCCTGCTCTTTGACTGCCACTTGGTAGCATGGATAGCAACAGGTGAGTGCTGGAGATTTACACCTGCCACAGCCTCCCAATCAGCAGTGAAGACATTGATCTTCATCTTTGCAGTACCTGTCCAGTACCATCCAGATCCCCACACAGGACCTCTGGGTGTTACTGCATGCAAGTACCTGTGCATGCATCCTGCCTCCTTCCCCTGGCCACAACCCAAAAACGAGGAACTCAGCTTCAGGGTGGAGCCAGGCTCCTGGGAGAGCGCTGGAGGCAGACTTCCCAGAGCAACAAGGTGCTCCAGACACTTTTCCTTCAGCCAGCCAGAGCAGCAAGAACAGTCTTGCCTCACCCATGGCATAAAACAAAGAGCACCATCTAAGTGTGGTGTCTCACTGGTGTCCCCAGTGTGCACACCACAGTAACCACTTTCTCTTCATCAAGCAGCAGGAAAACACTGCAAAGGCTTGCTGGTGAGAAAGAAGCAATAGCTGGATGTGAGTGAGGTAAATGCAGTTCTGCTGCTAATGGATCAGCAGGGGAGCTGCTGTGAGGTGTTTTTACCTCTGCCTTGCCTTTGATGTAATCACATCTGGGAAAGCAATGTTCTCACCGATTCATAAACTGCACATACTGTGGAATTACAGATTTTCTCCCATCACTCAAGTATTTATTAAGTTAATATGTTTCTGAGGAAGGCAATATAATAACAATGAAAGTTTATCTTCACGAGCTTTCTCTCTTTCTTTTATCTTCCAACAAAGGAGTGGCTTTTCTGTGTAACTTTGTTGTAGCTTCAAGCGTTCGCTCTAGTGGAAAAGAAATATTTCCCTACTAACCTGCAGGAACCTGAGGAAGATGTACACAAGTATTTGTGATGAACTGTATTACTCTGGATATGTTACGCTGGGTACCAACAGCATAAGATGTCATTCAGCCCAAACTCAGATGATGACAGAATGGTCCAGACAGCTGAAAAAGATGTGAGGAAGAAACAAGTTAATAATGCATTTGCTGTTTCATTCTGTAAAAGGTGATCTTCGAGTTTCTCATTTGTTTATCCAGGTCCAGGGCAGTAATTTCATTGATTTTTCTATTTCATTTAATGCTTAATTTTTACAGTGTGAGTTTGCCTCAGTATTGAACTGAGGATCTGCTTTTTATGAGCTATGAGCTCTGGAAAGCTGAATGGAGACCGACATTTCCTCCACGCTTATGAGAGTTTAGCTTTTGGGTTCAGAGGAATCGTGTATTCCCTGACTATTTGCACAATTCCAACTCACAGTTCATATGATTTTTTTGCTTTTTTTCAGGGTCTTCTGTTACTGTGTTTTTCAGCCCATAATTGAACTTGAAGTTCTAATTTTCCATGAATATGTTTATTTCAGTACATCGCTCCATCAGTGTAATGCATTTCTGTCTTTGCCCTTTTTATCTTGTCGTTCCACTAGCAGAATAATAGTTATTTACAGCAAGCTCATGTTCAAATTTCTTTATCAATAATAAAATATTACCTGACATTTTACCTGACACAGTTTGTTACAGCTCAGGAAAGAGTAGACATAGGTTCCTCAAATATACCACTGGTGGGGGAAATGAAGAAAAAGTGCCATTATGATCCAAAGAGTTGATGAGAACTTCATTTATTTTGAGTGCAGTTGCCCATGTAATTTATTACCTATGTGCTACCTGAAAGCCAGACTGTGTGTCGTGCAGGACTCAGAAATAAGGATTCAGCATGAGTTTCCTTGTGATGGAAATCACTGTGTTTGTCTTTTCTGCTTTTCTTATACTAATCTCAGTGCTGTTTACACTCAGATTTACGGCAGTAAGATAACTTATCACAGACTGGGTAGAGAAATCAGGGATGTCTGTGCAACTCAGATCAGAGGAAATGATACTATTTTAATGCAGGAGGCAGCATGCCACCAAACTGGCACTAGCTCATCAGGCCTTTCATACAGCCACTGGCATTGGCCAAGGACAGACATCCATCATGGTGATGTAGAACACAGGGATGGACCACAGGCACATCTACACAGCCAGCCTCATCTGAACTCTGCTGGAGTTCCAGCCCAGCATCTCATACACCAACTGCCCTTCAGTGGCCACAGAGCAACAAAATATCCTGACAGGTGGCTCCCCTCGAGATAAGGGAGGAAAAAGGATGTGACATGACCTTGCCACAGTTCAACACCCCCAAACTAATCAAAAAATAACAGAGCTGAGAAGTATAAATGTGAGCCGGGTGGACAGAATTGAAAAGAACATAGGATAGACAGTTTGCTGATCTTCAGGGTTCATGGATTATGACAGGATCCATGCTTTTTCAACATACCTAGAAGGCTCACAATGTATTGTTAATAATGGTAACAACAGAGAAGGCCAAGGGAACGAAGCAATTGCATTTCAAGATAAAACAATGAAACACTACAGATAGCAGGAAGATGATTATGGTTTCAGGACTTTCCTTTCTTTGAAATCTGCTCCTTCAGAAAGCTGCAAAAAGCTCTGGAAATCCCACTGTAGCCATCAACAGAGGTGGTGGACTTGATGCTCTTCCATGTTCCCTCTGCTTCCATGACAGTGCCATATGGACTCATGCAGGTAATGGGAGATGGTCACTGCCCCATCACATTTATAGACCTCCCCAGCTAGCCAGGAGTTTGAGAGTTACCACTGGGGTACATGACAAGTCTGTTCTGCTTTCAAATCGCAAGGACATAAACATATAGTTCAAGAGCAGTGTAATGACTTCTACTTTATTGATCCATTTTTTTAGATCTGTTTTATTAGTGCTATTTATTAGATTTATGAGTGCTATTTGATTGCAGCCTCTGGACCCTGCCATACACAGCTTTATTTTATGAAGCAGAGGGACTATAAGGCACACTGAGAAAATCAGATAATAGATAGAAAACAATGTCTCATGAATATAATTTCCTGTTTGCAAGAGTTTTTCTAGTTTTGGAAGAGCTAAACAGAGAGGGAATTTTCAGTAGTTTGGGGTACAGGAATGTATTATAAACTTCAACATGTTTCCCCTCAAATTTTCTAATAGAGTGACCACCTCCATCCCACTTATGTGTTGTTCTTTCTGCCTCAGATGCTTTCCTGTGAACCTCCTTTTGGCCCTGTGCTCCCCCTGAGCTGGCAGAAGCTCAGTCCCTCCAGGTCAGGAAAGGAAGGACAGTCTGTCATTACTGGAGGCAAGCATAAGCGTTCATTTCCTCACCCAGCAAAGCATCAAGCTGCTGCCAACTAACACTATCTCTTCAAGTGTTTTGCAGTCTCCTCTGAATCTCTTCGTGATTCCCTACTGATTACAACCACGGTTGGAAAAAGGCTGATGCAGAGTAAAAGTGAGGATGAGAGGTGCACAGGTACACCTGTGAAGGAAGCTTATGACTTGGCAGAAGAGAGCAAATTCAAAGGAGCAGGTGGCAGCACAAGTGAAAATGTTCACAGGCACCAACAGCTCCCTGTGAGGAGTATCCGGGCACACAGGACACGGCCAGGCAATGGCCCAGTGTGATTCACAGGAGAGCTCCAAAGAATAGTGTGACTAATTGCAAAGGACAGGTTACACTTTCACAGATCAACAAGGTGGTCTATACAAAATTTATAAGAATGTTAGATTAATGGGGAGACTGAAATCTGGAGAAAACCATTAAAACAAGAGCTCAGTACCCGGGAAGCTGGACATGTCAGTTAATCACCAGCCCTATTCTGCACAATTTCTTTCTTGTGCCTCTAACACAGTACGGACCCAGGGATTTCATTAACAATGGCTAAAAAGAAAATACTAACAGTATTGTCCTTTTCATGTGGTGAGTCTTCCACAAGGTCGTAATACCTTATTATTGGCAGCTCGATATCACAAAACCTATTAAACAGGTCACGCTATGAGCTGAAAACAAGCTATTTATTTAGGGTTTTCTGTTTCAGTGAGTGCCTCTTCACCTCATTAGATGGCAGAATTTCTAACCCCAGCTCAGAGCTTTGTAGAGAACAGTATGCATGCGAAAGCAGATCACACAATGCTTGCTTTGGTACCCTCGCATGTAAATAGGTCTTCTGTGAGGAGGCAGTGACTAAAAATTTACAGTCTTTATCATATAAATGTACCTGGATGTGGAAGCAAGGAAATATGTCGGCCATGGTAAAATAATCTCTCACACTCAAAGGTTTTCCTAATTCTCATATTTTTACTAGACTAAAAGAAGGAAGGGACAGTCTCAAGCAACCTGAACTAGCTTTGAAGTGATGTGTTTCATAAGCTGAAAGAAATGGTGCAATGTTTTTCTGGTGTTGGATGAAGGGCGCTGATCCAACAAGCACAAGGTTCTTTCCGTTCAGTAGGTGGGGTGAGACTGCTCCTTACACATCTTCTTTTACTATGAAATTCCTATCCTGAATGAGGTGGTAAGAGAGAACTTTTGGAGCAGCTTTGAAGAGGCATACCTGAAGTTTCAGAATAATTGCCAAGACACTCCCTGATGTGTGGCCCTGAACCTGAAGGCACAGCAAAGGAATTCTCCTGAGATGGCATGCCTCCTGCTCACTTTTCCTGCTTTGCAGCTAACCGGTGCACTGTTCTCTTACAGGTGTCACTCTGCCATCACCTTCTCTGCTTCTGACATGTTCTTGCATCTGAAACCCAGTCTGTGTGTTGGTCCCTGGTTACTTTTTTAATGCTGTGGTGAGTACTAAATTCTCTCATTAAGAGGTTTTCTAACTGGGGAAAGCAAAGTTCCAAAACTGTATATTAAAAGAAAGGAAAATGTCTCCAAATGTCAGGGACAGCAACAACAGGTCCCACATTTTACAAGTGTTGTAAGACTCACAATGCGGGCTCAGGCAGGGCAAGATGATTTCACAGGGGCTGATGATTTCACACTCATTCAGGGCAAAGGATACACAACTGCCTTACTCCTGAGCTCACGGATTGATTCGGTACCCTCCTGAAGCTTCACCCTGAGCACAGCCACACCACCCACAAACCTGCTAGCCTGCACATTGAACCTCTTTTGTAAATATTGCTAAAAGTCTTCCAACAGTTTTCCAAGGAAGGTAAGAATTTTGACAAGTTTTCACGAAAATATGCATCAGCCTGACTGATCTAGCTGAGCCATACTCCATTAATAAAATCCATTACAAAGTGCTTTCCTACTCAGCTCACCAGTGTTATCACTGTCGTTTAATGCATTTATACAGCAGCAGGACTGACATATTTCCATGTTAACATGAAAGCCTGAATCAGGGACCATACTGCTTCCACTCTTTCTTTGGTATTGCACATTGCTCACTAGGCTTATCAGAAAACAAGAGACACTTGAGCAGACATTGTGAAGTGCCTCATATATGAAAGAGCATTTTATAAGACTGTCTTTCATGTGGTTCTCGTCAGCACTTGGTGTGCAAAGAGCTTGAGCTGACCCTCAACACTCTTGTGGCAGGAAAGAAAAGGTATTCTGACTCTTGGAGGCTTAAAGATGTCCTTGCAGATGAGATCGTCTTTACCTGGTACACTTCTACATGATCCTGTGTAACAGAGCACAATTTGATAAGAGCAACCTCAGCACTGATATAACATAATTATATTTTGGAGTGAGTGAGGTAGTCCTGCAGGGTAACATTCATTTTTAGGTTAGTTTTTCCCCTTCTATGAGTCTACAAAGAAATGGAGCAGTAGAGGTTTCTGCTGAAACTTCTCCCCAGCAGAAAAAAAAACAAATGAAGCATCCTACCAGTAGAACTTCATCTTGTAAATCCAGATAAAGTGTAAGACTGCACTTTTCTTCCAAGGCCTGGCTTTGAGTTACTGGAAATATTTCTGCAGTTCTGGCATTTCTCAGCAGAGGCATTTGGCTTTTCGTTCTTTCCTCTTTCAAGGGTTGGTACCAGTTTGATGCCATAGAGACACAGTGACCATTACCCTAGGACCTGCAGGTGACCAGCACCCAGCTTGACCTGCATGGTATTCACGGAGGTAAAGAAAAACCTCATCACTCATTCTGTCAGTTCAGGTGTACAAGACACACTAAGCCAGCTGCTTTTTTAGATGGAGGGTCTCCACTGTGGATGTGGAACCTACAGTTTACGGATCACGCCTCCAATATAAACTATGGAGGACATTAGAGTTTCGAGATTTAGTTGAACCTCTTTCTGTGTGGTGAAAAATGTTTTGTTAAGCAACTAGAAATGGAGGTTCTGGTGCTCCGCTGAAATCACACCCCTCATTACTTTGAAATTTGCCCTTTAGATCTGGCACAGATATGCCCTCTCTGTATGTTTTTGATGTATCAAAGTGATAGCTCAGTATTTTTAACTCATTGCCTCGTAGCATCGTTTCACCAGGGAAGGCTTTTAACGTTCCTTCCAGCCAAGAAAAAAGTGAACTTTTGAACCAGTGCTTCAAACTATTCAGGGTAGAGACAACAAAACTGCACCTTCATACCGCTCTGTGAAGCCTGCTACAGACAAGTTTTGTTGCCATGACCCACCTAGAGTAATCATAAGGGTCCACATGGTGTTTCTGTGGTCTCTTTAGAGCAAGTAATAACTGCAAAATTATGTGAGCTACCACTGCTGAAGTCTCAATAATATAAAATTTCTTTGAAGCTTTAGACAACTTGAAACTTCTGCTTTGGCCAGCTTTGTAATATTACTGTGGGTTTATTGCTTCATGACTGCAAATGAGGCAGAATTAAAGGTAGAGTTATGGGGCACCACTGCCAAGGGAGACAAGAAGCACATGCTTCTTTATTTTCTTTACCACGAACATAACATCCAAGTGTACCCGGAAAATTAAGAGGTTGAGTGGGTGGGGTTTTATAGGAGGCCTTACTTCTTTGTGTTTTCTTGGTTTATTTAAAACCCTGACTTTCAACTTGTAGACGTGGCCTTTATGTAAAGCCAACAAAAAGTCTTTAACATGGTTTGATGAGAGGGGCAGAACTTCATGACTTCTGCCCACGAGAAAAATACAACTGAAAAACTGTCTGGAGTCAATGCCACACCTGGACATGTAACGAGCTGCTTAACGAACTAGATCATAGACTCAGTTGTTCTACAGAACCAGAGCTTTAGTCTCAGATTTGGGCATCTCATAAGATACTTGGCTTAACATAAAATATTTATTGTGACCTCAGTCAAATCCAGTATGAATTTTCCTTCCCTCCCACATAGAAACTTTTCCCTGACCTGATCCTACCGAAGAGTCAAAGGCAAGAAAAGCTGAAAAAAGATACCTTCAGACTAGTCCAAAACCATATTTCTACTGCCATGTGTGTCAAGTAAACTTTACATTTGTGATCACCGTGAAACCAAATGCAAAGTTTCATTTACTTGGTCTCAAGCAAACAAACATAAACCTTTTCCCTCAGAACTCAGTAACCCTTTCTTGCTTTTCAAAACAGACACACTGAGGGATAAACATGTCTATGATCCAGATGAAAAACAGACGTTTCCTTGGCATCTTGCAAAACATCACTGTTATTCACCTGGAGTCGATGACATGTTCTCCTCTCTTTCCTTGTCTTCCATAAAAAATCAGAAACTCCGAGCAGTTTTGAAGTCCGGCCTTTCCTGCACAGAGGCTTCCACCTGGGCTTGAAGTTTTGCAGCTAAATCTGTCAGAAAGACAAAGCATAGCAGTGCCTCTGTATTCAGCATTTCCTGTGCTCACTCACAGTATTTTTTTCTTTGCTCTCCTTCACTTCCTCTGCTCATTCCAGCCTCCAATGGTAAATACCAAAATCTCCACATTTTTGTGTTGCAGTTACTGGCTTCTCAGGTAGAGGTGTCAGTCCGGGGGCTAAGTGAGGGACAGAGATGGATGAAGTGCCACTACTGCACAAGACACACTTGTGAAAATCTGTGAGCCTGTTCGGTGGTTCTGAGCAGGGTATTTGCTAGATGGTGCTACCATCACACCCGTACAAGAACATTTCTATAGTTAGGAATAAAGCCAAACTTTTCATGGGGTAAGACATGCGATCTAACCTTCAATTAGTTTACTAAAAACAAAGGAACTGGAATCTGATTCTCCTAATATGTGGCCAGAGTCAAAATGACTGTCACAAGAGACAAACAGCAGAGGAGGGAAAGTGCTGATCTAAGACTTTTCTGCTATGAAATCAGAAGAAATGTATTTTTGTGTACTTGGATCCTCTCAAAATATAAGGATAGGCATTGCTGAAAAAATGAGGAGACCAGCCTTCAAGGATGTGAAATGAGCTTTTGAATGACTGATGATGTGAAAGGAGCACACCTTTCACATTTAAAATTTTAAAAATGCAATTGCAAAGTCCCTTTTGTTACCCTGGGATGCCGAGTCCTAGGGTCTGTATTGCTACAAAACATGTGGCTTTTTCCATTGCTTTCAGCTCTATGGCTTCATAGAATCACTACGGACTGGAAGGGACCTCGAAAGATCATCTAGTCCAATCCCCCTGACACAGCAGGATCAGCTAGACCAAGTCACATAGGAACACATCCAGGTGGGTCTTGAACATCTCCAGTGACGGAGACTCCACAACCACCCTGGGCAACCTGTTCCAGTGCTCTGTCACCCTCACTGTGAAGAAGTTCCGTCTCAGGTTGATGTGGAACCTTCTATGTTCCAGCTTACAACCACTGCCCCTCATCCTATCACTACATGACACTGAGAATAGCCCAACTCCATCCTCCCGATACCCACCCCTCAAATATTTGTAGGCATTAATGAGGTCACCCCTCAGTCTCCTCTTGTCCAAGCTAAAGAGACCCAGCTACAAGAAGAAAACACAAAATACTTCATAATGGACAAACCTACTTATTTATGTAGCCAACTTTATTTCTAATTCCTTGAAGTATTTTTAACCCTGAGGTTATTCTGCTTCTCAACAGAGATCTTATTGTTTCTACTGTGTGTACAAATACAGTTCCTGTCAGACAACTACCCACTGGGTGGAGAAACCTAAAGAATGAGAACCTGTGTCCTGTACATATGCACATAGCAAGAAAGCTTCCACGTGACATAGCAAGTCCTTTCAGATAAAGCCTGTCCTGGCATCTCGTCTATGCTTTCTTGTACAAAATGCCTTCAAGAAAAGGAACTCTTATGAGTGCTGTCCACACCCACAAACAGATGTGGAAGAGGAAAGCTAGAATGGTAGCTGGCCATGATAAAGTCTTGACAGATTCTGGAACCCACAACCGGCCAGGATAATCCCAGCCACATCGTTTGTCTCCCATGAAAACTGGCTGACCTCAGATTTCCTTACTGGAGCACGCAGCTGTTTGGGGTTTTTTTTCCCCCATGTCTCTCTCTCCCTTGGACATTCCATGGAATAGCTCTGTTTACTAGTGCTACAGCCATTCCAAGTGTAATGTGAGGGTGTCAAGATGTGGTGTTATTTCAGTTTTACACATTTAAATTAATGACATGGTCAGGAGCACATGATTAAAGATAATGAAGTAAAAACTTCAGTGGAATGTTAGCAGATTATAAAACTGTCTCAGAAAGGCAGATCACACAATTTCATAGGGATGTTTAGAGAAGATTCTATTATAGAGGAGTTTCCATTTTATATTTAGAATAGTCAACATTTTGAACCATCCCAGATTCTGGATGAGATGGATAGAATCATCCAATGGCAGGTGTATATCAGATCAGAAGACCTGATTCTCTGTGAATCACAGAATCACAGAACAACAGAGATTGGAACGGACCTCGAAAGATCATCTAGCCCAGCAGGATCACCTAGATCCAGTCGCACAGGAACGCACCCAGACAGTTTTAAACGTCTCCAGAGAAGGAGACTCCACAATGCCCCTGGGCAGCCCTTTTCAGTGCTCTGTCACCCTCACCGTGAAGAAGTTCTTTCTCTTAATTATGTGGATCCCCCTGTGTTCCAGCTTAAATCCATTGCACCTTGTCTTATCATTAGAGGACACTGAGGATCACAAAGTAGCAAAGTATTGTAGTATTTGTTATCTCTACTCCTATAAAAAGAAGCCTAACAAGATACACTTGTCAGTTCAGCACTAACAACAATACTTCAACTGTTTTTGTGATTTTCTTATGCACTCAAAATCATCGAACTGACACAAAATGTTTAGCGAAGAGTTCTTGGACGACAGCTGAATCGTAAGAAGATTCTCTGAAGAGCCCTTCTGACCATCAATTGTGTTATTATCTCAAGGAATCATGTATTGTCAATAACCCACATGTATAACTTGTGAAAAAGGGGGTAGAGTTTCCATTAAAGCAGCTTGTTTGAAACATGTGCAGTTTTTGTTCGGTAGTGAGGTATGTTAGCGTGCTCAGCATCTACAGACAAACCACGTGGCTGCTGGTCCATTAGGGTCATCCTGCTGCTGGTCCATTAGGGTCATTCTAGCCAAAAGCATGATGCACAAGAGCTTCATAGTATTCTGAAATCTAGGAGAAAGATGGACAGAAAACACCATAAATTGTCCCACAAGGGTGAGTTTTAGTCATATTAACAGTTCAGTAGCCCTGCTGTGCTTTGAATCTGCTTTGGGTCTGCTGGAATATGAATAATACAAGCAACATTTGCAACTTGCTGGCCTGCACCCAGGGTTGTTACCATAGGATATATATCTGCCCAGAAGAATTTAAAAACCCCTCATTTAACACTGCCAGCGGAATACTCTGACACTTGTCTTCTCGCTTCCCTCCTGCTGCCTTTGAAAAGTTTATCACTGTAGCTACTGTTCAATGCAGTGACACTGAAGTGTATAAAGCCTTGTCCTCTCCAAAATGCAGAATCTCAACCAGCATTGGAAACGTTGCTAAATTAGAATTTAGAAGCCGGATGAATTTCCACTTTCGTGCTGAGCAGTCTTCATTTAATGTGCAAATCCTCAGGAAACCACAACAATTCAAAGGAAAAAAGAGAGAGAAACAGCATTTTGCGATACTCTCAACACTATTTCACAACACAGCTTGCTGCAGTGTAACACCATTTGGGATCTTGTCTGGAGTGTTTTCTTTATCTGCGCATCTTTCTGAATTGTTCTTATTACAAACTCCTCGGCTTTTGATGTTCATTCATGAGGAAGGCTTTTGTTATCGGAAGGGTACGTAAACAGCAGGGAAGACAAGCAGCCCAAGCCGGGGTGTGTCACCGGGCGATGTCTTACTGCCACCTTGTGTTGAGCAACAACTGCGAACAGCTCGTGTTTCACAGCCCTCCAACCCCCCCCAAAACGCTGTAACAGGAAATAAACAAGAAGGAAAACGTTCATGAAGATGTGTGTGAATATGTGAATACATATGTGACATTATAAAAATGGTTTAAGATATTAGAAAAAAAAAGAAAGTGCTTTATTGTAATTTCGAATTTGTCTTTTGCTGCAAGGAAATGGCAAATGCCCACTAACAGTTAAGAGCCTTCCAGCTGCTAAAAGCTGGGACAAGTGCATCTTTTTTTCCTCGGGAAAATTAATGCACATTTCATTGTTACACAGTGTGTAGATTTTTTTATAGTGACATCGTGTATAATGGGATTTCTTGAGAAGCCGGAGAGATTTTTATCCTAGTCTCAGGCTATTTTTCAAACATTTCAAACAATACTTTCCACACATCAGTACACCCGAGTAATGAAAAATTCCTTCAGTGCTGTAGTTTCGTAGAGTTTGGAATAAATCTGCATGCTGTAGACAGCTTTCCTGCTGACCAAATAAATCACATACAATCACAGGACCGGTCCTTACACTTTAACAGCTCGCAAAATTGTTGCTTAAAGAAAATTTGTTGTCTGGTAGCTCCACAGAGATTGTTTTTCCTTGTGAAGCAATCAACTGCACAGCAACACAAGCGCACACGCACAAGCACGCACAGAAAGTTGCAAGAGATGGCAACACCCTCTGTAGCAAACGTCTGACCTCGCAGAATGATAAAAGAAAGAACAAAGCTAATCAAGTGTGTATTAAAGATGCTCCCATTACCATGGCCTTGCTCTCTATCCTCAACACTAGGTAATGCTGTCCCAACTTTAATGAGTTATTTTCAACCGGCAGTTTGCAGACCCTTCAAAATCCTGTGGACTTTTTCTCAGGTCCCTGCAAAACCAGACCTTTAAAATGAACGCACTTGTAAAAGAGCACACACCTTGGTAACGAACTATACCTGCAGGTTTTCAAAAGGCTCTGCTTTTCCATCAGCCAAAACGTAAAGAACCAAAACCTGGTGGAGGTAGAAAAGCAGTCAATCAAAGCTCAGGCTAGATCTCAAAACTTTGGGGCCTTATTCACAATCACGACGTTTTTGTTAAAACCCTTTCATCTTGAAACCTGTTGAAACTAGTAAAATGTCACTATCAGCTTAACTGCTTAGGATAATGAGCTGTTGAAAACTGCTTAAGGTTTTCAAGACTGTTGTGCTACCGTCGCTATGAATTTTTTAGTACAGTAGGTAACACGATCCTCAGACAAGTCTCCAGTAAATCAGAAAGTATCTTGGGGTGGTAATATAGATTAGTGTGAAGTGGTTCCACTAATGCCATTATCATCAAATGCCATCCACTGCCATCAGTCCCAGCACAAAAGAATAGAAGTTCCTCGGTATCATGCTGTATGATAAGTGGATTAACTTGTTGCTTAAATTTGTGAGGATGAGAAAGACTTTTCAGATCTTTTTGAACATTGCTAATGCCAAAACAAAGAAATTAGCTTCTTAAAGCATATTTCTGCCTCTGAAGGGTTCAGACTTCAGTCCGACCTCAAGGCATTATTTCACNCAGAGTAGAAGAGGAGAACATCTCTTGATCTGCTAACCACCCCTCTTCTGATCCACCCCAGGATGTTGTTGGCCCTCTTGGCCTGGTCTTCCTCTGCTGCCATGTAGTTACCATTTTTTTTCCCCGTACCCCCGGCGGCTGCAGCAGCTAAAGGGGCTAAAGTGGCTAGCGCTTTCGCTGCTGCATGCAGTCATTATTTGCAGGGATGGTGAAATTAATTCTATGGCTACAAAAAATTAAAATAAACCAATAATAATTAAATACATAATTAGTTACCACTTAGGTTGTTATATGTGTGACTGGAATGTGTCTTCCCACTCCCATATTCATTCCTTGCTCATTACAAGAAACTTTTATCTGCTACTGCTATTTACACGTAGGAACATCTGCGCTTCAAGCAGTCATGGGAACAAACTAAAGAAGTCTAGACATAGTGAGTTCCAAAAAGTGCCATAGCTCATCTGCAGAGGCCCAAAACATGGGATTGCTTCTAACTAAGTGAACAACCCAAGTTATCTGTGACTGTTGAACAAGTAAGATTTAAAAATAAATTTAAAAAATAGATATCTCAAATGCAGGAATAGAGATGGGAGAATCAGGAAAGGGCAGAAAACTTGTTGTTTATCCTCCAAACGGTCCTTCCCATTAAGAGGTTTCCTAAGAGTTTTCAAACCCTAGGACTCACAGTCTTGAGTGATCTTTTATAGTACCCATGTGGTGCTCCAATTAGGTTCTACAGCAACACTCATACTGTCCCAAATCCTCCTTTCTTCCTAGCAATCTCTGTTTCCTCAAGAATCCTTCAGGCTTTGAGATAAAGTCATGGTAATCCTGTCTCAGTTCAGGTGGTCGAGAGGTTAGAAGACAGCTTTCCTCTTATTACTGCTGTACTGGCTGCTGGCCTTGCCTTTCTTGCACTGAATTTGACTTCATTTCATTTTCTATTTTTTCATCTTTCTCCTCTACCCTTTAAATTGCTTTGTTGTTACAAGAACAAAATAAGACACACCTTTTTGTCAGTCCCATAAGTGCTCAAGGTTGTCTAAATCAGAGATCCCTCCTGGCTGTAAGCAAGAAAGACAACAGCAGGTAGTTTCCCAGACTTTCTTCTTCCATTCTGTCACTCTTAAGCCTCAATTGATTGTAGGGCACTTAAATGTGCAGAGATAGTGTGGCCAGCAGGATCATCCCCTTGTACTCAGCACTGATGAGGCCCCACTTCAAATACTGTGTCCAGTTTTGGGCCCAACACTACAAGAGGGGCATTGAGGTGCTGGAGTGGGTCCAAATAAGCACAACGATCTGGTGAAGGGTCTAGAGCACAAATCCTATGAGGAGCAGCTGAGGGAGCTGGGGTTGCAGAGCCTGGAGCAAAGGAGGCTGAGGAGAGACCCTATCCTTCTCTACAACCACCTGAAAGGAGGGTATAGCAAGGAGATGATCAGTCCTTCTCTCAAGTAACAAGTAAGATGAGAGGAAATGGCCTCAATTTGCACCAGAAGACATTGAGATTAAATATTAGGAAAAACAACTTCTGAAAGAGTTATCAAGCCCCAGAATAGGCTGCCCAGGGAGGTGGTGTGGTCACCAACCCAGTACAAATTTAAAAGATGCATAGATGTGGTGTTTAGTGACATTTTGTTTAGTGATGGACTTGTCAGTGTTGGGTTAAGAGTTTGAGCCAGTGACCTTAAAGGTCTTTTCCCACCTGAACTCTTCAATGATTCTATAATATGAAAACATATTTCTGTGAGTCCCTCCCAGTCTGCCTAACCTACCCCGTGTGTACATTCTCAGAAATGCCTCATTGTCTCATTCTAGATAGTGCAAAAAGCACACTTGTGATTTAGTGTGCCTGTCAACCTAAAGATCTGAGAGGTCAGATTACAGGAAGTAATTAGAGACTCATGCATCAAAATCTTCATGAGATTAAAAGATAAGTAATTGACCCTGTTTCTTCTGTTGCAACTTGGTCAAATTACCAGTGCTCCTACATAGCCCCATGTTTTACCCACCAAAAAATGTTTACTTAGATGTCACTTTCTTCCACGTTATGGGGAGAAAACTCACCCATGTCCACAGGTGAACTACTCATCAATGTCACAGCACACAGTATGGAATGGAATCATAAATGCACAGGGAATCTAACCACTAGCATGTGATCTCAGAAAACCCTTGGCTGTGTCACAGCCTTGAAGGTGTTCAGTTGGAAACACCTGTCTAGAAATCCCAGAATACAAACTCAGCCTCTGATGGTTGTACTTGTTTGATGGCTGCTGTTGGTGACTCTTAGCAGACTTGCATTTTCTCCTACTCTTGTGTGTGGACCCACACACAAGGTTAGAAGACCTTAATTTCACTACAACACTAAGGTTCACACAGGGTTAGAAGACCTTAATTGCATTACAACATTAAAGTTCAGTTGTCTTTTCTTACAAGAGGTTGAAGGACTTCTTTGTTAAATTAATTCCTTACCCTGCCTTTCTGACTGAAATCTCTCTATATTGTTTTAAATTGCCAGTGATAAAGAAAGCACAAGAGAAAACCTATGCTCACACAGCAGCCCATTGTGCTGTTCAGACTTACCCACATCATCGTGGACAATGGCTGCTCAGCTGCCAGCATTTAACAATAAACACCAACACATAAAAATGTTTGACAATAAATTTAATTACTGTTGGAGGAGGACTGGGGTGGTTTTTTTCTTACATAACCCCAAGAACGACAGGAAGACATAATGCTCAGGAATGACAGTCAGTATTTCAAGCAGAGGAGCTATGCATGTAAATCATCAATGGAAAGAGAACTCTGCATTTGAGACAGAGGATAAAAGGGACCTAAAGCAGCCAACAGGATGCAAAATGACAGCTGTTTAAACCACATTTCTAACTGCCATGGCCAATGGTTTCATATCTCTGAGGAACAAGCAGGCAGCCATGGGGGAGTAAGACACAGAAAACCAGAAGAGATCAGCATATTATCATTTCTATTGTGACCAGACTCTGCCCCTGTCCAACTTCCCCAATAGCTAATTAGCAATTGCCAGAGTTTACCCCATCCAAGCATCTGGTTGTTCAGGCCCTGCTCTCCTCACTAGAGCCATAATGAATTTTAACGTGTTTGAAAGAGCATTTCCCTCTGGCTTGCTGAGATAAAACAAGATATAAACAGTCCCCTTGGGCCTGGTACATCCTCTGCTCAGCAGTGCTTCCAAAATCACTTCGTTCCCCATCCTCCCAAGTGACATATTTGCCCCTGAATCTCCTAGTTCCTCACTTGCTGAATAAAAAAGCATCTGATAAAGCACACAGAAGCCTTATGAGAAGGGCCGTTCCCTCACTCTGTCCAGGAGGAAGGACAATGCTGCTCAAAACAACACTTACCACCAAAACCTTTGAAGAAGCTTTACAGCAATGAAGGGCAGTATTTTCTGGCTCTGTCACATCTTCTCTGTGCTGCTTCTGTCCGTGACGCAGCGCATCTCTCATCTGCAGCCACCACTCTGTGAATTCTTCCAGTCCTTGACTTTCAGGCACCGGACGGGCTGCCCAGGGAGGTGGTTAGGTTTAGATGTGGTGCTTAAAGATATGGTCTAGTACTGAACTTGGTAGAGTAGGGCTCATGGTTGGACTTCATGATCTCTTGGGTCTTTTCCAATCTGAATGATTCTGTGACTCTGTTTTTACACTGTTTGCATCAGCCAGTCCTCCACAACAGTCTCTATTGAGAACCTCAGTGAGCATGAGCCATCACCTCTAAAATACATGGATTTCTTTTGAAATCTGTCTGTGCCACAGGAGGAGGTTGGGAATACCAGCCTGAGTAACTATGATCCAAACCAACCTTCCTGGAAAACAGGAAGTCCTGCATGGCAGTGTGAAGGGATGAAAGGAAGGGAGGTGGGGGAAAACTCTACAGTTAGTCCAGTAACTCCTATGATCCTATGATCCTATGAACTCCTGGAACCACTCCAAACATGCTTCCCAAGTTTGCCATTGAACCAAACACCTTCATGTGTTTCAACACTCATTTGACTCATCTAACTTACTCAGAGCACCCAGAACACGTCACAGGCAGGAAAACTGTGTTTGATCTGGGAACTGTGTACTGTCAGCAGCTGGAAGACAGAAAGAACTGTGCCCGTGGGAATTTGCATCCACAGTTCAGTAAGGTGCTTCCACACCGCTGTGGTGTTTGGCCCTGGCTGGCAGCCAGGTGCTGACCAAAGTCGCTCTATCACTCCCCTCTTCCTAGATGAACGGAGGAGACAAAAGTATAACGAGAGGCTAGCGGGTCAGGACAACAACAGTTACTAAAGCAGAAGCCAATGGCACACATGGGAACAAAGGGAAATAACAAACATTATTCTCTGCATCCCATCAGCGGGAGATGTTAGCTGCTGCTCCAGGAAACAGTGCCCGATACGTGTAGTGGTTGCTCCAGAGGACAAATGCCATTAACTAAAGCACCCCACTTCCTTTCCCCTCACTTTCACATCTGGGCTGACTAATATGCTGTGCAATGTCCCTTCAGACAGCTGGGGTTAGCTGGCCCAGGCAACCCCCCAGCCTACTGCTGGGGACAACGTTAGGAAAGTCAAAAGCCAAGAGCCTTGGTGCTGCGTGAGCACTGCAGCCGTGATGCCATGTGCAGAGAACGATGGTGACAGCCTGACAAGGTGTACGGCGAGAAGTCACACGGTACTGCATGCAGCTGTGCAGCTGTTTGCTGCTTGCACGTAACTCCCACATCAGAGGAAGAGAGAGGTATCTCTGTGATAGTGTGTCTTTGCACAGTCCTGTAAGCCTGCTGCAACAGCCCACTGAATCCACTCTCTATCACTCTAACAATAAGGAAACTCAGAAAAGAAGACAGAATTAGTACCTGGATAAAGGATGAATTTTTCTGCAGCCACTTGCTTCAGAACCGGGTCCTACTTGTTCCTCTTTCTGCTAATTCCTAGTCTGTGCATTTCTAGTACATCCTCTGCCTTCTCACGGCAACTGCTCCACAAGCTCGCTCAGTTTCTTCCCTCTACCAGCTCCCAGGTGCTGTTGCATATGCATCTCAGCTGTCCCTGCTCCTCAAGCGTGCTTTGCTGCAGACCAAGCTATTGTGTGTTGTCTGAGCCTGGTAGCTCAGGTTTTGGGTGGGTTTTTTGAAGAAAAGGGAGAGTTGAGAGATTCAGTCTAGCAGACCTTCTGCAGTCTGCCAAAATCAAATGTGACAGCAACAGACCGGCATAGCAGGAGGGTACAGCTGCAAGACAAGGGGTGCAAACCTGTGTCACTGGTGAACACGACTGGTAAATCTGATACATGGTCTTGGCTGGAGGCCACCTCTGAAACCTCAGTTACTGGTTTCTGAGACAGGATCTCATGGTCAAACTTCAATTTTCTAGGAAAAAGAATGCATTCATTTGAACATGCCTAGGTTTATATCTTTGTGGAGCCATGATATCTGATAGACCCTGTCTGAAGGACTCTAGGTCTTGATGTAACCAGCCTGTGAGATAAGGCGCATGAAAAAGCCACAGCACAGTGACACAGCCAGACTGAACTGTGGCATTTCCCAATGTTTAGTGGTTAACCGTGCAAATGTACTCTTGAGTTAATGTCACCCATGTTTTGGATTTGATTCATTGTTGGTTTGTGAGGATAGCACTTCAAAAGGCTAATCCCTGCTACTTTGAAGCCATGCTGCTTAGACAGTAATTACACGGCAACCACATAAACGTTGGTGTTTGACTCTACACTAGTCCAACCCTATCATTTTATTCTACTTCCCTGTAACCAACCTGCCTTTAAAGTAATAGATAAGTGAATTGTGGACACCATCTGTCATTACTCCCTGAACTTGCAGGATTAATCATATTTTTTTAAAGTACATCCTATCATAATTTGTAACTTTTCGGGAATTCAGGCTTAGACTTCCTAGTGACATGCTTTCCTAATGCTAATATTACAGTTGATTAATACTTGATTTTCTTTGCATGAGCACATTGCCTCGCAGCCCAGGGAAGGCTATTTCCATACCAGCTCAAATATTTAATTTTCAACCTTTGCTGTGGTGAAAAATAATGCAACTTTTCCACTGTAAATACGCCAGGGCTTTTTATTCCATTGAGTATCACTAGCTGAACTGATGATTGCATCTTCCAAAGGCAATTGCCCTTTTAGAGAAACCTCAAGGGATGGAGCTAGACAGTAAAATGGGTATCTCTATGCTAAGGTCCCTAAAAGCAAGGAACAAAAGGGGTCTTGATAAAAAAATCAAGTCTGTAAGCGTGTGACTTTTGCACTTGTTTCTGATACTTTTTGTGTTGCTACCTGGCAGACTCCTGTTGGGTTTTATCTTGCACATACATACATGCCTCAGGGGTAAATGTACTCGTGATCCAAAGCAAAAGCATGATGCTGGCTTTCTTTACATGTGGATGATGTACAACATGCTGAACACTGCTTCTGTCTACTATATCAGAATGTAATGCTTCAGACAAATTGCCCTCCTTTTCCTATACGTTGGCTTTCTGCTTTATAAACTGCACAATAAGTATCACGGTCAGATAAATGGAATGATGGAACTTCTCCCAGATTAATAGAAGGTGCAAAGAGGTGGGGGAAAATATACTCATTTTGCTGTCTCAATAAGCTGTGATATGTACAGTCATCCAAGCACATCCGGAGCCTGCAGTGTCCATCCTCAGAGGATGACCCCCTGAACAATATGATCTGATCTCAGAATCAACCTGGCTTTGAGAAAGATTTACACCAGAGGCATCCTGGGGTCCCGACCTACTCTGTGACTTTGTGTCTCACATCATCCTTATGGCAACATGAGACATTTCTAAAGCAAAAACCTGTCTCAGAGGTTGCTGGATTTGAACAGGTTCAGGAACTGACAGACCAATTATTTCTACCCAATTTCTGGTGCTACTTATAGTGGAGGTGTAACTTCTGTATTACTAGTATGAGTTGCTGGGACTGCTGTAAGCAATGCCTGGTATTAGTAGTAGTTGAGTAATGAGTGATGAGGGATCTTACAAGGCTGAGGCTTCAGCAGTGCTCTGTAATGTACCTGCTGGCAGTGTTTTACAGAAATACAAAATTAACAGTAGGCAGTAACCTAAAGGCTGTAGCGGCAGATCTTTCAAGTGAAACCATTTCAAACCCGAAAGGTTTCATCAGCATGCGCCAAAGTGTCTAAATGGAATCATAGAATCATTAGGGATTGGAAGGGACCTCAAAAGATCATCCAGTCCAATCCCCGTGACACAGCAGGATCACCTAGACCAAGTCACACAGGAACACATCCAGGTGAGTTTTAAATGTCTCCAGTGAAGGAGACTCCATAACCACCCTGAGCAGCCCATTCCAATGCTCCATCACCCTCACTGCGAAGAAGTTCCTTCTGACACATATATGGAACCTCCTATGTTCCAGCGCCTCACCCATCGCCCCTCACCCTATCACTGGATGACACTGAGAAGAGCCTGGTTTCATTCTCCTGACACCCACCCTTCACATATTTACAGATATTAATGAGGTCACCCCTCAGTCTCCTCTTCTCCAAGCTAAAGTGACCCAGCTCCCTCAGACTTCCCTATAAGGGAGGTGCTCCACTTCCTTCATCATGTTCTATGAAATTAATTAAAAGCAGAATATTTGGAGCGGCTGAGAAAACTGGCCATAAGAAGTGGCGAGTAAAGGCCACACATCAGATAGAGTTGTCTGGAATAAACCATCTCCATGTGAAAGTTCCTGAACACTAGGTATTTGCTGTGTTGGTGCTTGAGTTCTGGAGTGTTTTGTTTTGCTTCTAATTTTGTAGATAAAAACCATTTCTCCTTGTCCTGTCGTTCCATGCCCATGTGAACAGTTCTTCCCCAGCCTTCTTACAGGGCCCTTTCAGGTATTGAAAGGTCACTATAAGGCTCCCCCAGACCCTTGTCCTCTTCACACTGAGCAACCCCAACTCTAACAGCCTGTCCTCCTAAGAGAGGTGCTCCAGTCCTCTGATCATTTGCTGATAATTTAATCACTTTTAAACAAATGCAGCGGTTTTAAGGCAGCAGATTGTCTAACGAGGACAGTAATATGTACACACACTAGCCAGTGAGCGTTGTAACAATATGACATGTTATTTATTATCCTTTCCACTACGAGATTAACTCCCTATTTTGGCAGTTTAAATAGATTTGTTTTTCCTTCACAGAGATGCCAATTGTGCTGGCATGCTGCAGATGGCATCGTTTGCTGACTGGAAAATATATTCATGACGTGAGCTAGGACTGAACAGTATTTCAAACAACTTTCAGACACTTGGATAATTACTGGGTCTCTTTCATGGAGAAAATCTGAAGTACTGTCTAGGCTTAAGTGTGCTGGGTTCTTCTTACTCAGTGTTATTTTCTGCCTGCTGCTTTTACATTGAGCTGTAAAAAGATGGTTATGAGGGTCATTGGGAAAAAAACCACTTTAAAGACAGCTGTCCTGGGAACCACAATAAATTAAGGGAATCACTCTTGTTTATCAACAATCAAGTACAGAGATTTCAGATCTATATTCCTGACTGATCATTTGTCAGCTGATTCCTTTCTTCATTTCAGCATCTTTTTGCCTTCAACTGAAAAATGCAGTTCTTTCTTTAAGTACACCTCTGCCCTTGCAACAATTAATGTGCAGAGCGAGACTGTCACTGTCTGAAACCAAATGCATCTTCACAGCAGACACTGGTTTGGAGGTCTGGAATCCACAGTTGAAGCTTTCTGGCATAAAGTCTCACTGAATCTTGTTGGTTCATTTATTTTCTTTTTAATTTCAGTTTCTCACTTGAAAAATGTGGTAAAATATTTTGCAAGATCTTTAAAACACTGTGAGAAGCAAAGGATTTTCACAGATTATATTGGGGCCTCGAAGTTGCACCAAAAACTCTCAAATCTCTTGCCCCCTCCTTGGGCTCATGGCTGGTAGTGTAACAGGTGTAACAGCTGGCCTATGCAGCAGAGCATACCCTTGTCCTAGCTGGTGCCACCTTCAGCCAGAGGAAGTCCTTGTAGGTCTTCCTCTTGCTGACAAGAGGCTTCAGGCAGCAGTAGAGGGACCAGGCTGCATCAGTCATGCCCATGGATCAGAACGAAAACTCAAGATAAGGCACAGCTTTTTCACTCCATACAGAGCAGAGAAGGTCAGCCAATCTACACGCAAAACTCACGCATCTGGCAATACCATGCTTAACACTCGGGCCACTTACTCGCAGCTGGAGGCCAGACAGCTTGCAGACCATGGGGAAGATTCATGTAAGATGATGGATAAATATGGAATAGTCACTCTTAAAGCAACTACTATGAAAGAACATCACCTGGGGATCTTGAAAGAGGTGCCTAACATAGGACAGACAAATTATCCCTTGAAGTGCACTGCATGCATAAGCTTTTTACTAAGAGCGATGGAGGTTGCTTTACACACATGCCTGTCTAAACATGGATGAGACAAATCCCTCTTCCAAATAACTTGAAGTGGAAGTGGAGAAAACAGGCCAGTAGCTCTCTCATCTGCCAGGTGAGATTCTGACCTGATCCCTTGGCTGTTGTCAAGTGCTCCGTAATCCCGTTTTGTGTGACACCACATATTTTCAGATTGGCTGCTGAAAGATGAAAACCAAGCACAGCCTCTGACAGGAAATGCAGTCAGTCATCTAGATCGCTAAGAGCTGTCAATGTAGTGACCAAGATGCTAAAACCTAAGCTGACACCCAAGGAATTCATAAACAAACTCACAATCAGAGAAGAACAGTAAAGGGAATACAAATACAGCAGAATAAATACTTACTAAAACAAGTAACTTGATGTATTATGTCATTAGGAAGTAACCCATGTGTAATAGCAGTCAACAAATGCTTTCTTCTAAATATGCATTATTAGAAGTAATTCTTTCAATGAAACTCTTTTTAAGCATTAACTACGCAAAACAATCCTTGATCAGACATGGAGCATAGTCAGATCCAGGGAAATCTTGTCAAAACTGTCATTTTGGGTTTCCCCCAGTCCCAAACGAAGCTGCTTCTTCATTATTACTTTATCCTAACACAAATACCTACCAATGATTGCAAACCACATACTTTCATACAAAAAAATTGTA
The DNA here is from genome assembly GCA_013400115.1 of Rhinopomastus cyanomelas. Taxonomy (NCBI): domain Eukaryota; kingdom Metazoa; phylum Chordata; class Aves; order Bucerotiformes; family Rhinopomastidae; genus Rhinopomastus; species Rhinopomastus cyanomelas. The sequence goes on along the minus strand of VXBP01001149.1, from coordinate 87,174 downwards.
AGTGATTGAGAAAAAATAATTCTTCCTGCTCTGCCTTTTGTCTCCTTTGGATTTTAGTTACATGTGGACGCCACTGATATCTGAATGGAAAGAAGCTTCTCTCCATGAAGCTTGGGAGATGCATTAAAAAGACCACTGAAGTTGTACAGAAATGGGCTGTGAAGAGTGAAATGAGTCTCTGCTTTTCATAGCTTTTTAGAATTCTTTTCTATCTATAGCTGGAGGCATTTTTTGCTTTGTTTAGATTTGATTCTATAAATACATTTTCATTTGCTCCAGAGAAAGTTCAAAAATAAACGCTTTATACAGAAATCATCGTCTAAAAGTGGGATTGTTCCCTGCATCCCTTGCTAAGTCCTGTAAAAGTACTGCAGTCTACCAACCCCTCTTATTACATCAAAACTGGCAGTGTGTGGCAAAAATCATCCAACACCTGCTGTTTAATGTTTGTCAGTTCCAAGAAATGGACAAAACTGGCCTAATTTGTTTAACCTGCCAAAATTCTACCAAGGTAAAGTGTTGGCAAAGTGGGAAACAGTGTCTTCCTGACTAAATTTCAAACGGTGTCTGTCCACACTTAGTGAAAGGATAAGCTGAACTTGCATACTCTGGCTGCAGCTCTGGGACAGGACAAAACTTTCTAACCAAAAACAGAAAGCTTTGTTTCTTTTTTCTTTAGATAGAAATGGGAGAAGGAGGCTGTATAGGCTGTGCACCCAGAAATGAGAAAGTACCAGAACAGAAATCCCATGTGGTGCTAAAAAGGTCTCTGCACGGAAGAGATGCCTGCTCTGGCGTTGTGATAGGTCTTCATCACACATTTACATGGTCTGTTGGATGAGACCCTTCCTCAGAGCACAGGATGTCCTGGCTCTGGGAATAAATCAGCACTCGCGTATGTAGTCTTTGGACCACTGCTCTTTATCTGTTCAAAAGCTGAGAAGCATGATGTGACCAAGGCTGGCATTCACCAGGAGAGAAACGGGAGCTCTCATGTGTATGTTTCCCCAGAAAAGTAGATTTTATCTCTTCATGTACTGCACAGTTTCTTTGTGGTGCTGCCCAAACCATTTCAACTGAACTTTTCACAGGAGGCATTAAGTGCAGCTCTTTATTCTCTGGGTACCTGCCTTGAGACCCAAGGTCTGATTACCAAGGGAGCTGAACATGTACAGTTGTAGTTGACATCAATAGCATCTGTGCTCTCAACCTGTTAAGACTTATTCAGAGCTAAATATATGGAAAGCAGGGTCTCATGTTTTCTTTGGACAGCAAGAACGAGTTGTTTTTGCCAAGATGCTTCTAGTCAGCAGGATACATCTCCCATGTCTTGTGAATGCATCCATGCTGAGACCACGTCTGCCAACTTTCTCACCACAGAAATGCTCCTAGAGGAATCTCACTGATAGACCAAAAGATGAGATTTGTAAACCCTCATCAGGATGACCACACATACAGCACTGACTATCTGACCTTAGGGCCACCTATGCCTGGGTTGCCCTGCAACTCTCAGCACTGACTTCCCATCCAGCTGGAAACCCATAACATTGTACCATGCCCCAGTGTGGGTAACCCACTGTGCTTGGTCTGTTCCTGCAACAGTGCAATAGAAGAGCTGAGATATGCAGCCTGACTTTTAAAGACAAGTGATACTGCAAAGCTGCCACGAGCTCCACAGGGACCGCAACAAAAAGCATTTGCTTTTTTTTTACTTTTGCAAGGGCTGTCAAGCAGCCACAAGCACATCACATGAACTCTGAAACAGGCCTTCATTCAAGGGATTAACTTGTGAGCAGTGCTTAGTGTAACAGCTAGGTGACTACATTCAGGATACACCAAATTCTGGAAGTTATTTGGAACTGGTCGCATTTTCAAAGAAAGGATTTTGAATGAAGGATAGAAGAGAGAAAGTATTTTACCTCCGTGTAGAGAACATGCAAGGTTTTGAGGACAAACAGATGGGAGGTTTAGGGCATTTTAATAGAAGTCTCCTTCGGCAGATGCAGAGACCTTTCAAGAGGTAACAGATACTGAGAAATTCAGATTTTTCTGTATGTAAAAAATACAGCAAAGATCCATCTATTCAATATTTTAAGACCAGGATGCAACCTAGTCAGCCAGGTGTAGCTGAGACATTGCTTGTCTTTGCCAGTATGTGAAGGACCTTCTACACATTGCCTCTGACACATGATCTAACACAGAAGAGACACTTTAAGGAAACACAAGAAAGAACAAATGCAAGACGTGATGCTTGAAAAAACCAGGAAGAAAGTGGAGGACTTCTCCAGCCAGCTCTGATTACCTCCATAACTCTGAAGGACCTGCAAGGATGATAATCCTGGACTACTTCATTTGTGGACCTTACATGCTAAAGACGCTGTCAGTAACCAAAGGGCCAGCAGGCCAGGTGTGTCACAGCTAGAGGGAGTTGTGTAACAGAGCTGTGAGGCACTTTAGACAGTGCTCCACTCACTCATTTCTCTCACCCAAGACTAAGATTTACTTGTCCTCTAGAGAAAGATGAACCTGAAGGTCACAGCTGAGCCCAAGTTTTAGTAGAGAGATAAGGTAGAAAACTGTAAACTCTAAGTATTGCTTAGCTCTTAGAGGCAAGGCAACAAAGGTAAATATGCTGGCTACAGGTAGTCCTCTGGGAAACAAATAAGGCTACCCTAATGATGAGGCCAAACTAAATGAGTGAATAATGGTTTATAGGCAAGGGATCTGCATCACACTTGTCAGGTGAAAAGGGAGGAGGGGCCAGCTGGTGCAGCCATTAGTCTACATTCCTGAGGTAACATGAAATACAGGGTTTCAGCACAGAGACACTTAGCAGCATGGTTAACACACTAGTTCAGAAGGGAACTGAAGCTTAGTCAGTTAAATAACTTAGCTAGGTTTGCTTCTGAGGATGAAATTTCTAGTTTGTGTGAGAGAGGAGTTCACATCAGTCCTGATCAGAGGCTAGCACTGTAACTTCTTTATTTTACTATGCACCCAGCTCTTTCTTTCAAAAACAGTTCTATGTGGCATCTATCGGGATTCATATATAGGGACTGGATTCAAGAAATGGACAACAACATTCTTTCTAGCCCAGCCGTTTCTGTCGTCTTCTGAACTTCATTTAGACAAATAGAATAACAGATTTTGAATGTTTAGACATCCAGAAGTTAGGATTACCTTTGGATTTGGGATAGGAATTCTATAAGCTGAAGAGCAGGAATTAAGGTCTGGTAGGTCCTGTACTAACCTGGAGATTGATGCTTGCAAAGGGCCACCTAGATACTCGTGATATAAAAAGTTGTGGAGATAAAATCATAATAACAGCCTTAAAGCAGTTTCAGAATATTTCAGTCAGGAAGCAGAAGAGCCTGTTTTGTACCATACAAACATGTAAAGAGCTCCAGGAGCAGAGGGCAAAGGTCTCAGCAATCCTCACCACAGAGGAGTATTCCCCCCAGCCCTGGAAGGGTATGGCTTTGCTCACTCTCTGTCCTTTTCCCACTGAGGCTGTACTTCTTCCTGTAGACCCTCACCATCCCAATCTGCCCAGACGCAGTGCCCCTAGGTCTCTCCTATGGGTTTGAGGCGGTCAGCTTTGAGCACTAGAAAACCTCCAGACATTTGCTAAGTTAATCAGGCAACAAAGTCACAGAATCACAGAACATCAGGGATTGGAAGGGACCTTGAAAGATCATCTAGTTCAATCCCCCTACCACAGCATGACCACCCAGATCAAGCCACACAGGAACATACCCAGGCAAAGATGAGACTCCATAACCCCCCCGGGCAGCACCTTCCAGTGCTATTTCACCCTCACTGTGAAGAAGCCTGGATATGTTCCCATGTGACTTGATCTAGGTGATCCTGCTGTGGCAGGGGGATTGAACTAGATGATCTTTCGAGGTCCCTTCCAATCCCTAATGTTCTGTGATTCTGTGTTCCTTCTCATATTGATGTGGAACCTCCTATGTCCCAGCTTACACCCATTGCCCCTTGTCCTATCATTAGATGACTCTGAGAAGAGTCTGGCTCCATCCTCCTGACACCCACCCTTCACGCATCTGTTCCATTTCATCTGAGTCTTATAACACCCTGCTAACAGCCTAAGGAATACAAGAAATATAAAAAATGCTCCAAAAAGTCATAGTTAGAATAAATACACTTGTACTATCAACTATCAGACAGAGCGGGCATGTGGGGTTTTTTTAATTTATATTTCAATATATCTTTTATATTGCAACTTTTCTTAGAAGCCAAACTGGATGAATGCTAAAATAAATACTGTAATACAGTCAGTGTTGTAAATAAAGTCTTTGAGTTTGTTTTCTGTTTTCATTCTTTTGGAATAATTCCACAGTCACACTGAATGCTAAGCAAAACCAGTCACTTACACCAGTTATGGGATATCATGGTTTTGGCTTGTGGACGAATTTCGAAAAAAGAAATCTTTACAGAAAATTACATCATCATCCTGCAAGTGTTGTTTGCATTTACAAGTGTTCACTCAGCCCTCTCAAAAATTCATATTAATTGCACAATAGATTTGAAGATTTGTGGAGGTCAGTGCTCCTTCACAACTTCTACACCAAATAAACCACATTTTCCCAATTTTCACTTTCAATTCACCCAGCCAAAGAATGCTTAAATCAGTCTGACTTTCAAATCAGTTCTGCAACACAATGAAACAGTAAATTACTCAAATCTGCCTGTGTTCAGAATTCCTCACTAGCACACTTCTTTAAATTAAAATCTGATTGTAAATAGCGTTACCAAGGGATATATCACTACTGCTCCTCCACGCAGGATGGACAATGCTTAGTTTGATCCAGCCGAATNNNGGGGGGGGGGGGGGGGAAGGGGATTGTTGGAGGGGTGGAAGCACTTCATTGGCTCTTACAACTTCTTGTGTACTTGGCTGAGGTCTCTCTCGCCAAATGTTATCAGTGTTAAAAGTACAAACAAAAGTATAAAAGCCATGAAGTTCAATAAACGCTATGGATCGTGTTACCTTTTGTAAAGAGACATGGATCCTGAAGCAACTTCCGTCTGACCTGATAAACAAATCCCCTAGAAACAAATCTGCAAGAAGAAAAAGCAGGTGCCTATACCAGCACTAGGCAAAGAGACTTTGCAAGAGAAAACACTACTGCTGAGCCTAGTATCAGTTAACCAAGCACTTGCTGAAAACTTGCCCTCACTGCATACGAGAAGGATTCGGCAGTTGGAAGTGGACAGATCTTCACCTGGCTGCCTTGGTAAGTCCAATCATATAAACTAATCTTCCTGCATGTGTGTGGCATACTTCTGCACTTCGTTAAACGATGTATTTTCTGGACAAGTATTTTGTTGTGCAGAGAGTCTACTCATAAAACTACTCATACGTACTCTCATAAGTACTCATAAAGATCGTAATACTTTTTAGTTATTAAAAAAAAACCCCTTGGTTAACTGAACAGTCTGTAAAAATCAGCACTTTGAACCAGCAAACTCGATGAAGCTGTTTTTTCTAGTCATGTTATAAAACAGTCTGATGGGACTGTATAATTACATAAAAATCACATGCAATATGGGATACTCGATAGCTCAAGGAAAAAAATGTCAGTATCTGTTTGAATAAACTTATTCTAAGAAATGAAAGTAGCCAAAAGAAGTCAGAATTATGAATGGATTTAAGAGTTCTTTCAGCAAACAGAGATGCTAAATTCAAGAAGAGGTTAATGATCTTTAAAGTCTCTTCCAGCCAATACTCTTCTAAGATTCTATGGTTCTATGATTCATAATCTTCAGCTATAACTTGAAATCTCAGTCCATTTTTAGACAGACTAGTCAAAATACCGTAGAGATTCATGAATCACAGCACATAAGATTATTTACTGATCATTCAACATGTTATTTGATAGATTACTGTCTTCATTATTTGATTACACTGCATACATACATAATATTTACTGTAAAATACTTCTGCTACTGAAAAGCAGGAGTGATTAGACTCACCTTACATAACTGTTAAATTGTATTTGCCTAGGCACTCAGCAAGTGATTAGGACTTGTACACAAATGATTTTGCAACAAGTAGGAGGCTTAAGATCTAGTGACTTCATTTTTACCCCATGCACAGCAGCGTTGTGGTCTCACTTATGGCTGAGGGAGTGGCAACAGGAAATTAGGCAGCAGCAATGCCAGACAAGCAGAGTTCCTAATTACATAGTTAGTCTTTACCACCTAATTAGCTCTGCTGACTGATACCGAGCACTGCTTGCCCCCTCAAAGTTAGCAGCTGTTTAACCAGCTCACTGAAATTGGGTCCTGGAACTGGTCAAACTTGCATTTAAGCAGGATTCAAGGGGCAGGTGATTGTCTCTGTACTAGTGCAGGTACAGACATTATATAGCTTGGATATTTTTTCCGTTTGTATGTTGTCCTATATGAAAATTCTTATATAAAGTTTATAAGAAAATTCTCTAATCCAGTTTCCTAGGTACACACGGACATAAATCTTCACACTGCAAATAATACAACAGGAAAGATCTGATTATTATCTGGATCTGGTCAAAGAAACCTGCATTAGCATGGAATTTATAAACAGGAAAGATGATCTTCATAAAGAAAATGTTGCTTCGTCTGGAAGCAGCAATCCAGAAGTTGTCTTCAGTTCCTGTGAAACACTGGCAGCACGAGTTTGCATGACCACCACCATGCCTCCAGGTGACTACACTCAGAGACAAGGTGATACCAATTCTTCATTCCTGGAGCCTCCCACAGAGTGCACTGGGAACCGTCATGCACCTTTCCAGTTTGACCGGCATGCCCTGGCCAGAATTTCCACTTCTCCAACTTTAAGGCGCCTAAGGATGGCCTCTACCTCACAAGCACTGGCACTTCAGGACTGCTCTGACACAACTTGCCCAGGCAAGCAAAAGGAATACACCGGCTCTCTCCACCACATTTGTAAGAGTCCACCTCGGTGTAATACGGTTTCCTCGTTGTCGTTGCCTTCTTGTGTCCACGCAAAATTACTGTCTTCCAAAGTCAAGTCTCAGGCAGCTACAGAAAATCCAGAGTCAGCCAGCACCACACCAAAGCTGCAAAGCCAAGAAAAGCTTCTCAGCAGTGGCAGTCCCAAGGAGCCACTGCAAAATCCCTGGGGAGCCAACACGGCTACACTGCCCAGGAGACTCCCCAGCCCTGCCCCACAGGAGGTTGTCCAGGTAAGAGGAACAGGCTCATGCAATCACCTTTCCAGTCTTCCTTATTCAATGTCACTCCATCGTGGCCCAGGGCACAAACAAAATCACAGTCAACCTCAACTGCAGCCTGGCCTGTGTTCCTTTGATCCAAAGGCCAACATCTGTGCTTATCAGGAAGATAGATTTTTCTTTCCAAATAACCCAGAGAGAACAGTTTTAGCTTTGTCTCATGACTGTGCTGGCCTAGTCCCGTCCTGCACACGGCCACTCTTTCTCACCTCTGTCCATTCACCCTAGTGGCCTGTTTGTGGCAGTGTGAAAGAACAAGACTAATTTGTCCAGGTCTGGTATAGATTTTAGAAGACTATTTCCTTTCCAGGCTCCTTCAGCAAGGTTCTTCCTAAGCCAGGGAGTCTTTTATTCTATTTTATTGAATAGCTAACCCAAACAGAATAAAAAAGCACATCATTCAAGACAGTTGAGCCAAACGTAAGCTTTGCTACTGCTAAAGGAAGAGGTCCCCTTTCCTCTCTTTATTTCCACTCACCTAGCTCTGCCACTTACCAATCCCCTCCATTCTTCTGTCCAGATTCATAATCAAGCAGGCGATCACGCAATCTTTTCTGAAAAGAAAAACCACCAGCCCACTACCACCAGCATGAGTAGAGAAATAAGCTCGGGATGAGCTAGCACTCCATCTTTCCCTGCAGCAAACTGCCCCTCAGCTGTCCCACATAACTCCACCTCAAGGAGAAAAGGAGAGGCACTGTGTAAGCCAGGTTTGCTGCTAGATCTGCTCTCAAAGACCTTGCACTCCTTGCACAGTTACATTCAGACACGCGCCTGATTCCATCCTTATGCAAAGAACCTACGCGGCCACTGCGCGGAGCAGGGACGATGTTAAAACCTATTTCAAATACAGAAAATTATATCAAACGAGTCCTTCTCCTTTGTCCACAACTGTGAAAATAATTAGCTGACCGATGCCTAAGTCTGTGTAGTGCTTCTGCCCTAACAAATGAGTACTTTTTCCAGAAGATTAGGTTGCATGTTGCTTTCTGACCAAGTAACAAGAGTGTTTCACTGTCTTTCAGAACAGTGGATTGCCTAGACAAAGGTATGGACGTATTTGTTCTGTCTTACTCTTGGCTTCACTTCTCTCTGTATTACTGAACCTGCTTTACTCTAAGACAAAACTTAATATTGAGGCACGTACTCATAACTGCAACTTGTAGATTTGCTTTGTGATGTGTCTGTCACCAGCTTGTTGAACAACATTTTTGTTGAGGGTTTTCTTTCAAAGGTTACCCTCTCCCTAGCACGTTTAGCTGTATTTCACACAATACTTCAGCTGGACTATTGGAGAGGGACTACTGCCAAAAGGTCTGGCTGTTTGGATTAGCAGCATTAAATTTCAGCTTGAAGAATTTGAAACATCTCATAATCTTGAGCGACATTCTTTGAAATGTTGTGGGAGGGAAAGGGAGCAAAGAGGCTAGCAGAACAGCTCGATATTGTTCTCATACAAGAGCAAAGCGGGTCTAGGACTGCTACTGGATACAGGGACTGTTAATCCTACAAACTAAGAACACTTGAACATTAGAGCAGTGCAGACAAGATCCGTGTAGTCTAACTCTGTGCAGCAAATTGCATCAACCTCTTACAAGCAAGTATCAGAAAGTAAAAGCTCAATTAGAAATTCGTTTGATTCAGACATTTCTGCTTCCTCCATGTGTTCAACAGCTTACAGAAGACAAAGGGAGTGTATTTTCTCCCCACACAACAAGGAAGTGGGAGCTAGCACCTCTAAAGGTGCAGTGCTCACTGTACTGCATGATCCCCTTGAAGATTTTGAGTTGCATTAAAAGCACCAGCACTGGTGAGCTAGTCTTGGCAAAGTAAAAGTAGCCTCATCACAAACAGCAGTAACACTGCCGCTGTGACTCTACCGTGATGTTTCAGTAGACAGTAGACATTCAGGCAGTAGACATTAGCTGAGCTGTATCTACTGTTCCTCCCCGTGTCAAACCATTTTTCAGGAAAAAGCTGTGTTACCACCTGCAGTTTACAGGTAGGTCTGTGTTTTATCTACAGTTATGTCTAGGACTGGGCAGATTGGAACAGGATGATACAGCCCATGAGCCGTTACACAACACAGCTCCCTAGATGAGGCTTAAAGTGTGCGAGTGTGCATCTGAAATCACGTGTTCTCTGAAGAAGGGACCTCACAGATTTTCCAAATTGTTGCAATTTCCAGCCCAGTCTTTAGCATTTTGAATGTACAAGAGAGATGGAGAGAGGAAGGAGGGGAGAGATCACTGCATCTCACTGTACTCCTAATCTGCAACATAGGAAAAGTCTGCTCGAGCCAAACTCAAAACTGTGACACATAAACATATCTCACTGACAGGGTGAAGAGTTTATGTGATCCTGCTGTGGCAGGGGGATTGGACTAGATGATCTCTCGAGGTCCCTTCCAATCCCTAATGATTCTATGATTTGTGTGGTCTCTAGCCAACTTCAGGGGACAATCTGAAGAATACAAACGGCTAAACAGGAGACCACTGAACCTTTAATGCAAAAACTGGTAAATTGCTTTGTACAGCACTTCAGTCATTCAATTTCTCTACTAAAACTGACAAAAGCATCTAATCTATTAGATGATAAGCCTATGGCCAGGTGACCACAGGCACCAGTGCCTCCATCTGCAAAGGATGAGGACATCATGTAGACATGTAAATAATGAATCAGCTCAGGCACACCAGATTGCAAAGGTATCTTGCAGATACACATCCAACTGACCTTGGCATGCTCCCACACATCCCAGGCTTGCATACCTGCCTGAAGAGCTTGTTTAGACATATGTGTGACTGAAGTTCGAGGCCTTTTGTGATGAAGGGAAATAACACTCAGATACAACAAAACTACATTTCCCATTAATGAGCTTCATAAGCCACTAGCCTTCAGCTCCAGAATGTCTTGTGAAATTGAAGCAGGCCAGACACTTTAGAAATCAATATTACAGTACCAAAACGTTACTGTGGATCCAGCCTGAAATAAATCTCCTGAAGTTCTTAGTTACAGGAGTGGCCACTTTGAGAACTATCCTTGCCTTATATTGAAGCACCTTGCTTGTAGAATAACCCAGCTTCCCAAGAGATTGCACCGTGGGATCACTAGAGGTTTCAGAAGCATCTTAATACAATAGTTACTAACAGTTAAAATTTGGTCTGGGTAGCGCTCAGCTCACGTCCTTGGCAAGCTCGTCTTCCTTGCACTGGTATTGGCTTGCAGACAACCCAGAAGCAGAATCCATCCATAAAAGCTCTTAATCCATGTGTTAGGTTCAATTCCATGAGAAACCTCAGTTTCACTGTAAATCTCTAGAGTCAAATAAACAGCTCCTATTTTCCCCATTCAAGTAGGACTACCAAAAAGAAAAAGCTTTCAAAGAACTCACACACTGTACATTGTGAAGTCCTCAACAACCCCTAGTATGTCCATGTTTGAAGTGTTAGAGTCCCAGACATGGCCTCACTGATAACTTACAGCCCTCTCTGTTATCAGAAGCAGTCCTCAACTCCTTTAGCTAAGGCATTTGTAAGCAGTGTCACTGTCAGATCATAACCAAAAGCATCATCTCCATGTCCTGTCATACATATTGAACCCCAGTTCTCTACCTCAGAAATCATCTGCCAGCTGATAAGTTGTCAAGTGACTATTCATGTCCTGAAGTGGGAAAATATGCCTGCCAGGCTTATTGCTGTGTTTGAATTCAAGCAGATGCTGGCACAAACACACTGTTGGATGCAGAATGCCTGTGTCACTCTGCTTGATGGATCTACCTCCTGGACAATGCCCTCCATTAGTAGCAACAATAGTTGGAAGAAGCCATTTGTTTTCAGTCAGCAGGGTCACTAAGTCATATTATATTCAAAATACAAAATACTTGAATTATCAGAAAAAAACCCAACAATATGTAAAGAGAAAAGAACCCACAAACTAGCCAAAAGGTTAAACAGAAGGAAAAAATACAAATATTTGAACTGTTTCTCTAGCATGTTGCCTCTTCCCACAAGTTATATGAAGGCTAAAAGTCCTGGCACCACACACACAAGATGGGAACATGGCATTTAACTGCTTCATTAGACTCCACTGACAAAACGTTGATTCTGAATTCTCCACTCATTTTTTGTCTAATCTCAGAAGAACCAGGAGTTTCTAATATTTAAATTCTTTCAGTACCCACTGTCTGAGGCAAACCGCGGCCATCAACAGCTTGATCTCAGCAACTACGTGGAGTTCGGAAGACAACTGGGTATTTCCTGTTGATCACTAAAATTTTCTTCACACTGTTCTTCCCTTGAATATGTCATAGTCACTGTGATGCCCTAGCTCATTTCCTCCTGTACCAGCAAGAAGCACTTCCTTAAGTTTCCCCTGCAGACATGTTGTTGTTGCATCTCACAGATCAGCTGAGCGCAGGCGTAGCTCCGTGGTAGTGAGTCTGCCAGGACTCGAGGTGTTCCCTGGAGACCTCCTGGTGTCAGAGAGTGCTATGGACCACCTGCCCCACGCAGCACTCCTGCTAAGTGCAGGTCAGACACAGGGAGGGCGGGGTCTGTTTGAACCACAACTAAACCATACAGGTGTGTGGGATGGGGAGGGAGGATTGGTGCCACAAAGACATGTGAAGCAATGTAGCCTCCACGGGGGATCCTGCTAGCCCACAGCAAACTAATTGCATTGCCAGTTTTAAAATTCCTGTCAATGGTTGAATGCAAAATGTAAGAGGTAGATGAGGAGGGCAGAACACAGGTCACCTCTTTCCACAGGCCAAGAGCAAGCAAAGCCCAGTTTAGGATCTCCATCTGCAAGCTGTAGAGGTACCAATTTGTACCTGCACAGCTTGAAGCAAAGAGAAGAGAGTGGCTCATGTCACCGTTTCCACTAGTGGAAAATCGTGAGGGTAGCAGACCCAACTCATGGCTAGAGGTTGCTCACAAGACCTTTGAACACCGTACTTACAATCAATTGCCAAAAATATCTCCTGTGGAGCACAGTGTAGTGCGCAGTGTGATTGATGGAGACCAGAAGATGCTGGTGACCCCAGATACAAAAATTTTCTCAACAAGTAATTATGTAAAGGTAACAACCATCAGTTCATGAAAGCAGACACACCAGTCATCCCCAGAAAGAATGGCTAAGGCTTTGCAAATCCAAAAGGTGAAAGTTTTTGTGCTGATGCCGTTGCACACGAGCCTGAAGTGCCACATACCAAAATCACTCAGATTTCTTACTGAAAGATCCCTGGAATTCCTCACCTCTCACCAGTGCATTCCCACCTTTAGATCTCCAGCTTTGCCTGTGCCTCACTAAGGACCACGAATTACAGCCTGAACCACTGTGCCAGCCTCATGACACACCTAAGGCTTAGGGTTTGTTTTAAATTCACAGAAGTTTTAAATACCTCCAGAGTTTCAAGGTCTCTATCACTAATGAGCAGACACAGCCACTGTTCTCTTGCTTCAGAACAATTCATGCCTTGAAGAACCAGCTTGATGTATCCTGTATTTTCACACGTAAAGAATTGGCAATCACACACCGATCCAGCAAGTCAGAGGGTTTAGCATCATCTGCGACCCCACTGCAGACAGATACCAATTTGCTGGGAGGAACCTGAGAGGCTTAATGGGTTTTAAGTCTGGCGCACAAACTGCCTTAGCACAAGGATTAAATCAGAGCCAAGTAGAGTCAGCGTATCAGGCTTCATTAAAAAAAAAGGTTGCATTTTCAGCTCTTTGTTTCTTTACTGCTAACACATTTGTTTTACTCATTAGAGTCCAGAAAGCCAAGGTGGCCGTTTGCCAAAAGAGGAGTTGTGAGTATCTCACCATGTTTTTTCCCTTGCACTGACCTTGTGTTCTCCTACAACTAACCTGCGTAAACAGACTTACTTTATTTTACTGCCCTTAGAGAAAGGCAGCCAGCAGGTGAGCTGAAGTCAGACGTCTCAGCCCACCCAGGGACTGCTTGGACCATTAATCCGCACATGAAAACACAGTCAGAGCTACTGCTCCCCATCCCCAAGGGTGGTGGGAGGAGGGCAGAGCAGGGTGGGCAATGCAGGTGCTCTCATTCAAGATATGCAGGAGTGGCAGCAGGTCCAATGCAGCACTCTGGGGTAATCAGAGACACCAAAACATTTCCTCATCTTTTCAGTTCTGAAAAATTCCACTTACTATGATGTGCACGTTTCATTTCTGAGTGATACTCATTCAAAAAATTGTTTATAACTGTCTTGATAATTTTGCACCCCTGTGTAATTCTGTAATTAAATGCAATTGTTCCTTCTTAAATTTTTTTGCATTTTACCTTCCAAATCTCAACTATCGAAGAAGAGATTTAAAAGTGAAATCAATGCAAGTACTGAGGTGAGATGTGCAAGAGTTCCTACTTCATTTGAAAGCATTTCTATAGAGTTTGAAGGAGCATGGAAATTTTTAAGTGCAGCAAAATTATTTGAAATTTGTGATAAAATGCATTTAATATTCAGGCAAAAGCAATTTCTGATACTATTAAATGCCATTATATTTAATGTAAGAATATCCATTTGCTGGTGCAATGTGTCTCTATTTACATTGCTTCTGCTCTATTTCAAGCTGTCTTGCGGAATTAAAGAGTTCACAGAATCACAGAATGTTAGTGATTGGAGGGGACCTCGAAAGATCATCTACTCCAATCCCCCCACCACAGCAGGATCACCTAGATCCAGTCACACAGGAACATGTCCAGGCGGGTTTTAAACATCTTCAGAGAAGGAGACTCCACAACCTCCCTGGGCAGCCTGTTCCAGTGCTCTGAGCTTAAACTCTCAATTTCAAACACAATAATCAAACACATACTTCAAAACTGGTTTGAGTTCAGTGCTTAAAGTTCAAACAGTATAAATCTGCAATAGAAACCCATGAAGTGCTGCAAAGAACAGACAAAACATGGGCAAGCACCCTGTAAGTCTATGCTCACAGAACTGGAGTCTATAAATACGGGTTAAACTCCTTACATGGTACTCTTGGCCTGAAAAACAAAGACAACCACGAACCGCTGTTTGTGTTTCACAGTCCCTCACACAGACAAACTCCTCCCGCTCTTCATAAAGTCTCGTTTTATAGACATTACTCTGCAGCTGATCAAAGGACATTTTTCAATTAAAAGAATAATATTTTTTATTAGAAATGAAAATAAAGAAACACACAGCCTTTGTACACCTAAGACAGGAGCACGATTTCAGCTGTGGGTTGTTCTCCCCTACTTGTGACAGTGCTGAAGGAAGAAAAATTACGTATTTGTTGTGTCTTCTGAGGGCAGCCCTTCGTCTGCTCCCACATCAAAGATGGGGCTGCCCCAGCCTTCTGTGCTTTACAAATAACATCTTATACATCCACTTTTAAGCCACCTACATACCCCCCTCATAGCTAAAAATAAACCTGCCATCACTGCCTCGGCGCTTTGGAGGACAGCCTAGAAATACAAGGAAATCACTCAGTTAGGGGCAAGCTCCTTGCAGATCAGAGCAAGACACCTCAGCTGGGTAAACTTGTTCTTCAAAACACTGCATGAATGAGGGACCTCTTTCCTGTCGTTCCACAGGGTAAAGCCAAGCAGAAGCAAGCCTCTGATCTGGAAAACTGTCTTTCAGCCATTCAGATTACAGACTGCAGCACCTATGAATTTTTCTGCTTTAAGGTATCAGAAGATTCCGTATATGTACCGAGGGTGCTGGGGATAAAAATTTTGTGTTCTTTTCAAGTCACCACATTTCTCACCAAATCAATCCGGACATGAGACTTTTCTGAAAAATTAATGCATAAGTACGAGGTGTATTTTGGTTGTTTGAAATGAAGAAGCTAAGGAGAAACTTTGTAGAAAGTTAACAAGGACCTTCACAACCATATGGATTTGCCAGGCTTCCAGGCTGCCCTAGATCAAGGGAAGCAGCACCTTTAGTAGAAGGCAACAAGACAACACTCTCAGCAGTGCCTGAAAGAAAGTGCCTGCAGATCTGGGGGAAAAAACTGCATCACAGAGATGCTACATAGGGCATGGTCACCCCCACCTCCGCTTCAGGGGTGCATTCAGAGGCAACCACATAAGGGGACAGAGCCGTCACCAAGGTTCAGTTGCAGATATCCCATCAAAGCCGGTTTCTCAGATAAAAAGGGGTCCCAGCCATAGAAATGGCAAGTTTGAGCTACTGGGTGATATTCAGATACCCCACACCTAACTCCATCATCCTTCCAAAACCAACTTTGTGATTCTCACAGCAGGCTCTTCCTCTCAGACTTGCTTGTTGAGGACATCTAATTTTTATGTGAACATCTGACTTTGGGGCAGGTCAGTAGGGTGTCAGTGGCTGCCTTAGTCCTAAGCCACTTAGATGTGGCACTAGGAAACAGGGTTTAGTGGGCATGATGGCATTGGGTTGATGGTTGGACTTGATCTTGGAGAAGGATGTCAATGCTTTCTAATCTCTTTAAAGAACTATTGAAGCTTTCAGAAGACAAATCACTAATACTGACAGTTAGACTCTTTACATGGGCAAATGGATCATCAATTCTTTTCACAAGGTCTGGAGCAGCTGGTGCTACAGCCTGTGGTTTTCTTTCTTCTTCAATCAATAGAGCAAATCTTGGCAAGAATTTATAAAGGTGCAACAGACTGAGCAGAGGGATGTCAACTGCCAGTTAGAAGTGAAAAAAGAAGCTGCAGTGTGGGAACTTTTCACAAGTGAATGCACTTACTTTCTGGATCATTTGCTCGTTCTCAAAATGGTAACTCCTGATTTTATTTCTCACAAATAATGAAACATTTCTAGCCCTGCTGTCAGCATGGTAGACACAAAGCTACCTGTAACCCCTCATGGGGTATCTATAGGGGAATGACTTACAGAATCACAGAACATTAGGGATTGGAAGGGACCTCGAAAGATCATCTAGTCCCCCTGCCACAGCAGGAACACCTACACCAAGTTGCACAGAAACACATCCAGGCAGATTTTAAACATCTCCAGAGAAGAAGACTCCACAACCCCCCTGGGCAGCCTGTTCCAGTGCTCTGTCACCCTCACGGTGAAGTTCCTTCTGATATTTATATGGAACCTCCTATATCCCAGCTTGCACCCATTGCCCTTATCCTTATCAATGTGCCTGGGTTTTCTCATATCTTGACTGGTCTTAAGTGCTTCCATAGTTCCCTTTGGTTTTTATTTTCTTGACAGCATCTCTTCTGGACAACACTTTCTAGTGCTTTGGCATTAAATCTTAGTGCAGATCCCTCCAGCAATTTCAGCTGTTATTCCACCGTTCCTCTCACTAATGCTGAACTGAAACCACTCTCCAATTGACTCTACAGGACATTCTTCTACCACTAGTCTGTAAAATGACATTCTTCATCTATAGAGGTGTGATTAGATTTCAATGACAAGAGCATTAAAAATTCAAAATTCAGCTGAACTGTAGTTCTAATATTACAAGACATCAAGCAAACTCAAGAGCTACTCCTTTCCCAAGAACTACAAATTGCTGTCATCACCGTGAATTTTAAGAGCTTTGGATTCTATGATAATATGAACAAGGATATCACACAGTGCTATGAGAATAGCTGCACTGTTTACATCCATCACACAGTGCTATGAGAATAGCTGCACTGTTTACATCCATCACACATCAAAAGATGCCGTGTGCGTTTAAGAGGATGGAAGCTTCCCTAAATATTTTCCTATAATCTTTTTCTTATTCTGCACGAATAACTTCTGCTTTCTCATTAGTCAAAGAAGAAATATTAGTGAAATACTTTTCATGTTGCTGGAAAGATAGCCTAGGCAGTACAACAAGTAAAGGGAATGGAGGGAGAGATGGGCTGCAGCCCGTCATGGTGGAGCAGAACAGTTAGAGAGAGGAAAGAGGATGACAGGATAAACTATTGATCCAAAGAAGGAAGGTAGTTTCCTTCCTTCTATAAAATTTGTTCAGAGATCTAAGAAGAGTAAAACCAGGTGAGTCCTGACAAGGACACATGCAGACCCCTTGATGTCTGATGTAGGAGCCCACAGACAAGCCTTGGTCACTCATGAAGGATAAATTATTCAGCCCATGCCACCTTCCAAAACAAAGAACCCATTGAATTCAGGTAGCCAGTTGCATAAACACCTACTACTCTAAGTACTTTCCAGTCTAGAAATATTTCACTGATCTAGTGAATCTCCACAGGGAACTCTAAGACCACCCTAAATCCTCAAGTTATCAGGTCAACAGTTTGTGACAACTGGAGAGTTACACAAGGCTAAGCAAACAACCTCATTAGCTCTTCAGCCTTGGCACTTGGGTGATGGCATTTTTTCATTAGAGCTTCACATATACACCAAAAAAATTCTATATTTTAAAGTCTTTTTCACATTTAGATCAGATTCAGCACAGCTCCAAAATGACTATCAGAACTTAAATAATATTCAGTCTTAAGCAGACAATAAATGCACATGGAGTTTTCACTCATTACAGGTCCATAAAAGAATCCAAAGAAATGAAAAACCTTCAGGAGCCCTATTCCACCAATTAAATTTTGTCCATAGGAACTCTGAAGAGCTTCTATAGCAGCAGATGCATGGGGCAGGAAGGAATGCATTTATAAAGGTCATGAATGTCTGGAACTGTGAGTCAAATGTTAATTCCTTCACATGTGTCTGCAGGGGTTCAGTTGTCTGCTGTTCTGCCAGACAGCACAGCAGGGCCATAGCTGCCTTGGTGGCAGCCTCAGAGACACTCTGGAGTCATCACTCAAACCCTTCTCCTCACACAAAGCCCAGTCTTTAGCCTTCAGGCAGGTCAGGGAAAGTTTCACAAAGTTATCATCTTCTGCCCTCCCAAAATCAAGAGATCAGTCCATTACAACTGCAGTGCAAACAGGTTCAAGAACCAAAAAATAAAGCAGACATAACGAGGTGGCACAAATGATAAATAACACGGATTTGTTTTGCTTTTAAAGATATTTATGGACACTCTAAAATACCTCCAGAGTAATGATTTTCTCTTGGATGTGGATTTGTGGAGACTTTTTGCAAACTTAGAGGGCTTAAACAAGGTAAGAAAATATAAGTCTTCCTAACAGACTTCCTGAAAGAAATCAACCAGCCTGCTAAAAGGAGGTAAGAAACATCCATAAAGCTTCCATTCAGGGTCAAGGCTCACATCTGGAGCTTAGCTGAATTTGTCTTCCTTTTGTTTCTATTTGCTGTATCAATGGATGTCAAATGTCACTAGTACAAACTATTCTTCAGCGCCTCCAGCCAAATACAGAACAGGGATTTGAACATGGAGGAGAGTTCATTTGGCATAAGCGTGAGCTTGAGACTAATTCTCATAAAAAGCGTCCTTTCAAGAGGTTTTGTGAAGATAAGCTCTGATTGCACCATCCTTACAGCAAACTAGTTACAACTTTCCTTTCACAAACAAATGGGCACAAAGGCTTTGCTATGCATTATACCACTCCAGCAGAGCAAATTAAAGCAAAATTATGATCACCCCTCTTCAGCTGGGCTTTCCACTCAGTGTATGTGGAAAGATATCTGCCACAGAGACTGGGTGCTGCTCTGTGTTCATCTACTACTTACCCTCCAGCTTCCAGGAGGAGAAACGTGCTGTGATGTGCACCAGCATTTTGGTGCTTGAGGCCAGTTGCTGGGAGACCATTTTCAGCTCCTGAATGCTAAAGGAGCCCATGAGTCCAAATAGCTTTTACATAACTTCAGATGCAAAACAGAAATTTTACTTAACTTGAGAGGGGTTTTTTATAGGATCCCTCACCTATAAGAGTGAAATGTATTTTGGAAAGGGGTCATCAGTTGCATTAAGTTGAATGACTGCTCATAATCACATCACATGTCCTAAATCTTTATTCAAGTCCTTTCAATTCGTTTTCCAAGTCCTCCAACCTGCTTTCTTCAAGTTCTTTCCTTTATTGTTAATGCAAGAGCCTTAACATTTCCATTTTTAGCTCTTAAGAATAGGGACAATTAGCTAGAGCTCAAACACAAGCAAGTCACCTCTGCTCAGTTCACTTACCAGGACCACCTGATCATGTCTGGAGACACAAGGAAAGAGATTTTAGCTGATGTGTTTCACCTGGCTCTTCTTGTGATCTATGACCACACATGCAGCCAGCTAGAGGAGTTCAGCTGACACGTGGTAGCTGACTCCTTCATTCTTCTAAGAACGGAGCACGGCAGATTGCTGTGTGCCATCTAGAGACTGCAAAAGCTTTGAGCTTGGTTATATCTTAAGATAATTATCTTTAATACATTCTCCAATGTTGTTTTTCTAATTAATGCAGATGAGAAATTATAATCCATTACGCATACTTTTAGATAAACCAGCGATCAAACCCTGTAGGAGAAAGCAGCTGCTCTCAACACCTTTTATGCCTTTTTGCTGCATTTTACTGCATGCATTTCTCCTTGATAGGCTAAATCCATGAAAAAAATGCATGCTGGAAAAGAACAAGCATCATCCTAAAAGCAACACATCCCCCATAAATGCACCAAAGGAAAACAAATCAGTGTATACAGCTACAAGAGTAGCTCAGTGCAGCATCACAGAAGACGATGTTTCCTTCTGGACTAAAATTTGGCCTAAAGATGAGCCTGGTCACAAATTTGCATGCAAACCCTATGCTCAGGAGGCAAATGTGGGCTTAATAGCAAGTCTTCATCCACACCTGACTGATATGGGGGCACCCTCCAATCCAGTGCAAACATACAACATGTACTTATGGGGGACATGTTACTTTCCATAGCAGTTGATGGAAGATTCCCTCATCTCCAGCAGCATGAAACAAGGTAAACCTAAGAAAGATGTTTTAAGCTAACTTCAGAAAATGACTGATGTCTCTTTTTGTTTTCCTTCCCCTTACTTAGGTAAGTCTCAGCTTTCTGAAAACTTTTTTTGAAACTGTGAAGGAGCATTTCAGCAAGTCAGACTCTCCCATGGATTTCAGCTCCATACTCCAAAAGGTAACCTAAATAGAAATATTTTTCCCTAATATCAGGAAGTCTTTGCACCAATTTATCGCTGCATGCAGGCACTTTAGAACAACCATGGCAGACGAGGACACGCTGTCTCTTACAGGCAGTTTGGTTTCAGCCTCAAGCACCTCCTGTCAATAGGACGGTTTCCTTCCTAGTCATTGGCATCTTTGAGGTGGTTGTGGAAAGATGCTCTGTATGTGGAACAAAGCGTTCAGAGATTTTTCCCTTCCTGGGAAAGAGAAGCACAGACCTTGAGGCGAGTTTCTCTTTCAAGGATGATGTTTCCTTGAGACCAGACCCCAGCCCCATCACTGGATGTTCCCCACCTCCTTCCACTCCACAACACAGATCTTTCCCTTACACCAAGGGCCGGGCCCACAAGGGTACTCAAGTGCTTAATGAAGAGCTCAGTGGGACTGAAATACCTCTTGCACTTTGGACTGTATCAGCTAAGCAAGAAAGAGGCACAGACACAGCTGTCCTGTTGGTGCCAGGTACCATCCTGCAACCCTTTCAGGCAGTCTGAGCGGCAGCTGTCAGAACAGTCCTCTCCGGGGTCTCTATTTCCTGTACAATTTCCCCAGTGACTGAGAAGCTGGAAACACCAGCTCCTAGACCCGAGCTTTCCCTAGAAGCAGGGGCCATTAGAAAACGGGGGGAATTACTGAAAACAGACTCTGGCTTTTTATGTTTTCACTCGCCCTTCACTCTCTTAATTCCACCTTTCCCTCTTCCTCTGTTTTCCCAGGTACAAGGATATCTCAATGAAAGATAAAAACTGTTGTTCCTCCCTTTGTCATGACATTTTTCTTTCTTGATAAGTTTCCAAGTCTTTCCTACAGTTTTTCCAGGGTGACCTCTGTCAGACACATCAGATTTATTGCCTTAATTATACCTCTGCTGTCTTCTACTTGGAAAGCCTGAGACAGAGAGAAGATTTTGGCATCTACCTGAAGGTAAAGTGATGGTGGTGGCGGCGGTGCCTTCAGTCTTCCTGCCTGATGACGAGATTTAGAGAGCAGGCTAGGAAGGTTCATTTGTAGAAATATCACAGATACCAAGTCTTATGTTCCTATGCACAAGTGGAAGTCCACAACTGTAATTTACAGCAGGCAAGAGGGGATAGCCTCAGGCAGGAAATGTGCTGGTAGCCTCTGTCATTCAGAAATTTTGTACCTAGCTCTGTGGCTTGGTGACCTTCCCCTTAACAAAGCTACAAGGTTACAGAAAAACAAGAAGCAAAAGCCAAGCCACATTGTAAAATCTCTCTCAAGTATTTCACTTGGATTCAGGTCTTATGTATCACTTGGGTTTAGGTGTTGGTTGAGAACACAGCATGCAGGGCATTACATCAGATGACAGGGATCACCCTCCCCGGGTACCAGCCTCCAGGCTATGTCACATCAGAGTGACTTACACGAGCCACCAGACTGGAGGAGCGTATGATGGCTCTCTTCTGTGTAAGGAAAGGGGTAAATGACAGAAGCTACAACAAAAGAAATAGAAGTCCAAGAGCATGTTGGTGCTTCCAGGTGTCTTGGGAGCCCATGGCAAGCAAGGCAGGTTTTCGCTGAGCCCTGGCAAGAAAGCCAGGCTTCTCCCCTCGTTCATGAGTATTCACTCACTCACGTGCCACACGGAGGAAGAGACATCCTGCAAAGAGTGAGCTACCTCCCTGCAATGGCAGTGTTTTAGATCCTCTGACAGGTTTTGCTTCACCATAGATAAAGCACACGTAGAATTTTGATATCAAAACACTACCAGCAATTGATCATTTACCTCCCTCTGAGGTTGGGAAGAGTTATTAGTGAGACTTTTTTTTAAAGATACAGCTCTAGAGCAGTGTCTTTGCCATGTCGCATCTGCCTGAAGTGAGAACTCCAGCCAGGCAGCGGTGAGCCTCATGGGGACAGGGCTCTGCTCTTTCTGACTTCCCAACAGAGACATGAACAACCTGCCCGGGTGTGTCTGTGTGCAGTCTTCTCTAGGTGATCCTGATCTAGCAGGGGGGTTGGACTGGATGATCTTTAGAGGCCCCTTCCAAATCCTACCATTCTGTGAAACTGCAGACCAGTGTGTCCTGTAAAGACTTCAGGCTGATCCTCAACGCTGCCGGCTTAGAAAGAGAAACCCAGACAAGTGTGTTTTTCTCACAAGGCAGTTCCCAAACTGGGAGGACACCTCTTTGCAGCAAGCTCTGCCAGGGCATGGGAGTTTCACATAGCTTCTTCCCTGATGAAGATTTCAGACACTCATGCCTAGGAAAAAGACTGGGAAGTAGCAGGTGACCCTAAAACAGAAAGGTGTCCCTCAAGCATAGCTGATGCTCTCCTGATGAAATGAAAATGTCTGATAAAGAAGATCACTGCTGGACCCACTAGCATGGCCTCAGCATCTGAAATGGGAAGCAGCTTTTATGCTGCCCTTGCTTTCACTGTGTGAGAAGTTCATCGTTGATTAGTCCCTGTCTCACTGCAGTCAGTTGATGATGCAGAAGCCTGTTTGATGCCTGCCCACAAGGGAGCAAGCCAAAGCCTAAGGCAAGATTTCCTTGTCTCCAGCAGTGGTGTGAACAAAACGAGCAGTGCAAGAGGCTACATCTGCCAGAACTGCTAGTGGCCCCTCTGCACAGACTGACACGCTATCCTCTCCTCCTTAACAACATCTGGAAGAGGAGCACTGATGAAACAGAGAAAGACTATATCTGGTCACTCAAAGAGAAGATGGAAAAGTCCATATGTAAGTAGCCAAGGTTAAAAGTCCAGTGTGAAATTAACACCTAGCAACTCACAGGGGCTTTTTGTTGATGTCCTTTGAGTGTCAATTGGTCCTGTCTCCCCACGGGGATGCAATGAGGATGTGCATGCCTCTCTGCAATGCTGAGTCCTTCCTCATTTGGTAGGAAATGTTTGGTGCCATCCTTATGCTGTCAAAGCCTCTCTAAGCAAGGGCACAGTGATCCCAAATGAGTGAGTCACTTGTATTTGCTCAGAATCATCTGCAGTGACAGGCAAACAATTAAGAGCAGATCACAAATTGGAACAAATCAAGAAAAGATCTCAAACAAAGAGGTCTTTCAGTTGGATTTGTGTCTAGTGAGGATTTTTTGGGGCTAATCCTTAATAGGATAAAATTGCGCTCACAAAGGGAATATTATGTCAGTGACCTTTCACTAAATGACAGGGTCCTACCATGTAAAGTAGTCCAAGAGCTATCTCAGCAACAAATTTTCTGTAGCTATTAAGGCAAAACAAAGAGTTGGTCCAGGAATATTTTATTCCCACATTTTGTTTAAAGTAAATAGATTCAATCTTGTTCAGAACAATACACATGTTTCATGGTCAGTACACAGACCAATAGGTTTATTTTCCAAAGCCTCACGCAGCCCCTACTGCAATCAAGGACAAGGCAGGGCATCAGCAAAACACTTATCCTGCCATTCTTGGAAGGGGTGTGCAAAGCAGTGCTTCGTCCTCGCCAGCAGCATTCCAGGACCTCGAGCCACCCAGAACAGTGATTCATTATCCAACGTATCTTGCTCCTCTTCCTGGAGGCTGAAGGTTTGAACATCTCCTTGGGAGATGAGGCAAAGAGAGACTTAACTTCTTCTAGGGATAGACAAATCTGGGACTCCTTCTCTTGGGTAAATACTACGATGACAGAATTGACACCTAAAAGACCCAGAGAACCCAGGTTCTTTCTTTTCTTGAGAGATCTTATGAAGAGTCTTACCTGATAGTCACACAAGGAGCATATTTTTTGCCACAGACTGGATTCCACAGGAAAACAAGATGATTTTTGTCACTAGTCTATGGACTTCTGCTGGGAAGGTAGCAGTTTTATTCTTCAGACTTTAGATGCCTTTGGGCCGAGGAAACCAAAGATAGAAGAACAATCTCTCCTTATTCATAGACTTGTACGAGAGCTGTGCCTTCAGTTTTTGATCAGTGAACCAGTGACATAAGGACATTCTGGTCTATATGTGTGTGTCTGAAACCATACATTAATGTCTATAAATACATGAAGGGTGTGTGTCAGAAGGATGGAGCCAGGCTCTTCTCAGTGTCATCTAGTGATAGGATGAGAGGCAGTGGGTGTAAGCTGGAACATAGGAGGTTCCATATAAATATAAGAAGGAACTCCTTCCCAGTGAGGGTGACAGAGCACTGGAACAGGCTGCCCAGGGAGGTTGTGGAGTCTCCTTCACTGGAGATGTTTAAAACCTACCTGGACATGTTCCTGTGCAACTTGGTCTAGGTGATCCTGCTGTGTCGGGGGTTGGACTAGATGATCTTTCGAGGTCCCTTCCAATCCCTTATGATTCTATAATTATTTGCAGTATCACTCAACACAAACATTTGTAATTTAAGCTGCAGGTCTATTATGAGTTTACCCAGCCTGGCCCTGAATCAGCAAAGACTTAGTTCCTATTTTCATACTTTGAGTGCACATCCCTCTCCGATCCCGATTAAATATTTCAGTCACTTCTGGCACCACTTTCCCTGAAACTAACTCTCATTAATTTCAACAGTGTTTTGATGAGGCTGTATATAATGAAAATGATTTTTCTCCCACTACCCCAGAGAGTTCAGAAAGGCAGAATTGTTAATTAAAGAACTTTTTAAGATTACAGTTTAATTGAATTTTATATGATTCCTCCCGTTCCCCAGTCAGACTAGGAAACACAAGCTTTTCATTTAGCGGTGAACTGAAGCGTGTTTGAATGTGTGGGTTGAAATTCTGGCCCTGTTAACTAAGAAGAGTTTAGGCACTTTTCATGATGAGTCCAAGATTTCATCTGGGGCTTCAAATGTGAGGCACTTTGGCTTCCACTGGAAGGATTCAGCATCTTCTGGAAACAGCACTACTTTTGCCAGCCTTGGCAGTAACTGATGTTTCACATATTTCAGGGGATCTGGAAGGTAAAGTCAAGTGGTTGGACAACTTTCAGAAGTTCAGGCAGCTGCAAGAGGTCATAATTTGGCCTCAGGTCTGGGATCGTGACAAGAGATTTTTTGTACCAGAGGTAAGCAGTTTTGTAAAAGACATTATTATCTGAGGAAGGTTTGGGTTGTTTGTTGTCTGTAGTCTAGCTCCGGGGGATGGCTGCAGTCTACAGGAGCAGCTGCAGCCTGAGCCCTGCAAACGCTGTAGCTGAGCAGGCGCGCTGCTCACAGAGCCTCGGGTGGCAGCATGGATTGCTCTCCGCTGGCATCCAGTATCATCAAACCATCCAGGAGGACTTTCCAGTCCTGATTTTACAGGGACAGAATGAACTGGGATAGATGAAAGTCTTACTAATTTTTTGGAGGGGCATGAAGTAGAAATTATTTGCCTCTTTCATTCCTCAAGCTAAGCCAAATACAATTCTATTCACATTTAAATAGCATGACAAAGAGGTCACACATGTACCTGGGAACGTGTGCACGACACCGCTGTAGTTACCCCCTTGCCCGTACAGACAGACCTTAAGCAGCATTACAGCAGCATCGTCAAGTGATTATAGCTGTTCACGTGCAGGGCTGCAAAACCCACTAGACTTGTATTGGAAAAGACAAACCCAGCATCATAACTTGTCAAGCACTCTCAAGCAGTAGCACTGCTGAAGAAATGCAGCTATGAGTGATTCATTTAACCTAAGATAAGAGCACACGTGTGCTCAGTTTGTTGTGCTCAGTTCATCATCAGATGTGCAAGATTCTCCATTTTCTCTCTCTCTCTCTCTCTTTTGGGTCAAGTGTTTGAAGCAGAGCTTAAGAGAAAACAGCCGTGAAAACTTGTTGTCTTCAGTGAACAGACTTCTCCTTCATGAAGGGCGGCTAACACTAGCAGGTAACGTCTCTAACTGTCCTGGTACCAGCAGGTAGCTTAACAGAATTGTGTTGTGCTTTGACAAGTCCAGAACAAACCTCTGCAACAGTATCTGGGCAGGAGCAGCAAAGAGAAAGCAAATGCACATCTTGTCTGAAAGAGACTGGCACACAGCCAAACCAAAGGATAAGTAATCTGCATGATGGCTTATTGTCACATCTGGGTATTCATTCTGCCAGGTGCTGAAGAAATCGGCTTGACCAGCCACTCAGAGGGAGTGTTTTACTGTCACATTCAAGAAGGTGGGAAAAGAGAAACAGGACATTTAGAGTGTCCTATACAAGGCACCCTGTGTGCTCAGGGACTGAGCTCACCCCACCCCTCTGGCATCATATCTGTTACGTATTCCATGGGAAATTACTGAAAAGGCTTTGCCTATTTCTATTTCATTCTTTATCTCCACTAAGTCTGCTGGTTCGATGGATAACTTGGAACAAGATGTTATCCCACCAGGTAGCTTCCCTGATCTGAGAATTACAGTAGCAGACAGGGTGGCACAACACCAGACACAGAGAGAAGAAAAGGTTGCTGATGATGTTTAGGGGCTGGCAGACAGAGGACAAAGAAAGCCGCTGAGTACTCTCCTGCTAGTGCTTTCCTCTGCACGCATTGATGCCTTGATGAGACATCAGCCCCCAGTGCAGGAGGAAAAGGTGGTCACCAGGAGTCCCCATTTCTTTATGTAATACGTAATTAGAAACTGGAGAAGGAGGTATGAGCACAACTTTTACTCACCAGGACAGCCAGCCGCCTGCATCTCCAACAAGAGTGCCTGGCATTTAGCCACCTGTCTGAATGAAAGACCTTTCAAGACAGACATGAAACTGCAAGTATACTGGCACACAACAGAGAGAGGCACATCCTGAAGTCACCACTCTGAAGAGACTCGTACAGATCTGGTGTTAAAATGAACTCTACTGGTCTGAATGAAACTCAGGTCACTGAGACCACAGGTCTGTGGAACCTTCCAACTGAGAATATCACAGTATCACAGTATCACAGTATTACCAAGGTTGGAAGAGACCTCATAGATCATCAAGTCCAACCTGTCACCACAGAGCTCAAGGCTAGACCATGGCACCAAGTGCCACGTCCAATCCTGCCTTGAACAGCTCCAGAGTTGGTGACTCCACCACCTCCCTGGGCAGGCCATTCCAGTGGCCAATGACTCTCTCGGTGAAGAACTTTCTCCTCACCTCAAGCCTAAATTTCCCCTGGCGCAGCTTGAGGCTGTGTCCTCTTGTTCTGGTGCTGGCTGCCTGAGAGAAGAGAGCAACCTCCTCCTGGCCACAACCACCCCTCAGGTAGTTGTAGACAGCAATAAGGTCTCCCCTGAGCCTCCTCTTCTCCAGGCTAAACAATCCCAGCTCCCTCAGCCTCTCCTCATAGGGCTTGTGCTCAAGGCCCCTCACCAGCCTCGTTGCCCTTCTCTGGACAC
>VXBP01001149.1:0-59538 GCA_013400115.1 Rhinopomastus cyanomelas | reverse complement strand
GCTGGATGTGGCACCATTCACCACCACTCTCTGGGCTCGGCCCTCCAGCCAGTTCCTAACCCAGCACAGAAATATGAGCAGCTGAGAGAAGCAGGTTTGTTCAAATGTAGGAAGAGAAGGCTCATTACTGCTGTCTTCAAATGCCTACAGCTAGTTTAAGGTCGATGGAGCCAAGATGGAGCATCTTGGAGAAAGGATGAGACATAACAATGCAAGTGACAGCACGGAGTATTCCCCCATTAGATATCTGGAAAAAATTGTTAAGAATTAGGGTGCTCAACTATTTGCAGTCTCACCTTTCTTGACCATTTAAAACTTGACTGAACAACCTGCTCTAGCTTGGGCTGCTTGGAGCAGTGGGTTGGACCAGAGACCTCCAGAGGGTCCTTCCAGCCAATGCCATTCACTGACTTTATTCACAAGTATAAAGCAAATAAACAGAAAAGTTACTTCACAGCCACAGACAGAGTATTTTTTCCTGTGTAACAACCATAAAAGCCTCCTGTAGTATAAGAGATGCTGCAGAAAATCCTTTACAAAGTGCTTGACTTCATAGAAACTTACAGAAGGACAGTTTCTATAAGACTATTAACCTGGTAACTTGTAGTCTTCTGAGTCTCCAGTGGCATATAAGAAGACTCTCACGGTAGTTTCTTCATTGTCCACGAGGCTGTCCCATGTTCTATGACCTAGTTTGAATTGACGTTGCTTTATGCAACATCAATGAGGGACATTTTCAAGCCAAACCTTCCAGAACCAAACACCCAAGAAAGCATTTTAGCATCCTGCTAGACTGCTTGGAAGAAATTGTTATGACCAACTCCATTTGCCGTGAAGAATAGCTGGGCTTTTCATTTCTACTTTTCACACTCAGAGGTGCCCTGTTGGTACAAAGTAGACAGAGGACAGACTATAAGGGATAAAGCCTGCAGCAGATAAAGGAAGGGATTCTAGAAGTGAAATAGGAGATTGAGCTGGACCCAAACAGGAAAACACAAGACAGACTGACGGAAAGCGACAGGAGCCAAAGAGGCAAGGAAGAAGTCAATGGACCAAATGTTTCAAATCCAATAGTGAACACAGGTTTCCTGCAGGAAGCTGCTTCAGAAATTACTCTTGCTTTTATTTAATGATTTCCTATGATTTGTTGTAATGCCTGGGGTTTCAACACGGCTTGGAGATCAACCTGAAAGACTTCAAAGCATTCTCACAGACATATAGAATCACAGAATGTATTGGGTTGGAAGGGGCCTCCAAAGGTCCTCTAATCCAACCCCCCTGCTACAACAAGCAGGGACATCATTCTCTAGATCAGATTGCTCAGAGCCCCATCAAGGCTGAACTTGAATGTCTCCAGGGATGGGGCCTCCACCACTTTCCTAGGTAACCTGTTCCAGTGATCCACCACCCTTGTATTAAAGAATTGTTATGTTCCTCACATCACCACGACCTCTAAGCTAGGGAGAAAAGAGAAGCCACCATTATTTTGTGTAGTCTTGAGAGGATTTGATAATGCTATCAATTAACATTTCATTGAGACAAAAGCCTGTAAAGAGGGCAGCACAGCAGTCGTTAAAGGTACCAGGAAAAGGTAGCACTTCTCTACTTCCTATCTCTGCCATTTTCAGAAGCTTCACCTTTTACCAGGTAGGATTTGCTAATTCATAACGTGCTGATTGTTGTATTTGTAGGTACTCCAGGTGATCCAGGTCACTTTTCCTGGCAGGCAAGTAGATGTTTTTTCATCATGAGGTAGCTGCTACAGGGTACGAGCATTAATTGCCAGAATCATCAAGAGACATGATCTTTTTAAGCACTGTATTGGAAAGTGAAGTCTAGGGGGTGAGCACTTGTGCGCTGTGTTGGAAACCACGTTTTTTTCCAGAAAGCATTTTGTAAGATGCAGTGATTCATAGATGTGCCTCATCTTGGAAGCAGCAATTCCTTAAAATGATCGCACCCACCAACTGGATTCTTTTCTTTTCCTCCTCAGAAAGCACAAGAGTCCTTGATGTCTACCTCTTCCTATTTAATGATTTCCTGTTAATTACCAGAACAAAACGTAACAAAAAGGTAACGATGGATAGAGACACTCACGGCTGCTGTATTTTTAGCTTCATAAACATTTTTAATGCCTTTTGGAAGACTGATCTGAAGATAAAAACACAAGGTGACTAAAGAGAAGGATAGGTGATAGTTCCCTAGCTAACAGCAAACCATAGCACCGATTGAACACCCTCATTCTAGGCTGTTCCAGCAGTACTACAACAGGCAGAATTTACATCACAAGACCACAATACTTTCCCATTGTTATTCTGATGTGGCAGAATAAAGCTCAGAAAAGTTTCTTGTACAAGTTGTAAGAAGTTTTCTAATGTTCCCATCACGACTCAATCCAGCATTTTTAACCCAGAGATATCAGAACCGTTGGAAAGAAGTAAGGGAAGAGGGGAATGCTAAATGAAAGCTTGGCTTTATTCCCAGTTCCAGCACAGTCTTTTGTACATGTCTGCTTTTGCCTTGATTTCCCCGAGTTGAAAACAGAGATATGACTCCTGTTAAGATATCTCTTTATTGATGAAAGGTGCAATAGAGAGAGTTCTACAGATTATAAATATCTGTGTTTAGCCACCAAAAAAAGACACAACCTGAAATTCCTAAACCTTCAGTATAGGAGTATATCCAGCTAGTTAAGTTCAAGAAGATGATATGAAGAGGAGCTGTGCTACATCTCAAGAAGCTTGTGTCTGATTTAAATACCCCTTGGAGGTTTTTTTAAGCAAAACCTGGTTTGCCTTTGTGAGAGATAGAGAAAGCATGCGGTGAGAAGGAGGTGGTATACGAAGTCAGAAGATAATACAAGAGCAGCATGGTACAGAATGAAGGGAGCAGGGATTCAAGGGGCCTTGGTGCCCACAGACAAGTGTCTCTGAAGGTCACCACACACACGTGTGTGGGTGAACCTTCTTTGAGGGGCTGCAGTGCATCTGGACCCCCACTAACTGTATGTTCTGCAAGCAGGAGAGGGAAGTTAAGGAAATTTGCCAAAGAACAGAGGAGAAGTCTTGCTACTAAAACTGTTGGGAAGGGTAAGGAGGAAGGGGGGAAAAATCTTTTAAGACCTCAGACTGCCTGTTTTCTTGCTGTGGACTTGTATCATGCTTCTGTTGTGATTTTCCTCTACAAGATGTGACCTTGCAGAGAACTCCAGGGACCAGTGATTTTTTCTGAGGTTCCTCAGGCAAATAAGCATCTGAGTACCTTTGTTAAGAGAAATCACGTGATTTAGGGATGTTTAGTGCCTGTAATTCATGAACAGATGGCAGACAACCAGCTAACCAACTTCATTTTCTATTCTCAGAAATACGGGGGCTCAGACACCAGCTCGATCCCTGTCTGTCCTTCCCTCGCTCCTGATCTGCAGTCCTTCATAAGAGAAGGAGGGTTTTGCACAGTTCTAGACCAACCCATTCCACTAGACAGACTGATACTGAAAAATGTTGACCCCATCCAGACTACAGGTATGTGCCCACATGCATTTGAACATCATTAATACCACCTCGACTCACTGTGTCGGTGGCAGTGTAGCTGTAAGCAAAAAAAACCCTGATTTTTGATCTAGCTAGTGCTTTCACATCCTTTAGTTTGCTGAGAGTTGATCTCACTCTGGAAGGAAATGTACAAAGACTAGGAAAAAAAACCACTTCAGCATCATAACATACCCTTCTGGCTGATAATCATGCAGGGTAATTCTAACCCAAAGCCTGCCATGTATCTGTGGAGTCGTAAGAGATAGAACAGCGATCTTGTAACACTGGGGAGACACCCTCACAGAGAACTGCCTGTAGATTCAAGAGATGTAATTTTGCATGGAAGTATAATTCATCCAGGAATCATTCTCTGAAGACAGTTAGTAGCAATAGGCTTTCTGATTAGGAAATTGCTTTCCTTTTAACATTCCACTCTGGATTTAGTCTTTGTAATTGCCCATTACTGCTTCACTAATGATGCTTTATGCTAAATTTGAAAGAGCCAGACCCACTGGTATGCCACTGCATCAAAACCAGGTAATTTGCAGCTACAGAAATTCTTTTAGAAAATTTTATTGAGAGGCTGCTGCCAAGCATTGCCCAGAAAAATTCATTTTTAGGATGGCAAAGTCATATTTCCCATTGACCACAGAGCGACAGAGGGCCTGAGTTCTGAAGCACACTCCTGCCAAAAGTTTCTACTAACCGATTTGCTGAATTTAACCAGTCTGTGCTTCACTTTCCTGTTCTATAAAATTAGAATTATAGGGCATTTTATCTTCTCGAAACAGCTTGAGGTCTGACAGTAGAGCACTTGGAAATGCTCAGACAGTAGGACGTTCTACATAGCAAGGCTTCAGAAGCAGCTCTAAGAACTACAAAAGGTTATCAAAAACACATGTCAGCTGCAGTAGACTCATAAAATGCTGCCTTGTCTCGGCAGCTCAACACTTACGCTGTCCTCCAGGCTGCACGAGTTCAGGAGCAGCGATCTGGTTAGCAAGGGCTCTTACAAGAAGGCAATCCTACACCACGCTTGCTGTCACTTCATTTACACCACTGTCAAATCCAGCTGGAAAAAGAAATGCCACATGAATCCAGAGCATTGTAGCAGGTTGCTCTGCCCAGCTCCCTGCTACTATCAGCCCACCCAAGCACGCTTGCTGTGTGCTGCAGGATTTTGGCTACCTGAAGAGGCCTTCCACGACTCCTCTTTCCCCAGGCTTGATTCACAGCAGACTTTGATTCCAGACACTCAGTATTGGTGGCGATTTGTCCCCTTGTAGGGAAACCAGCTACGTGCTGCTAAAAGTCACCTGCAGGACTCAGGAGACGCTGCTGTTACCAATTAACTTCTCCTGCATGAGTTTGTCAGGAACAAGAGTGCTGCCAGTCACATTCCCAGCCCTACAAGACATTGCTGCCAGAAGCTGACATGGGGAATCTGAACAGCAGCACTGGCTCAGGCAGATACCCCAGGGAGGACCCAAACCACCTTCAGCACAAGTGCAGCCACTTCCCTATGGAGTAACCATCATACGGACCTGTTTGAAATTAAATAAAAATGGGGTATTTATCTTTAATTTGATTTTTAGTCTACTTTGAACAGAAATTTCTTTTAATGATCCTCAGCTAGACCAAAAAGCATCAGAGCTGCACAACAACACATTAAAAATGAAACAAATGCAAGCTTCCTGCACAACAAACCCCAAACCTTATCAGGGCTATTAAGAATCAGAAAAGATGGCCGCTTACATCACATCTTCAAAATCAGGCCACGTAACATAAAATTGCACTGACAGCTTCACAGGGGAATTTACATAATTTCTCCTGATTTCTTCCACAGTCTCCAGCCTGAGAAACGCCTTCCTAATACAGCATGAAAATCGGTACCGTCAGTGCATAGCAGTCTTCTTGCTACAGGCTCAGACAGAGACTGCCAAGGTTAGTAGCACACTGGTTCTTTATTTCCTCTGTAACTACACAACCACACTTTCCCTTTAGGGAATCAGCCTCAGGATCTCAGCCTAAAAGCATCCACGCTGTGCTAAGAATCGATGACACCCCAGCGCTGCAGCTCACACGTTTGTTACAGACGGTTTGCAGATGAACACGCGCCAGTTTTATATCAGGGTCGATGGCAGGTCATATTCTTGTTGAACAACATCATCATTTCTGCTCACTAAATAAACACGAAAATTAAAAAAGCAATTCCTTGTGTCACAGAAATGAAGATGGTCAGGCCCTACAGAGAAGTCAGCACCAGGATACCTCACCCCCCCACATGCAG
This sequence comes from Rhinopomastus cyanomelas, assembly GCA_013400115.1. Classification (NCBI taxonomy): domain Eukaryota; kingdom Metazoa; phylum Chordata; class Aves; order Bucerotiformes; family Rhinopomastidae; genus Rhinopomastus; species Rhinopomastus cyanomelas. Next base: position 53,718 of record VXBP01001149.1, on the reverse strand, counting down.
TAGTAGTCCGTTCAGAAAACCGTATCACACTCATCACCATAAGACACCTCGTGTGATTTCAGGTTGAACAGATGGTATGATTCATTCCACTGTTACATAAATTTACCCCTCATTTTCACACCACATCACATTTCTAGTAGCAGCGCTGTAGGAAACATCTGAAAATGAGGTAGGACCTTCACTGAAGTGTTTTCTCCTGCAAGGAGAATGTCATGTTCTAGTACCCAACGTGCAGAAATTTGACTACCACCACCACTAGTTCTTTATCACAGCCGATAGGCTATTTCAGGGAATAGCAATGAGTGAGTTCTTGTCATTTGCAAGTCACCAGCTGGTACCTGGAGTAGGTATCTACTATAACTATCTACTCAATAAGTCATTACCCGCTCCTGTTACTGGAGTATTACCTTTACCTTCCAAAGCTGCCTTCGCACAAGGTAGCTACCCTGTCCTCATACTCGCAAGTCCAATTCATCACAGGAGAAATGGTTCTTCTCAGTTGGATGTGGTGGCGTTACCGTATTTTGCCGACTTTGAGTACTCAGAGCCCTAGAAATGGCAGAGTCTCCAGCACCGCTTGTAGTGAAATACCTTAATTCTGCTCCCAAGAAGTCCAGTCTCTCCACTATCGTTATTTTTTTTTAAAAAACTTTCCTAGCCACGATGAGCTCATGGGTTTAGCTGACATGATTCTGCAAGGCAGAAAGCAAGATGCCTTGGATAAGACTGATTCTGTAAGGAATGGTGAGGGGTGGGAGAAGCACAGCTATATTGTAAGTCTGTACTGCTGCCAACTAATTAGAAACATCTAAAAATAGCAATTCAGATACAACCCAGCTTCTGTGACCCACAACAACTGCACTAGCACTGAGAGAAGGCAGTTAGGTATTTCAAAACCACCTTTGCAGCCATCACCCCCTGCCCTCATACCTTGGTGACAGCAGATCATCAGCTCTATGCTACTGGCATAATGCTGAAACTGAAATACATGGCAGCACATGACAGATCTTGGAGGGACTTGTGATGATAGCCCTGGGGCTACCTTAATCAGAAGAACAGGAAGCCCAAACTTCAGGGACAGCATTAAACTAATAAACTTTACACAAAAATGAGGGAAATAGCCAGCAGCAAACTTCATCGTTACAAGGAAACAGAGCATTAAAATCCTACCTTCTAACCAAAAAGGTAACCTGTACTGGAAAACCCTGGCCCCAGCACAGAGCCCAGTAGCATGTAGCGGCCTGAGCATATCGGAGAGTCTCAGTTCTGAAATGATTCATATTCACGTCAGGAATTATGAGCACGGGCCTGAAGAAAGGCCAAACAGGACTAGAGACTCCGGGTGTTTGTGTCTCCAAATCAGTGGTTAGATTGCCTTGGCTTACAAAGTCCTTTTTCCTGTTACAGAAAACATGGATGTCACAGATAGAAAAGGCAGTCTCCAGTTACACCACACAACACGAAACCAAGAAACGCACTGCTTTCTGCTTTCCACCTGAATCCTCCGAAGTTCAGTGACATCAGGAGAGCATCCACAGAGCTGGTGACTGTGGGGTGATCATGCAGTCATTTCTTCCCGCAAGCCTGAAGTTTCTGAAGCTAACAGATTTCTGACTTGACTAGCCTGAAGTGAGGATTAAGGAACAAACTGGAGGGGGGAAATGAGCCATGCATTGACTTTATCATTCTTAGGTGAAACTTCACTTCAGCTAGCAGAAGGTTCTTCCCATCCTGGGAAGCTTTCATACAGCTTTGACTTTTCTGAAAACGCACATCTGTGGAAAAAAATCCATGCCGGTAAAAATTCATTCATCGGAATAGTCTAGGTGGGTTAGTCCAAGATCATTCAAACTGCATTAACAAATTTAATTAAATTACAATTGTGTAGCTACAGCTCCTGATAGTTCTGTCTCTCCATCTGCTAACTATATCACTGGGTGCTTTTCACACTAACGTCAAGCTTTGTGGAGACAGATTGTTAAAGCATCGACTGTGTTGACGCCCCATTCATTTTTAAAATGAGATTATTTAAGTTTCTTTAAGAAAGGTCATAATCACATATGAAATTCAGTTAAATTGGAGATCCTACAGAATGTATAAAAAGACAAAAAAGTGAACAACACCCTGCTGTTGTATTAGGATTTTTTATTACCTGAGAGTTTTTTACCACTTCGTTAAGAGCCGTTTATTATGCAGTTTACACCCACTGCAGCACTGCAGTCTGCTTCGCAAGCTCCTTTTACATGAAACCTTTCGGTACTTCACTGCTGTCCCACATCGGTAGCAGAAGTGTGCCCATTTAATGACTTTACTTTTCTCTCTTTTTGAGGGACGGAAGAGACTCAGAACAACCTGAAACTGCTTGCCACAACACTCATGCAGTTTACTATCACAGAGAGAGAGAGGATAGTCTCACCAGGGTAGCCTTAGCTTAATCCCCTGAGATTAGCCACAATTAAGAGAGAAAGGGAGACTTCCCTAAAGCCATTCTTAGCAACCCTGTCAGTTTTCTCCGACTCAGCTAGTTTCCCTCAGCAGAAAATTTAGCCCACAGAACATTCCCTCGGTGTCAGAAATTACTTCAGCAGGAACTGAACAAAGCAGCCACACAGAGAAGGGCTGTGGTAAAGAACACAGTTGTGTGACTCCAGTTTGCATTATCCACAGGGAAGTCAGTGCTCACTTCACACTCACCCTTACTCCAATCAAATCAGTTGTGAGTTCAAGTGCTGTCACCAACCCTGCTCCACACCCCTGGCATGATCTAGATGTTAGATGTTAGGATTACTGGGTTTTTTTGGATTTAGGTTGGACTGGATGATCTTTAAGGTCTTTTCCAACCTTATCATTACTGTGATACTGTGATACATTTATCCATTGGAACTGCACCTACAAACTACTGCCTGGAGACTGCAGGTACGCGTTCATTTACCTGGTTCCTCACCTTTCAGATGCAACCTACACTTCTGCTCTTCCCTCTGTGCCTGTGGTGGGCAGTTCTGTCACTGCTTCCTGGGAAAGGAAGAGCTACTCAGGCTCCATGGTAAGTGGTCAATGTGTAAGGCAGGAAAGAGAACAGAGTGAAAACAGCAGAGCTGCTCCAAAACACTAAGCAAGCTGCAACCACTTACCACAACTTGGCTCACACACGGCCGTGCTCAATCCCCCGATCCCAAAGCTCAGCTGCACAGTGTCACACCCCTCCCCTTCCGGCCCTGCTGTCTCACCAGAACCTTACAGTGTCTTGAAACCAGTGCTGGTGGGGCAGAAAGATTTTTCAAGTCTGGAAAAGTCACAGCTGACAGACTAAGCTCTGTGCTTTGTGCAAAGGCAGAAGCAAGAGGGTGTTTTGCATTTCTGTGTATTTTTGCCAAAATGACCTTACGCCAGGTCTTCTCAGTTTACCAGACAACTAAGTAGTCCCAGAGACTCAGTATTTCCTGGAGGAAGGAGGTATTGACACATAGGCTGTCTTCAGAAAGACTTGAACTCAACAGGCTCTTCTGTGGTTTGGAGAGAAAAACACCTCAGAAAGCAGCTGAAGCAGAAATTGACCTGCCAACTCTAACTGCTTTTCAAAGGCCTCTCCATCTTTCTTCACTGCCTACAGAGAGCCCCAGTGAAGATCTGCTTCAATAGCTACACGTGTTTTTGTGAATGCCCCCACAATTCAACAGTAGCTTCATCACCTGTGAAAAACCGCTCCACCCTGAAAGGTTTCCATCTGACAAGCAAACTCTTTGTTAGTCTGGAGACCTAAAGCGATGCTTCTGACTCGCCCTGTTATGCCCGTTGTGTGACTGCACTGAATGCAATGTCTGAATGCAGCCAGTGACAGGACTTGAACTGAATGTGGGATACCCAGCAGCCTCATGCAGTTACTGGGAATGGGAAAAGTACTGTAAATTTATCCTGTGAAAAAACAGATTTGAAAACTGGTTGTTATCACTGCCTCCTCAGGAACATGAAAGGTTTTGTTGGAGCTCTCCATTAAGTCTAAGAAACCGGAGTGTTTAGCTTGTTCTTTGACATGTGGCTTCCCAACAGTTCACTTGTAAAATGATATATTCCCCATTTCAAACTAGCTTTGCTGTCTGAACCAGGACAAGGTAGTTTGGAGTAACAGAACTAGTCTATTACAAAGTTCTAATTTATTATTTTTTTATTGTCATTAATCACTCCTTAAACAGGTTAGAAAACAAAAATGACATTTCAATAACATTTCATCATCGTTTATACAGAACCGGTTGATGCATGGCGTCACCTTCTCATCCAAACCCACAGCCGCCTTGCAAATGGCAGAGCTCAGGAATTAGAGTGCACGCTGGACTAAATTCTTTCACAATGTAAGGCACAGCTACATGGTCACAAGGAGTAAACAAAAACACTGAGAACAGAACTGAAGAGAATCAAAATTCAGTTGAAAAGAAACCAAATCAAAACACACTCATGCAAAAAAAAAAACAAACCAACCATTAAAAAAAATCTCTCTACACCTACCAAGATGGTGTGATCCAGTTTAAAAGATGTGCAGTGCTCTCTAGGTTAAACTGCAACATAAGACTAGGATAACACATTACCTCTACACACTGGGTAAGAGCTCAAAACTCTTTCCATTTATATCTTACACAATTGTACAGAAAGGAAGTTGTGCACGCATGTTCACGCCCGCATTAACAAACTGGTTGAAATCCAGAAAAAGAGGCAAAGAGGACAATGTAATTTGTGGCACGCATCCGTTACAGAGCACCATTCATCAAGCTCACGTCTGAAGCAGTGAAGAAAAAAAGGACTAAATCAAGGGTACGTTTGGTGAACAAGGTTATCCATGGCCAAAGGACACATCTGCACACAAAATTGTTTTTACCCAGCGGACCGTAATTCTGAAAGCTTGTGGCTATGATTTATTTCCTGTCCAGCAGCTACAGTTTGCAAGGTTGAAACTACAGAAGTCAAAAGAATACCAACAGAGTTTACACTAACTTGAAACTATTGGATACTATCAAACATTTTAAAAAACCAAACCACAACCTATTTACTTTTTGGTGATAAACTTGAGTGATTTTGGCATTCAGTATAACTCTCACATAACATGACGGTGAGCAAACCTTATCGAACTTACCTAACACTTGAATTTCATGCTGAGAGGTAGTTTAAATGAAATATTCTGTAACAGCATAAAATCGTGGGGTTTTGTGATTTTGGGGGTATTTTCCTTTAAAAAAGGGACAAATCCTATACAAGCAGCATTTTGGACACATTACTACAAAATGTTCTGGTATTTGCTAACCCAGCAAGACATTATTTCAAATATCCCTTCTGTGCCAGGAGTCAAGCTTTAGCGTGATAGATCGGAGAACTCTGCCATAAAGCAGACAGCAGGAGGCTGGACCTGCCAGCACTGGCCTGTTGAGATAGAACAATGAACACTTTCCCAGTGCTCTTTACCCAATAAATGCAGGAAATAGGGATGAATTTGGGTTTAGTTTAGGTCACAGGGGGAAGAAAAATTCAAATACATGCCTATCACGCTTCTGCTTTCATACTAACGTTGATCCAAAAGGGTTAGCAGGGCTTCAGCAATCTTCAAAGGAGCAGACATCCCTGTATCTGCTGCACAGTGAGTGCATAGTATGTGGTGAGCTACAGACAAAAGACAGAGTTTGTTACATTAACTAGTACCCATCTTCTTCGTTACTTTGGTCTTAAGTGGCATCTAATGATCTGTCGAAAGATGCAAATGCCTTTAGTCAGTGCCCCTCAAAAAAAAGACAACTAACAAAAGTCCCCAAAAATGAGATTTTGTAACATTACCACCCAATTATTTCTGGGTTTGAAAAGTACAGCATGGAAATGCTGAGGTCACACCTTCAAAATATAATTTGATAAAATTCATGTTTTCTCATATTATAATCTTAAAAATAAGATGTACAAAACCAACTTGTGTGTGTGACTACACGTTTTCTGTTGTTACATGTGCTCTCAGGTGACAACAGCATGTCTGGTATGGAGCAAGGATGAGCACAACTCTCCTTACACAGCAAGGGGCCAAGCATACTACGGTGAAAAGTACAGCTGAAGATAAACCTTCTGCCCATTGATTACAGCTAACACATGCAAACACAAACGAGGCCATTCCACTTACTGGAGATTATGCTGTTAGACAGCAAAAAGTGCATAGTGCAAATGACAGTGTTGTTTCCTAGTCCTTCAGGAATACCAGAGTGGGAGGGGTGGTACTTGGAGGAGTAATTTATCAGTTTCAACACACTTGAACCATGGAATCATTCTTATTGGCACCGTTTAGATTCTGTTTGAACTTAAGTTCCAGCAGTTTTCTGTCTGCCACTGAGTACTGGTCATAAATTTTTAAAGTTTTGCAACAAGCATTTGTTCCCCCTTCACATTTAACTGACATTTAACAACCGAGAGAAGTACTTGAGTTTTCCAGGTCCCTTTCTTTAGCAGTGTCACTTCTCTTACATCTAAGCATGAGAGACTCAATTGTTCTTGCTAATGTATTACAGACACAGCAACGTTACTTCATGCTGCTGCTCCCAGATCCCTTCTTGCTTCACTAAGAAGGCTTTTCCCTAATGGCCCCAAACCCAACAAAAATAGTTACTCGTTGTTCTAGTGTACCTAGTGCTCCACACTCCATGGCAACTTGGTTACTTGATGCCTTCCAAAAACAGAGGAAAAAACCCACACTGTACCCTAGAGCCTCAGGTTCTTGTTTCAGAGAGTGAAGCCAGCTGAAAAAATGAGACCTCTCTAAACCCCGTGCCTCTGCTGGAAGCCGCAGCAGAAAATTCCTTTTGTCTCTTTGCCTGCAGAGAGCAACTTTCCCTACTGTGACTCGTTAATTTTATCCTCTTTGTTCAACCTTTACACAAAGGGGAAGATTACTGGAGGGAAAGAATACATAGGAAGAAGAAATAACAGGGAAACACAGCCATCTAAGATCAAAAGCCCATTACTGACCTCTGCAGTGCTACCTGCCTCCAGAGGGGTGGCACAACAGAATGATGGAGTATGAGTTGCTGTCATAAGGCTGGAGCAGAATGGTAAGATTTGGTGTTCTGAGGGCAATGACTCAGAGGACTGTGTCTGTTTTACTGGGAACAGAGGTGATGTCTGCAGGAAGTTAAAGACTCTCTCTCCATCCATAACAAAACTGTCCTTTACACATCTTTTACTGCCTGTGTAGCTTGTCTCGGCCCACTCAGCACCTGGTCTCATATTCTTCTCCCCCAGCAATTATGAATGTGGATGGAGAGGCAAGTTTCAGGAACAAACCTCCAGACACCACTATCCCATTCCTCATGCCATGGTAAAACTACTAATCAAAGGCAGCTTACACTTCTCAATATGCCTACTGGTTAGAGCACTGGTTTTACCATTATTTCTCCTCTTCTCTGTACTGGGCTCTCCTCAGTGAAACAGCACAACATGGTTCTTGCTGGAAGCTGTCACATCACATCACTAGGCATCCTCCAGTTCCAAGGCTCTTGTCTCTTCTGCCATTACATTAACTTTTTCTTCTGTTCCTGTGTTTGCAGTCTGGAACATCAGTGCATTAAACTATTTAATCTAGAATACTTTATCTCAGCATGGTAAAAGTTACCATGCTAATTTTTACTTGTTCTTATTTTAAAGCAGTGCAACAGAAAACCCAAATTCCTACTGACAACATGACCAGTTTGAAGAAGTCAGTCTTCAAGCGATTTATGTATCTCACAGGCCATTTACTGAGCTTGAGCACAACTTCCAAACTGGCAGTGAGGCCAAGAGTTTCATAGGGTCTATTATACCATGAGCTTGTCAACACAGACCAGCACTAAGAATCAAAAGCACAAAAGAAGGAGCACAAGATTTAGCAATGGAGTCATAAATTTATTCCAGCAAGAAGTCGGAGAAACCCTGACCTATTGCTGCAGACTCAAAACTCAAGCATGAAACTTCTACCCCACCAGCAGCCAGCTGAGTGCGATGACTTTGCTTGCCTTTCACTAAGGCATTCTTAAGAACAATTCTACCAGAGATTGCACCATTTCTTCTTTACTGCAGAGCTCTCTTCTCAGCTTTCACACATTTCCATTCAGAACCAAAATGCCTGAAAACAAGTGAATCCTAATCATTTCCGTGAAAGATTTCCATCTTCTCCATCTCATGTGTTTTGTCCCTGCACCATTATGGAAAGATTCTCTTCCCTTTCAAACTCCCTCCTTCTCCATGTGGTTGTCCTTCACCCTGAGAGCAGAGCCAGGCTCCATGTATTACACAATAGGGCAGAGCACACCACACCTAGGTTGGACCATGACATCTTTACCTTTCCCTCATTTCTGAAGTTAAGTGTCAGGCAAAGAATTATTTATATTCTCTCAACAAATAAGTAAGTAGAAAATAAATTCCCAGAGGCACAGATTTGTTGTATTTTCTATTCAAAATATTTATGCCAAAGGGTCACACTAACAAGAAGAAACAGCAAATCCAGAGGTCCTGTTCATGTGGAATCGTTGCAATTGTTTCCTTTCAGCAGGCAGCTCTCAAGTTTGGACCAGAAAAGCAGGTCAGTATTTCACATAAACCATGGGTGTATCGCAAACCATTTTACAGCGAGAAGAACCACTAACGCAATTCAGCTGGCTTTTGGGAAATAATTTTAAGAAAACTCCTTGAGGAAGACTCCTTGAGGCTGCAAATGTAAAACTAGCCAGGCAAGCTAAGAAAAAATGTGAAACATATAGTTCACTGCTTCTGGAGAAGAGGGATTATGAAGCTTTTTCACTTGAGCGTTAATCCAGACTGACATTTTTCACAAAAGAGATTCTTCTTCACTCACATATAGAGCTGTCAGTAGATAAAAGCAAATGAACCTGCCTAACAATGGCTAAGCTTCCATTATTGTGACAGAATGTGATTCCTTACCTCAAGCAAAAATAGAGGAATTCAGGACACAGCTCTTTTCTCTAAACAACTGGCAAAATTTTACAAGACACAGAAGGCCTGGGAGAGTGGTGTATTTATTAGGGTATTTAAGACAAAGGGTCCATAAGCATAACCCCTGCTTAGAAGAAATAAATTTAACGGGTTTAAAATACCAGATACAAGGGGAAGAAAAATTTGAGACAAGAAGGCAAGAAAAATCAAGTGTAAACAAAATCACAACAAAAAAGAAGTTTGGACTGCATGAACTCTACATGACATTTCTGTTGCAAGTACAGAAAAGAAAATACGAATAAATATCTAAGGCATGTATTTTGGCCTCTTACTTAGAGCTGTTTGACTTGTAACTAAACCAGTAGAGCAGGACATTCACACCACCATTCTAAGCAGACAAAGTCATATAAATAATATTGAAGACCCTCCTGGTAATATGGGTCAGATGGACAATAGGTTTGTCAGGTGGAGTTAAGCTTCTCTCACCAAAAACTTAGGAAAGGGACCAAAGGAAAAATTAGATAAACTGTAGGAGCCTCAAGAAAGACTTTTTTTTCAGTAGGATACCCAGTGTGGAAGGTCTGAGTGTCACTTAGAAACACAAGAACCCCTCAGAGCTTCTGCGAATAGGCAAGGTGAGAGATGCACTACAGGCTACTATCAGTGTTGTTTGATTGTTTTTTAAAATCCACCTACATGTATTTCTGGAATATTAAAATATTCCTGGAATATTAAAATCCATCAGTTATATTTTTAAAAGTACAATCAATCAATACAGGATGGAACACTGTAATGTATCCTAGAGTGCTAGCTGAGCTTTGTCTCATCGGTTGATCACCCCTACTCTCTCTTGCAAACGCGCCACGGCATACAGTATGTGTGAGAATGTTCCCGTGTCCAAGCGCTGCAGTTGGATAAAGACTGGAGTGCTGATACTAAAAGAACTAAGTGGGCAAATAAAACTGAGTTCAAGTCAAGTCCAGCTGCTACCCTCACTGTGGAGCTTGAATTTCAGAGAGAAAAGTCCAAGAACCAGAGAGAAAGAATGAAAACAAAATCACAAGGGGTTATAAAGAACATCAATCAAATTGCAATCAAATGCAACAATTAGTTATGCTTTTACGAACATCTGACACATATAGTCCTCACAAGTTTTTGCATCTTCCTTTTTCCATTAAGGAAACAAGAATAAACTGCAATATCACATAAATGCTATTTCTCTTGAACAAAAAAATAAAAGATAAAAAAATACATTGTTACTCCTCTGTTTAAACTTTATTTACAAATAACTGGGTTTTTCTAATCTAGACATAGAAGCTCTTTCCAGGATAAGTGGCAGTAAGCTATGGATGATCTGAGCCCATGTCTCACAAAAAATACAATAGTTTTACTTGGTATCAATAAACATTTTAAAATATACTAAATTTTGCCAAGTGTTACAATCATTGTCCAAACCGAATAGTAGTCTGAGTGCTGAACGAAGTGCATCAACAGAAATTATAAATTTTAGTGTAACATTTCTTTGTCACTCACGACAGCCAGTTATCCTTGCAAGTCATTAAAGCAAGTGTCACAGACTCGAACAGGCTTCTTAGAAGAAGGAGTTAAGGCATTCTTTGCTGAGCACTCAGCACAAAAGATATTTCCACATTGTCTACAGTGATGCTGTAAAAGAGAAGAAACACATGCTGAACTTCAGTGACAGAGCACTGACCCATATTAGAGATCATCATCTCAAGTCAGCTCTCCTGTTTTGGAAATTAGTTTTAATTTTTAACTAGTAGTTACACAGTACACAGAAAGGTACAGAAGAGTAAATCCATTCTAAAGAGTATAGCAATAAAATATTCAGAAACACTTCACTGAGCCAAGAGACTACACCAATTTCAGAAAAGACATGGTTGAACTTCATCTCCCTTTTTAATTTCTCCTCTTGAACTTGTTCTGGTCACACTAAAAGATGCTCTTCTTAGATGTAAGTACTAGCTTTCACATTGAGATGTGTTCTTGAGCCCAAGGATGCAGCGGCCTCTTTTCCAAAGGCTACCCAAAGAACATCACTGAATTAATTCAGGACAGGGAGGGCCACCTAAGACCATGTTAGGAAGAACTGCAAAATTAACCTTGTGAATGTCCCTCATCTACTTATTGATGAGTCACTTGTTGGAGGGATGATAAGGGGCAGATCCTGCCAACTGAGGGATGCCAACATCTTAGCTGATCACAGCTGTTCTTAAAATAGGTCTGACTACACACCTAAACCACATCCAGTTGTTTCTTCTGTTCCATGTTGAGTTAGTGTTTAGAAATATAGTCACAAAGCACCAGATCATGCTGATGTCTCACATTTTCCCAGATATCTAATTTCAGCAAACTCACATTCCTTTTATCCCTGTATATCCAGTGCAGACTGCTTATAAGTAAGTTGATTGTAAATACTCTTGCAATGGTGTAATTTTGCTTGCTTGCTTAGGGGACTCAACTATTTTAACACTGTTCATAAACTGATGATGCTAAAATGGCAAAGGAATCACGAATAAGCTGCACAAACTTTAATACTTAAGGCATTGCAAGTAATAACTATAGTCTGAGGCTGCCAAGCATTCACATCACTGTTAAGGCCATTTTCTTCAGTTTGTATCTCATATAAGAGTTTGAGAACAAAAGGAAAAGAATCTTGTACAGACACACAGTAAAACACACCTACCCTTCTCACAGTCACCGAAAACCCTTTTCCACAGGCCATACAATTCTGTACCTCATTGTCTTCTGCCCACTTCCTGTTGAGAGCTTGGGTGTGTTTGATCTGTATAGATGATATTAAAAAAGCAGGGTGTTTTTAGCATGTCTAATTCCTACTAATTTCCTCTGTTTTCATGAGGCATGCTACTCTGTGCAGTATAAAAGCACCAACTCTGCCATGAACCCATGGACAGCCCTATGGCACTTGCACACCACAAGCTAATATCACTCAGGAAAGGTAACTCACCACCAGGCTGACCAAGTTTTAAGAAGTTCCCACACAGGGAATCAACAGGTCAAATTGCTTCAAATCAAATGATACCTGTAATGACTGGTTTTCCCGGCCGAGTTCCTGCATTGCAGCAGTAGTGTTGTCCAGCTTCTTCTTCATTTCTACAAGTTTGGCTTGAAGCTTTTCAATTTCTCCTTCACTTTTTATACACCTGAGGAAAAGCAGAATAGAAAATAGTCTGCTGCAAGCCATGAGGCAACGCACACTACCTGCTTTAGGCAGGTTGTCTCATCTAAGTAGTTCCTCTCATAAAATCGAGCCAAAAATGTTCTTGCTGTGAAAAGTTCTGGGATGCCTCCACAGAAAAAATGCTCTTTTGTTACAATCAGTTTAAGATAATATGGCATTGCTCTCAAATATCTGAGGTTTATTAATACCTGGAGCTACTCCCAAAAACCAGACACAGTACTGAATGCAGTCCATCAACAGCAAGCCCCAATGAATACCCCTGTGAAACAGGAGACTCACTAACCAGCTGCAGCAGATCAGGTCATACAACTGAAAAGAAAACATTTTTCTTTAAGCAAGGCCATCTCCCATCAGCAGAAATTCAGCTAAAAGTTGAAAGCCAAATTTCAAAGGGCGTTTTTCTGCCAAGCTGTAAACAGCTACTGGATGAGTTCAGCGTGGCATGGCAAGGGATTGCCAAAGGAAGAGCTCTCACTCAACTCGATCCCAAGGCCCACTGCTCCAAAACTAAATCAGCAGTTCTGATAGTATCAAAAAATGTTTTCCACTCTGCCTTCACCAAACATGTCAGGAAATAAGGACAAAGTTAGTGTCCTGTCTCACAGGTGTTTTTTCTGCCCTTGTAATCACTGCTTTCAGGTAACTCCCAGTGCCTTGCATGCTTCCTGCTGCCTGAAAGAAAGGTGTTCAGCTTACTTAAGATTTAAATATAGTGTATAGACATTAGCTGAACTGGCAAAAAGACTACTAGAGCTTTTCAGGAGATACAAATTACCTCCTATGTGAACATTAGCCTACCTAGTCCAATTACACATTCCACCTCCTAACATTGAACAGTGGGCACACTTAGAAATCCCTAAGTAACTTCTATGTTATGGGAGGCACTAAGGAGTCTCTCACAGGCTTCTGGATGACCAGTGCATCTATCCTGATGGAGTCAAGGCAGAGGAACCTCTGAGTGATGAAGGATCATTACTTCTATAGCATGTTAACTCTATTAATTCTATGGCAAGAGAAGCTCTCTTTGCCAGGCCTTGCAAGATTCGCATACAAACAAGATGAAAGTCAACCTACAGACCTCAAAGTTCAGAGGAGTCCAATCTCTTTGGAAGACTCCTATGGCTAGGCATAAATCTTTGAGCCACAAGGCTGTGGCTTTGGTGATAAGGAAGGCCCTGATAAGCCTGCCCAGTTTTCTACAAAATGGTCACCCTGTCAAAGCCCACAAAGAGCACAGACTGTTCCCAGTACTCCTTGCTGTGCAGAAGTTTGCACTTTGGAAGCTGCACTCACAGCCCAAGCACTTTAAATAAAACCTACTTATAGAACCTTGACTCAACCAGAACAAGTAACCAGTGTAAGGCTATCCAGTTCCCAAACCATGCTTCCACATCAGCATGACTACAGCTTACCTCTCCAGCAGTGCTCTTCTCTCATCCTGATTATTCTGCACTGTTGCCTCCAAGACAGCAATGTCCCCTCGTAAATCATCTGTCTGTTTCTCCAGTTCACTCACTCGCCTCTGACTGCTTTGCCACTCCTTCTTCATGGTAGCCAGGTTTTCATTCAGAGCTGTGACCTGCATAGTAAGCTTGGTCTCCTTCTCCTCATGTTTCCGGTTTTCCTCTTCCTTCTCTTTTTTCTCTGTGTGCTGAGAAAGAAATGCAACAATGAAAAACAACTTTCCAAGTACCCTGTCCCTACTCCCTACGTTTCATTGAGGCAAAGAATCCTACTGTACTAGAATCACGACTTTTAATCAAGAAAATCTATTAGACAAGGCTGTTATCCCACTGAATTTTCATACACTGCTAAATGCCTCCAAGATTTCTAACAATGTAATTTAAAAATTAATGTAATGTGAAACTGAAGGCAACTCTTTGCTTCCTGTCTGCCCCTGAAAGAGCCCAATGGCATGTTCACAAAATGACAGTTTATTGCTCTTTAAAATACAAACCAGTTTAGCTTCAATTTCAGTACATTCTTTCTTCAGCTCTTCTTCTCTCTTTTTCAGCTGATCTTTGACAGCTTGATGGGTTTTCTTCTCTTGTTCCAGAGCTGAATTCATATTATCTATTTTGCCTTGCAGCTCTAATTTCTGTTGAATCAACAGCTGTTTTGCATCCTTGAGATTTGTCACCTCCTGTTAGGAAACAGAGTTCAAAGTTAAAGCAGCAACACTGCAAGTGTAAAATCATGTCATTCAAAATTAGTCTAATTCTTTCTAAGGAGAAGACAGTAATAATTTTTAGCTTTATTTCTGGAAGAAAGCATAATTTTACAGCACAAAGTATCCATGAGTTTCATAAACAATTTTTTAAAATTTAAATACTACAAACGTTCATTAGATTTAATGCACTCTTCTACCGAAGTAGTGGAAACTGTTGAATTATTTTCTACCATTCTTTGATCAGATATGTCCATTGTTGTCTTCTATAGTCAATTCTAAAATTCACCTCATGTTGTTCTCTGGTTGCAATAAAAAGGTTAAAAGCATCATGATGGCAATGTAAAAAAGCAAACACTGACGGAACAAAGCAAGTTTCTTATATATATAAAAAATTACCCTATGTTTTAAGATATTACAACTATACATACGGTCTTAATTAGTTTCTTAAATACTAGTTTTGTTTGTTCTTCCATAACATAACATTAAAAAAATCCTGAAGTGGAAGGGCCAGTTAAACTGAGATGAGTAATTTTCCTGAAAATTAGACAGACAAGCTTGCAGGTATTAACAGACTAATAGGGGTTGTCCATTCTCTACAAATCATAATTCATGTTACAAATTAAAACCAAAGACAGCAAGAGGGCATCACCTGAAGACAAGGGTACGCCCTACAGATGTGTCTAGATACAGTTCTCAGTAGGAAATGGGAAGCAATATAAGCCCATGTGTTTTACTCTGATTGCTTGCAGGATGATCGAGAGATTACTATTAAGCTGCAACTGGTGTGCACACATTTTATGTACAGTTTCTTAAATTTTCTTCTTTAGAACACAAATTTTTCAAATGACAAGAATTACAATAACCCTTCCTCAAAACGAAAGCCAATACTGGGCATAGATTGCTAGACAGAAACTAAGATAAGGCTTCTATCTAAAAGTAAGAGACCATGTTGTAAACACTGGAAAACAAAAGAACATCTGAAACTCATAAAATACCTCATTACTCTTTTTCTAGTAGCATATAGGGATAACACCTCCATTTATACTTAGGCAGCAACTTACACCCTGTGCTTAACAGATGCAATGAAACTACTAAGAGTAATACAGAAACCACAAGCTGTGGCCTTTCAGGAGTGTTTGTTTCCACAAACACTAAAAAATTAAATACACAGAATGTGGCAAGAAATAATTTGTTTTACTGAAGACTAAAAATTATTTAATTAAAGCCTCCAAACTTTTACTCTTTTGAGTGCTCATTTGATTGTTATGATTTTGCAACAGAGTCTTTTACGAGGCTCCTGACATTGTTTCTTCTGCAACTGTGACTTTTTAAGACATTTTAAGAAACCACAGTATATCAAGGGAGTTTCAACTCTACCACACATCCTTGAGAAGTACCAGATGTGCCTAGAATATCTGGGAAACTTCACATTCATAAAACTTTGGACATCTTTTTTGCACTTAGAACAGCCAAGCAAGGGTACGCACTGTGAATCTACTGTGCAACAGAAGAAAAACCAGGGCATAAAACTCATCCTGGAGCTAAGACAAGTTATGTGGTCCTTCCAGCCAAGAACATTGGGGACTATGATCAGGATTATCACTAATCAAGTCAGCATTGCTCAGGAACACATCAATGAAATCTGAGCTTTGGTTCCCTTACCTGTAATACTGATAATTTACAGCAACAATCTTTGCAAAGCCATTCCAGACAACATCTACTGAGTAGGCACATATTTTTATTAGATAACCAACCACATGAAGACCCAGTTTGTCTCAATATACCTTCTCAAATTCTTGCTTGCAGGCTCTAAGCTCTTCCCCCAGCTTGGCACTTTCTTTTTCAAGTCTAGTCCTTATTTCCTGGAGCTCTGTGGTTTTACATTTTTCATTAGCCAAGTCTTTTTCCTTCAAAATCTTTAAAAGAAATAGAAAGTGCTAGAAAAGTTACTTCTTCCAAGTACACAAAATAAAAACACTCCAACCAAACAAATAAAACATCCAGGGCCCAAAATCTACTTGGAAACTTTGTAATTAGGGAAAACATCTTCCCACCTGTCTAGCCACTTTTAGCAAATTATCAGCCTATTTCAAATGAAATTCACACCAACTGTCCATTATAATGCTTTACAGCAAATGCCACTCTGCACTAGAACAAAGCCTTGCCCTCAAAATACCCCGTGCTTGGATATGTAACAGAAATTAATAAAAGGTGACTGCACAGAGGGGTGGATGTGTCTGTGTGAAGATTTCAAAAGACAGAGGCATTCACCTTGTCATTCTGAAGATCCTGTAACATTTTGGTCTTCTCACCCAGCTGCTGTTCCTTCTTTGATGCATCCTGCTCCAGAGTAGACTTTGCTTTCTTCAGTTCCTGAATCTGCTGATTACTGCTAGCAAGTCGGTTTCTGCTGGAAACTAACTCTTCTTGAGCTAGAGCAAGTTTTTCTTCTGTGGACTAATGAGTAAGTGTAACGACAAACGTCAGTCTAAGGGCTTCAGATATTCAACAGACACTTAAACATCTTCAACATGGAAAAATCATTACATAGCATGCAACATTTAGCTTCAAATGTTGATGAAGCACAGCCACAGGAACTTCTGGCTTATGAGGTTACCCTAAGTAAAAAGAACCACCCTACTACCATTTCTAGCAGCAATACCTTACTGTACATATTCCAGCTTGCATCCTTTTACAGAGTAAAGGTGAACACAAGCAATGGGCAGAGAATGAAAGATGACCAATGAAAATGGAATAAACCTGAACTTGCTCACACAAATCTATTCTGTTCTCTGGAAAAATCAACGGCTGTGTAAGTGGAGGCAAAGCTATGCTGTGAAGTTATTCAATGCTGACCGAACGAAGCTAGTGCTAGGATATCTGCAGAGTTTTTGAAAAATGCAAATACCAGGACAAAACATTTCTCAGTCTCAGCTGTGTGAACATTCTAAAAACAATTTTAACTTCCATTCAAAATATACTGCAGATTATAAGTGAACCTGCATCCAACTCTCCCCTACAAATAAAACTTCAGATTTCTCTCCACAACAGGTCATCAAACCCAAGAAACAACCTATAACTTGCACCTGAGGCTCATTCTTGTTGCTTATAGTCAAGTCAAACCTTCGGGTTCCTCTTGAATTATTCTGGAGGCTATTTCTCTTTTTTGCTTCACCTAATTATCCATACCCTTTAGCCACTCCCATGTTGAACTAAAACCAAACTGATTTATGATGTCTCCTAATACTCCCTTGTAATGTCTAAAGCATTTTGCTTTTAGAGTCAGACATTGTTTGACACACCAGTGATGAAACAGTGCTGATTCAATAACATTTTCAGTGACCCTAGTGGCTCATAAGATGTTCACACAGGCTTTTAAACCTGATTTGCAGATGACTTGTTTTATTTGCTTTCTAGGCTATTAGAGTTTACTACTTAATGCTTTGCAAGGTGTTAACTTAGAATTTTTTTTTAAGTAAAATAAGTGCTTTTGCAGTTTCAAGTTTCCAACAGAGTAGAATTTCCAGACAGCAAAATTATCCCTTTTTGCATTACTGTGGGTGGTGGCATACCACATTTTTCTAACTGATCAAGGATGGGAAGCGTAGCATCACCATACGACATCTTCACAGGAAAACCAAGCAGCTTCTGCAGTAGAAAGCAGCACCATGAAGCCATAGCTTTTATTCAGTTTTGTTTTCAGTAGAATAAATGTGTCTACGTCCATTTTGTTAGCACAGGATGATGCTTTTCTAAGGGGAGCCAATGTTCAGCCTACTCAATACCGTATTATGTACAAACACTTCTATAATGCAGTAGTTGGCAATACAGGAGACTTGGAATTTTGCATACAACTTAGCACACCAGGCTTACATATACAAGTGCCTCGTTGCTGTAGTTAATAACGATGCTACTTCAGTTGACTTGGAAACCATTCAATAAAATTTTAACAGTAAATCAACCTTTTATCTAGTTATGCATTTCTTTTAGCTTTGCTCAAGAATCCCTCACAGCATTGTTTTAAAATGATCCATTAAATATTACAGTTATTATCCTTGCTCCTGGCTCAGCCTCCACTGAGACCATAATTCAGTCTGGTTTTTTAGGACTGATGAGGATTTCATGTCTTTAGCATAGAATCGCTTCTCAAAAAAAAAAATATGATGCCATATACTTTTATTTAACTACCATTCAGTTTTCCAGTTGCTCCCAGAATACTATAGATGTTCTCAACAAGCCATGAAATTGCACTTTAGGATGACAGGGAAAGCCCAACACAAGGAAAAGGTATAGAACAAAAGATGCCAATCTGCACTAGTTTTTGTAATTAAAAACAGCTGCTAGGATGGTCCCTTCCAGCCCAATTCTATGATTCTATAACTGCAAAACAGTTTAAATAAATACATAAAATGTAAGAAGATATTTCATATCTTCTATATAATATAAGAACAATCATTCACTACAAATTAGGTGGCTGTGGTGCAAGTCATAGTGCCAACAGCAGAACTGGTCCTAGCTGAGTGTTAGAACCTGGATTCATTCCACCTGAAGCCAGGTGCATAAATGATCATTTTAGTCTGCATCCTCCTCGATCCCGGTCCACAAGAAGAGACATGCAATTATTCACAGATGCTAACCTGATCTCTCATCACTTCCCAAGTAGAAGGGTTGGACTGATTCTAGTCAACCTGGGCTCCTGACTTAGAGATCTGAGGTTTGGCAGCAGGAATATCACCTCAGAACATCCAGTGAAGACACAAGGACTTCCAATATTGGAGGCAAAGAAACATTCTTCCGAGAACACAGAGGAAACTAGGACTGACTACAAAAAGTGCAAATGCCAAAACTGAAGGCTACTTGGCAGAGCTCAGGAGGGCAGGATTCACTCACAGTATGTTAGCACTAACTCAAGAGCAAGGCAAAAAAATAACAGTCCTAACTCTTCCATATGAAAAAATGCATTTTCCATTATAAACAAATGTTTTACGTGTGTATAAAATATGTCTATATGCATGAGTATATACATATACAAAAATATTTAGTAGTGTTCTTTTTGTGTTTTAACTATTTTTTCACAAAACCTACAGCTCTTACAAGCCCACGCCTGTCTCCCAGCAGTGACATTCCGAGCAGATGCCAGCAGATGGAGCTCTGCGTACAGGCCAGTTCCCTCCATCCCCTGTCAGCGACTCCACCGCCTCCCTGCCACTGGCCACACCACTGCCGCCGTGTTACAGACATCCCGTGAGAATACTTAACTTTTCCCTTGTGTGGAAAGCAAACCTAGCACTGCTAGGATCTCCCCACAGGACGTGGTCGTTGACTGTCTTGGACAAAGCTCATCTTCTAACTGTGATGCAAGGAGTACCTATGTCTGCTAAAAATCCTGCACTGAAAGTACCAAGGGCTCACCTTAGATGCAAGTTTTAAAAACATCTGCTACTTCCTGCTAGTTAGGTCCAGACCAATCTGAACCCCAGCCCATCCATCGGCATTAGTTCCAAACTTGAATCAAAACACAGAGCTCTGTCTTACAGGATCTACTTTTACTAACTAACTTCCAGACAACCGACTCTGAATCTGACTGTGAAAACACTAACAGAAAATTCTTCTGAGCGGCATTCTGATTTCCAGCTCTCAAGGCTAACATTATCCTGCTGAGGTTTTTCAAATGCATTTTTAATTTATGGTCTTCTGAGATACATAATCACTGGTTCTTTACGATACCACTGCAGTGAAGCAGCACATCCACGACTAAAGATCAGGTCCCCATCTTTTCCCTCTACACTTTACCAAAAAGAGTGGTGGTAAGCAGACCTCCTAATTTATATATATTTTCATTATGTATATTTTTTAATAGAACAAACAGCCTCCAAGTTGGTACATCACTTCAGAAGTGAGGATCCAAATCTTTCTCAAGCTCTTTAGGCTACACAGAGGCTGACATAAAAAAATCAAGGTACCTGACTGCTCACCCTGAAAATACTGTTTTCCCATTGCCATCACCTTATTTTACCCTTTTTGCATGTGAGAAAGATGTTCTCTCTCTCTCTCTCACTACCACCCCCACTCAGGTTTAAAAGCATGTGGGACATCTAATGCTCTATTTTATACTTGCTACAACTAGAGGTCTTCAAGCTGTTTAATAATACTTACGCAGATCTATTTTTGCAACAAGCAATACTGAAATGAAAACTGTATCAAATAAAAAAACCAATTACTGACCACATCCAATACTTTTGCAGATCATTGCAATCATTGGCCTGAATGCATCGCAAGAAATTACCTCAGAGCATTAACTGTGCTATAGTAACTAACAGTAAGAAAATGCATGCTTAAACCATGACTGCTTGTTAACTATGGTAGGGCTCCACAGCTCACATGGACTTCTCTGAAATGGCCACAAAACCTTTAATAGTTTCAGTGATAGGACTGCAAGGTCTCACTGGAACAGGTGAAAGGGAGTGATGGAATCTAAGCAGTCACTAAGGGCTCCTTTATATAGAAAAGCAAACAGAAAGTGACATCCAAAACAGATCACACAGTCAGCCCTCCCTAAGTGCCTGTTTCTCTCCATAAACTTCAGAACAACCTAGAACAACAGTGTCAGGCAGACACAAGCAGAACTACTGTGGGGTTCATCTCAAGCAAAGTGTCAAAACTACATATCCTGCCAGTAAACAGCCAGTCTCTGCAGCACAGCGTGTTCTGGGACTAACTAGAGCATTGGTTTAGCGCTGGCATGAAGGAAAGGCACAGAAAAGAAGGAAAAAACATCTTTGCTGACTGACTCAACTCCCAGCAACACCTCTTTGAAGGCACTACACCCTGAGACCACCAAATCAGAATTTAGGAGTAACAAAAAACTTTAAGAAGCCAACTCTTCTGGAGATACCCCAAATCCACCTGGATGCAGTCCTGTATAATGTGCTCTAGGTGACCCTGCTTTAGCAGGAGGGTTGTACTAATGATCTCTAGTGGTCCCTTCAGCTCCAACAATTTATAATTCCTGGCAGGCCCCTACACCTACTGTTTCTATTAGCTTGACATTGTTGATTGTCTATAATCACAGAACATTAGGGATTGGAAGGGAACTCAAAAGATCATCTAGTTATCAGCCAGGAAGAACCAGAAGGGGCAAGTACATGGGAAAAGACTGACAGCTATAATTCTAGTTAAATAAGACAGTGGTTACTCACAAGCTGGCAGAGACTTTGTCCTAATTAACGACATTGTTTGAATTAGTTAAAAGCTACAACAGGTAACAGGAAAAATCAACAAGGAAAATTAACTCTTAAAAGAATACAAAAATAAGTCATCTTTCACTTTGCTGATGCACAAAGGTAAGGGTGTTACAGGTAAACTGGCAGAGACTCCTGCTTGAAATTAGTTTCAGGATGTCCTTTGTTCCAGAAGGGACTAAACACCAGTAAATCCTATACACAGCGGAAAAGTTTTTTCTACCTGGACAGTTCTTGCACTGTTTCTTGGTCTTCAAAATGGATATAAACAGATCTACTAATCATACATGACATTAAAATTACTAAGTACCTTAAGGTCTTGCCTGGTTGCCAGCAGCTCAGACTCTTTCCCATACAGATCCAGCTGCAGTTTCTCCATGTTTTCCTTCTGTTTTTCATGGGTCTTCTGCAAGTCTGCTAGTTTGACTTTCTCTGCTTTAAGCTCCTGTGCTGACAAAATAGACTGCTGTTGCAGTTTATTCTCAAGTTCTGCCTGCAACATAAGCATAGGAAGTTTCAATTACAGTTTAAAGTAAGCTTAATCACTCAGCAAACTGAATTTATTTGTATGGCAAGATGAGACATTTTTTTCCACTTATGAAATAGCAGTTCAGTAATCTAATGATTTTACATCAATAGTTTGCAACTAATTTAACAATTAAATTGGATCCATGACAAAAGTTAAGTGAAACACATTAAGACCAAACATCAAAAATCTAAAATGTGTTTCCAAGCCCCAAAGTTGCCACAAACTGACTAAAGCACAAACATAATCATGTAGCATTGAGCAGCCAAAACTGGAGCAACATTTAACAGTCAGGGCAAGCATTACAACACTCCATAAAGTTTAAGACACTTGAACTCTTTCCAATATGGTTTGTGAGTTTCATACAGTCACTCAGATAAATTCTTTTGGTATAATAAGAGAAAACTTGGTTTAAAACTGCATGAACATCTCAAAACATCGCAGTTTACCTAAAATATTCTCAAACAATTCTGCTCTGCAGGAAAATGGCAGCTCTTGTCTCACAGTATGCTCCTGAGGCGAAATAACCACATTCAATCTAGCCATCTTTATCCCTTTATTTAAACTAAATTCCTACAGAATGCACTGGCTCTTTCTACTTTATTATTGTGGTTTCTATCTCTACCAGTATCCAAAGGCCTTGTTTCCACATCCTGGCCTTATCTTTTCCCACAAGAGTAGAGCACACAGCTGTTTCACACCAAGATACTGACATAAAAGCTGCAGTATTTATCAGAGACATTTTCATTAATTTTGTTAAAGGATTAAGAGAGGTCAGTCTTACCTTTTCTAAAAGGGCAGTTTTTAATTCAGCTTGCAGTGTCTCACCATGTTTTTTCTTCTGCTCAAAAGACTCCTTTATCTCTTTCAGCTTTCCCTGGAGATGTTGTTCACTTTTTTCTTTGTCCTTCAGAAGGCCCTGTATTTCCACTATTTGCGCTCGTGCTGAATCAAGTTCTATTGACAACTGCTTAGAAATCTATATTAAAAAACATTAAGTATATCATTTTAATTTCAATAACTGTGTACACCCTATAGTATGTGAAACTGCCTACTGAATTGTGTGGGTAATGAAGTACGTTGTTCAAGCATCAGTTTCACAGATAAAAAAAACATTTCAAGCTCTTCAGTCTGAAGATATCGATTCACGATATCAGTTTGCAAAGACTGCTAGAAGTTGGAGATAATCCCTTGATTGTAGGAATCTGAAGGTTGCCCTACTCTACTCTTCTCTAGGCATCTGCTACTTTCTTCCGACACAGACCAGATATCAAGCTATACCTTTGTTGTGATCTAGTATACCCACTTACATTTTCATAAAGAGACACAGATTATTTGCAGAAGACAGACTCCAATTACGCTACTGTTGTTTCTTGTATCCAGAACCTGACTATCTCAAAGTGCCACTGCTGCTACCTTTTGCAAGGTGGTTGAACACTGGTAAGGTATTATTCCATTTTAAAAGAGTCTGTTATTCCAAGTTGGAATGCTTGTCTTTAACAAAGAAGTACATTTGGTGCTTACAGAGTCACAGTCAGGTGATTTACAGAAGTTTACACCAGCAACCAAATCCTTCAAGGACATCTGAAAATGTTCCATCAACTACATGGGGCCTGATTGGGCCTAAGACTAAAACAGACCTAAGGATATACCACAACAACTTTTATTGCATGAAAGTATAAAAAAAGTAGGACATGGTAATACCAAGTAACTGCTTCACTAATAAAAAAACCCGATGAACCAAAATCCCCTATTAAGGTATGTGGGGTACAGAAAGGCTGCAGTAAACTTCTAATATCACCTTATTTAAGTGCTCTAATGTGAGAACCGCAACCTCTTTACTTCTTATCAGTCTCAGCATATCAGACTGAAACCAAATTTTTTATACAGTAGTGGTTTCTAGATTTTTTGAAACTAAATAGACAGCTTACCCCCTCTTTTTTTTCCAGTGAGTTTTTCAATTCATTCCTTTCTTTAGCTACAGATTCTGTTTGTACTTGGAGCTGGTGCTTTACTTCTTGGCAAGATTTTTCCTAAAAAAAACACAAGACAAGGAAAGATTCATGTGAGCTAAGAGCAATACCTGGCATTTCTGTGGGATCTACAAAGCCATGAAAAATTATGCTTTCCTTTTCCATGAAAAAGATTTCTTTCTCAATTACAGACACATTTTTAGCTCAAACCTTTTCAGAACTTTAACAGTAGTAAATCTAAGCTGGAAACAGTTTATACCCTGTACTAAATCCATAGCCATGTGCCAAACAGTTTTTCTGATTAGGAATATTTTCCTTGATTGAAGCTACGCTTGGCAGCCCTTCTCTTTCTTGTGGAAAGCAGCAGATCATCAGTTTCTTTAGGATCCAAAATTTCTTGGTGTTCTATAAGTGACAAACAAGTACGTTTACTAGGACTTATACATAAATACAACTACATTTTATGCCCAAAGGCTAAGCACTAAAGACAGTGGCGAGCTTCCAAATTACTACAGAATTAGAAGCAGAATCTGGACTGCTATCTTTAAGTCTAAATTGGGAACAAAATCCTTCACGTTTTTAGGAGAAACAAATATTTAAACCACAGTAACTAAGTAAAGCAAACAAAAAGGCTTATCTTAAAAAGGTGAAACAGTAAAGGAAAAAATGTTATTTTTAACTAGGAGTAGAATTTTTTTTTTAAAATATCTGAATAAAAACAGCTCTGAATGGGTTCTGGGAAATGGTGACATGTAAGATAAGGAGGGAATGAGAAAGACACCTCTACCCTGTCTGAGGCAGGAGTCAGAACATCTGTGTAAGAAAATGTCTAAAATACATGTTCATATTTGTAACTATTCGTATTACCAACAATGAAAAAGAGGGAAGGTGTATTTTAAGACTAGTGAGAGTTCTCTTTCTTTACCATAATAAGTTATTCTGGTAGCCAACCACTTGTTGTCCTGCCACT
This sequence comes from Rhinopomastus cyanomelas, assembly GCA_013400115.1. Classification (NCBI taxonomy): domain Eukaryota; kingdom Metazoa; phylum Chordata; class Aves; order Bucerotiformes; family Rhinopomastidae; genus Rhinopomastus; species Rhinopomastus cyanomelas. The sequence goes on along the minus strand of VXBP01001149.1, from coordinate 28,672 downwards.
TGTGAGACCTTGCTGAACTTGAACAATACTCTGGTCAAACTTTAAGCTAGGCATCTTCTCAACCGACAGATGATGTTACTCTGCCTGTAGTACACAATCTTCACAACTTCCAGAAAGGAAACAAAGTGGCCTCAGAAAAATAATGTCACCTTTAACATGGTGGCAGCTTTATAACTGTGCTGTTATAATAAGGCTGATGTACTTTTAAATAAGAAGGGGATGTTTCCCATAAAATTGTTTCACCATGTGTCTGTATGTATTTTCCTCATCATGCAGCAGAAGAAGGAGATCTTGTTATGTAATATGACTGATGTTTACTACTGTAAACATCCAGATAAAAATTTAAGGTCGGACACATGTATGAAATACTAAAAATCACAATGTGTTTTGCCTTAAGGCAATTAATTTCTATGCCTTGTCTTTGTGTGCACTCTGTTTTCAGACAGAAAGCATCAGCATTTTATCAGAGTACAAACACACCAAACTTCATGTCTAATGAAAGAAGCTACTAACCATTTCTGCCAAAGCTGCTTTTCCCTTTTGTACTTCTTTTTCTAATTCCTCCTTTCTTTTATTGAAGGATTCAGAACTTTTTGAGAGCTTGTCTTTGGTAGCCGTAAGGTCCTTTGATAGAGTATTCTTCTCTAATTTTACTTGTTGCAGCTCTGATGTTGCTGCCTGCAGTTTACAATCAAGTTCTTGAAGTCGTTTACTTGTATCTTGACTTGTTTTCTCCAGGTTTTGTTTAAGGCTGGCCTTTTCCTCCTCCTGCTTTGAAATTTGTTGTTTTGCTTGTTCAAGGGCCTCAGATTTCTTCTGCAAATCCAACTTAGCATTAGACATTCTGCAAATACAAGGAGTAAAATTGTATTAAACAAGTCTATTCTTCACAAGTTTTGTGTTTTGAAATTTCTCTGTTATTTAATATATTAACTGTAAAACTACATGAAAGCATTTTTTTTCATCTAGAGGATGGATGTCATCTTTCTATCCAAAGACAACACACAAGCAACCCTGCAGGCTACTCCAAGACAGAATTTTCTCAACAATGAGACAGAAACTACCCCTTTGCTGCTACTGTAAAATTTGCAAATTTGCCTTTGAAAATTACTACTGATATATTACAGAGACCTCACAACATCAAACTGTTCAGCTATTTAGGTGACAATAAGCACAGTGAATACACTGAAGAAGAGTATTGAATCACAGCGTTCAGTGATTCACATGCGACACTGCGGCCAACAGAGTCCGCATGACACATACAATATGACAAAACTGTTTATCTATGATTTTAAGAAATCACAAGAGAGAAGAACAAAACTTAAACTTCACTTCAAACTACTCAAGTTTCATGTCTGCTTTGCCAAGGACTATAATACAGGAAATCCATACGCTTCTCGTGCTGCTTCAAGTTGTTTACTCAGTTCTGCCGTTCGAAGGTCTAATTCTGTAGACTGCTGTCGTTGCTGCTGTAGTTCCTGAAGAGCTTGTTCTTTGCTTCCTTTAGCATCAAGAATGTCAGCTTCAAGTTTCTGAGACAGAATAATGTTAGAGCCATCAGAATAGAACCAACAAAATAAAATAGCAATAAACGCAGAAGTCATCTAGTCTGTGAGCCACATTTACTGTTCAAAGTCTAAGAAGCAGTCAGTTCTCACAAATCGTCCACCTTTTCATTAGTTTGCTGTACATGTTTTGTTACTGCAAACTTCCTGCTCCTCCAAACCAGACTATTTCATAATACATACAAATGTTCATTACATTAAAGATGATGAAGCCATTTTACTGCAAAGTAACAGTTAAAAATCTTTAAGGAGCCTATGCAAACTACCTGCACCAAAAAAGTGCGTACACAATGCTCTGCTCTGGGCTCAGGTTTTCAGCCACTACCAAGTAGTTTCAGCAGTTTCAAATGACTGCTGATTTACATATCCCAAGAAATCTACCAGTCTTTACAACAGACACGAAGACATGAAATACAGCTGTAAGCAAATCCTACACTTGCCTGTTTTGTTTTTAGTGGGTACTTATTCAAGAACACTGAATGCCTTCAACAAATGGGCACTGCTGAGACAGTTTTACCAGCACTTCTGCTTTCATAAAGTGGCCATAAAACAAAATGGCCAAGTTTCTCTACAAAAGTTCCTGAAGACTTTTTGTTTTCTATTTTTTTTTCATATTTCTGTTTAAATACCATACACTCAACTGGAGTAATCCCTAAGAATGGTCATGACACCGAAACTTTACAGAGAATTGCATTCCTGTTGACAGCATTGACAACTCTGCTCAGTTTCACACTTCAGCTACCAGAAACTCATAAAATCTTCTGCAGTCAAGCACTGAATTCTTCCCAAGCATTTGTGTCTGTTGGTTACTTGGGAAACTTTAGCAAAAGGGTGACAAATAAAAACATGAATGAAAGCAAGCAGAAAAAGAACTTAGTGTGCAAAAGAAGAGTGAGATGAGAGCACAAAATAATTATGTGTACAATGGATTGCTCTGAACATTCATGTATCATATTCGCTTATGTATTGTGAATTTTGACCACCAAGAATGCTTAACAAGTATTGAACAAACTTTAAAGCCCAAATTTAAAAGCTCTCAAGCATGAGGACTAATTAATATCCTTAACTGAAAACATTAGTATTCCAAAGCACCAAAAGGCTCTGCAAACCTTCTGCCAGAATTGTGTATACTTTAAAACTGACTCCAGAAATGGAACGTAAAACTCAAAATCAAGTTGGAGGAAAAGTCTTGATGAAAAGCCTCTGTAGAAGCCTACTGAAAGGCTTCAGAAACAAATTAAATGAGACAGGCATTAACCTGGGCTAGCCAATGTAACACACACTCCCTGGTACCACCTGTGAAATGTATACAATTGAAGGCTCTAGTTTGAAGAAATATTCCTGTTCTCCCTCACGGCACTTTCCAGGTAGCAAAGAGATTGGTAGAAGCACACGTACAGGAAAATGACAGTGCAGTGGCAATGTCTTGAGCCTGTCTTCTTAGTGTCATATACTAGCATGGATGAAGAGGAGAACAGGACTAAAGGCTAGATCAGGAAACACTAGTGAAAATGAAAACCCTCCCAGTGGCATAGTTATAACCCTTCCCCCATAATTTGAGCGCAGCTTTCATCACGTACTACCACACAGCAAAGAATATCAGTTTTCTGTAAGCTCAGATATTGTGTTCAATACAAACCTTAAGCTGTCCCCCTAGCTCTTCAGTTTTCTGTTCTAAATAAACACATATCTCTTTGTACTCTTTAAGGTTGGCTTCCAGCTGAACACAGTATTTCTGCTTGTCATTCAGCTTAGCTGTAACCTGATCCAGCTGAGCGCTGACCTTATTTAACTCCTGAGTTAAAACAAAAAAAAAGCAGGTTGTTAAGTTTTTTAAAACCTCTAAAAATGACTAAAATAACACATGCTTTAAATGTTCTGTGTTCAAATTAAAAGAGAAAATAACATTTCTCTTTTATTCACAGGGGCAGAAAACTGAGAGGGAAAACAAACAAATGGAGACATTTTCTGTTAAACTGCCAAAATTTCCTTTAAATACTCAATATTCCCCTCAAACTTTACAAAAGGTGGGTGAAATCTTAACAGAGGTGTTTGAACTTATAAAAGTAAAATGAATTGCTAGTAATACATATTCTTCTCAGACTTTATGGGCTGTGGGCTAAATCTTAACAAAAATGTTTTAAGGTATAAGTGGAAGACAAATTGTCGGTAACAAAACCACTGGATCCTACAATTAAGACTAAACTAACTAGAAAGCTACACTACAAAATCTTAGAGGAACGTTTTGCTGTCTTCATGAAATGAAGCACCACTGAAGAGAAAAGCAAATACCTTGGAAGCAGTCAGATCTCCACACAGGAGAGGTGATTTCAAACCATTAGGTTCGATACAAAACAACGCAATTTCTACAGAAGAAATGAATGTGTTCACCTTGTAACCACTATGATGACAGCTACATTAAAACTCACTGGGCTCCAACTAAGACAATTTATCTAATGACTAATTATTCATTTAGTAGTTGTGAAAAGAGGTCTTCCGCTTACAGTAGTTATGTTCTCACACTAAAAATGATGCTATGACAGCAATCTACTGCATGTTTCCATGAAGAACACAGCAGCACCGATTCTAACAATGCAAATATTTGATTTGGCAGTCAGAGGAAATTTTCACTAATTTTTGTCTCAGTTGGCACACAGGTAATTATTTCTGAATACTGCATCTGACTTTGCAGTAAGTGTTAGGAGATTTCAATCTGTACCAAATGAATTCTATGATCTTTCATATATAACATAAAAGTGAGAACTGAATTATACCCACGTATGACAGTTTATATTCTGAACCATAATCATATTGCAAGTGAACTCCCAATGACACTCTTTATACTGCACTATATATCTGATTTAGATTATTGCTGAGTATGTATCATGAATGCACATATTTACTTAGTTTGTGAGCAGAACTATTCTTAGGTTTCTAAGTAATTGTTTAGGTAACAGAAACTTTATGTTCAACCTGTTGCTTATCTTGCAGTGCATGCTGGGCAGTGTCCAGATGATTCTGAAGATCTGCTCTCTGGGCAGCTTTTGAGGCTTCTGCTGAAAGTAGCAAGTCAGTCTTTGCTTTTACCTGAAAGACAAGTTGTATTTCACTAAGCAACTACTTTAGTGCAGTTAATTTTAAATGTTTTTTTACACTTATCAGTAACTTTAATAGTAAATTCACTAGCTGTCATGTGCTGCCTCAAAAACAAGAAGAAACATTTGAAAGATTTAGAAAAATACCAGAATTTTAAGCAACAGTTGGTTCTTACTTTGAGCCTAAACAACTAGATAAATTAAAAAAATCCAACCCACTAGTCCAAATCATCTTCCGTTCTAGGAAAATATTTTTACTTATAGATCAGGAGCAATGGGACAAACTTACTGTTTAGCTTGATAACCTCAGACCACATGCACATTTGAGTGCCTATAAAATTTTAGAAAGAATAAAGCAGAATGCGTATTATCTTTCACTGTTCTTATCTGTCGGTCACGGAGCAACTCCACTTCTTTCACAAATATCCAGTAAGCAAAATATAGAAGGCAGGTATGAATGACCTTGGTGCAAGAGGCAATATTCAGGGTCACCTGCTATAGTGGTTTATTAGTTTTCTCTCTAATGGAAAAGCTGCTTTTCTGAAGACTGTAAGAAACCTCACATTGCATTGAAAAACATTTGCAAAAGTCCAGAGTTTGTTCATTACAAAGCTGTATCAGTTGAAATTCCCAGGCCTATCTGGAAATCAAGTAACACTAATTCAACAGACATCACAGTGTATTAATCCATCTACAACACTACTAGCTTCTCCAAGAGTACTGATGCAAGAACGTAATTGTTGCCAAGCTTCTGATCAAATATTAGTCATTCTTTTGGATAGCTGAATGTAATTAGTATAAGAGTTCACACTGAATCAATACTAGGGAATTTCCTTGTTTAGTAAATTAAAATGCCAGCAAGGTGGCCTATAGCTCTTTTGTTATGTTTTTGACAAAACAGCACAAGAAATTTCTAGGGAACAAGATGTTAGTGATTTGTCATACTTTCATGTAGGTACACAGAACCCAGGCCTGGTAGGTACAAGGTTATGGACGCCTAATCATCCAAAGAGATGCTGGAGAATGGATTTTCCCAACATAGTTATGAACCCAAACACAGAAACTGCAAACAATATGGACAAACCCACCACCACCATGAAAAAATCCAATTGCCATGCGTGGCTTACATTCACATCTTCCTCAGTTTTATCTGCCTTATTTTGCTTCACCTCTGAGCAGAAACACGCAGTTTTTCCTCAAATGGCTCTCTACCTTTTATGAACAGAATACAGAATACGAGCAGGATTTATCCTCCCCAGACATGACAGAGTTCCATTACCTGTACATCAAGTTGTGAAACTTTCTCTTTACTTTCATTTAGCTGGCTAGTTAGTTCAGTGATGTTTGTTTCCAGTGAAAGCACACGATCTTGAGCAGCTCTTAGATGTGCCTTTTGCTCCTGCACTTGCTCATGCAAATTCTCTTGGGCTTGCTTGTGACTTTCTGATTGATTCTTCAGCTTCTCTGTCAGCTGAGTTACCTGCAGTCAAAAAAAAAACCAATATAAAAGAAGACGTAATAAGAAGAAAAGGTTGGGAAAACATTGGAACCTTATGTCCAAGGAAGTAATAAATCTTTTGAATTTGTGTCTCATCATGTCTTTGGAGACTCAACGCTATCACGTTTCTTTTCCTCAGCTATTACTGTAAAGCTATACTGTACACAATACCAGACTCTAAATAGGCTACCAGCTCTAAATAGAACCAAAAGGCAATCATCAGTGTTGACTCCTGTGACCAAAACTAAATACTAAGGAGAAAACAGATACAGGCTAAGCTGAATTTTGGTGTTGAAAGAAGGAATTAATATATTTTTAAAATAAGAGAAATGAGCATGCATATTATTCAAATATTACTGGTAAGCACATATTACTAACACAAGTACAAAGAAAACCTCTAGGAATTCCTTCTCCTATGCTTAAAACCAGAAAGTCACCAAAACACCATCCCTGTGAAATTTATCTTAAGATCTCTACAGGAAGTATCAAAGAAACAGCAAAGTACAGAAAAGATCTGTGTCATACCTGATGAGACAGGAAAAAAAAGAAACAGGATTCAGTGCTGAAAATGAACAGAAACAAGCCTCTGAGTTCTTACCTGTATTTGCAATGCATGGTTTTTCTCTTGTAGCTGGTTGAGAACTGCTGTTTCTCCTTCACCAGCTTGAATTTTTGCATATAAGTCTTCTCTTTCCTTTTCTAGCAGAGAGATGTTATCCTTGCTTTTTTGAAGCAAGGCCTCAAGATTTTGAATTTTTTGGTCCTTATCTCCAATTTGCCGTAGTACTTGCTCCAAATCATTCTAGAAAATCACATAATAGCTTCCTTAATTGAAAGGACCATAGAAGTGACTTCTAATGCATATAAATGTTGGATAGATTTGTTAAAACACTTTCTGTATAGTCTGTTCTGTATCAAGCTAATTTATTGAACCTAGTGTAAGTCATACAAGTAACTTCTACATAGAAAACATTCAAAGTAATGAAATGCTAAAATAAAGTGTCACATGAAGATACATTACTATGGTACCTGGGCTTCTCGGAGTTTTGCTGTTGTATTTTGCTGAAGTGTCTGCTGTTCCTGGTGCTGCTGTTTTGCCTTCTCTAACTGATGCTGCAGTTCTGTGGAATTTGCTGCCTTTTCCTTTAGCTGAAAAAAATAAATACCAAAGCCAAAGAAACAAACCAACCAGACTGAGTGAACAAGCACAGGAACTGAGTCAGTCAGTAGTGCTTCATACTCATTGTGATGTTAAAAGATTTTAAACTAAACATGAATGTTTGAAAACTGGTATGAAAATAAAAGTGTGTAATGCTAGTTAAATAATCAAAATCTAACCAAGGCATCAATTACTATTAATGGGTGAGAGTCTGTGTCATGAACAAGAACTATAAAACAACTATCATACAAAAATGTATTTTAGCTCTAAAAAATCTAAAAACACAAGAATTTTTAGTAAGTTTTTTCCAATACTTGTTAAGATGTAACATGACTGGTAATATAGATACCTGTAAAACACTATTATTATTACCATTATTAGCAGTTTTAGTAGCAAGTTCAGTTTAGCAGTCTCTCCACTTCTACAGTGGTCAAGGCTTTGCAAATTAGCTACAGGAAAGCTTTTAACGTTTGACAACATACCACTCAGATATTTGGCCAATCCCTATACAGGCAACATATACAAGATGCTCATTAAAATAAATAAAAATTAATAAAACAAGTCTTTTCTGCCCATCCACCCCATACTTGGTATTAACTGTGCTACGTTCATTTCTTATTCGTGTGGGGTTTTATCTCACAAAAATATCTGCAAACATGTCTTTCTTACTTAACATCCTTAGAGAAAGCTCCCAAGTGCCAAGTGCACATGTTGTTCATCTGTAAAGCACCATAAACGTACAAGTATCTAATGAGCATTCAACCTTATAAAAACTTGTGATACAAGTGGCATTTATTCAGATTCTGAACATTTCACTGTAAGACTTTAACTGTATTAGTCAAATGGAATTCCCATAAGGACAGACTCTATAAACTGCAACATCACTATATGCACAGGCTAAAATCAGAAGTAGAACAAACTACCATTTGCATAAAAGCCCCTACCTGCTCTTCAACACGAGACAGTTTTAATTGCAGATCAGCCACGTGCTGTTCTTTGTCCATCAGTTTCTCACTGGAGAGCTGCCTCTGTTCCTTGAGCCGCCCATGCGCTTCCCCAAGCTGGCGCTCTGTTTCTAGAAGTTTACTGTGCAACTACAAAAGTTTAAAAAAAAGTCATCTACTTTTTAAGTCATTTAGTCACTATTTAGTCAACAGCACTGTATTTTCCACTCACTGTGTGCAAAACCTAGGTTTCATTAGGGTGACACCAAGCTGGGGGACAGTATCGATCAGCTGCAGGGCAGGAGGATGCTGCAGAGACATCTGGACAGGCTAGGTCAATGGGCAGAGGCCAATAGGATGAGGTTTAACGAGGCCAAGTGCAGGGTCACACAATTTGGGAATAAAACACCCTGCAGCTACAGACTGGGGGATAAGTGGGTGGAGAGCAGCCTGGCACAGAAGGACCTGGGAGTATGGGTTGTCACTCCATCGAATATGAATCAGCAGTGTGCCCAGGTGGCACAAAAGGCCAATGGCATCCTGGCTTGTATCAGGAATAGTGTGGCCAGCACAACTACAGATGTAATTCTCCCCCTGTACTGGACACTGGTGAGGCCTCACCTCAAGCACTGTGTGCAAGTCTGAGCCCCTCGCTTTAAGAAAGATGTTGAGGTGGTGGAGCAGGTAAAGAAGAGAGCAACGAGGCTGGTGAAAGGCCTAAAGGAAAGTCTTATGAGGAGAGGCTGAGGGATCTGCATTGTTCAGCCTGGAGGACACTCAGGCGGAACCTCATTCACTCTATAACTACCTGAAGGGAAATTGCAGACAGGTGAGAGTCGGGCTTTTCTCCCAGACAACTAGTGATACGACAAGAGGGCAGGGCATGAAGCCATACCAGGAGAGGGTTAGGCTGGATGTTAGGAAGCACTTGCTCATGGAAAGGGAGGTTAGACGTTGGAATGGACTGCCTAGGGAGGTGGTGGAATCACCATCCCTGGAGGTGTTTAAGAAAAGACTGGATGTTGCAATTGGTGCCATGCTCTAGAGGTTATGACGATGTTAGATCATAGGCTGGACTTCATGATCTTAGAGGTCTTTTCTAGCCTTAATAACTCCATGATTCTGTGATCCATAACCCAGGGTAAAACAACCTGAAGTCATGCATGTACATGATACAGCTCAGAAACACAAAACACGTTACAGAACAGCATGAGGTGTACAAGCAGGAACAAATATTCAAAAAAGTTGGTTGCAGGGACTGAGACATCCTCATTTGCCTACAGAAGTTAAAGATTTAACAGAAACATGAAGAGAGCATATGCCTTATTCAAAGGCATAAATACAATCATGTAAAATTGCGATGCTTAAGAGTAGTCTTATCTTACACAGTGCACACTCTCAGTCCTGTAGATTCAATGCCTGAAGCACCATGCCTCAGCCTGCTCTGCTGGCTCCAACAATATGCTGTTCTGTATTGCTAGACTAGTAAGAGTGTAAATTACAGCTTGACCTGGCTACATCAATGGCATTCATTCTCTGCAGAGAAAACACACATGAAGATTCAATGTGCTAACTTTCATGGCACCCCCCAGCAGCAGAGTAACTAGGAGGATGTGCTGTTTTCAGCTGGGCATAAGTCTGGCTCACAGTTTTTTATAGTCATCAAAAGTAGTACTGCACCATCTTCAAAGTGCAAGGATGGCCTTTTACTATGCACTGTTACAAAAAGTTCTCTTCATAAAATCAGCCTTTCTTCTGTTTGAAAGCACCTCTACAGATCCTGGGTTACCTCCTGCCTACTTCTGCATGAACACCTCAATGGACACATAAATGAACTATCTGCTCAGTGCAAAAACAGAGGATGGGTCAGGCCTTGTAGCTCAGCAAGAACTTTCTACAGGTATCAGGATGAATGAATCTTGCTATGAATTTTTGTTCAAGACCCTTGATCCATTCACCTTTTAACTCCAGGTTCTTCCTTCTATATCCCTAAACCTTCCTTTCTAAACATCACTTGGATGTGGTGTTGAGCTATACGGTTTAAGGGTGAACTTTGTTCCTCCTCACTAAAAATACAAACAAGTGCTGGAGTAAAAATATCTAGGAAAGTGAGGGTGCAAACAAGATAACTGTTATAGCTACTCATGAGTGTGTTAATATACTTTCCATGTAGAGAGAATATTTGGAAAGGGGAAAATTAGCAAACGATCTTTTACAGAAGTCCCTTTTATTAGAGGCACAATTAACTATTTTTTAAGGACTGTAAGATTGACTTTAATTAAACAGAACCATTAAGTCAAGGATTATGTTATAGAATACAAAAATCATTAAAAACTACTTCCAAAGATACAGTCAAGTAGATTCACCTTTTCTCAACAACAGCATCTACCTTAGCAATTACAGAGTCTGTATTTTCTTATGTTAACCTCTTCCTACTGTACTGGAACCAAAACTATCACTGAAGTTTCCTTCCACTGCAAAGACCACTTTCATTACACAACCCACATTCTAAAACATCCAAACTTAATCAGTCATGTGAACAAATATTAGAAATTTAGTCTTTTCATGACAACAGTAACCTAACTCTTGTTTGGTGGGAGAGACGGAATGTTTTGCTTGGCTCTAATTTTATAACATGCACAAAGAGCTTTTTTTCCTCCACTCTGCCTTTACAACACAGTTCTAAAACACATCCCAAGATCCAGCAGCTTGTTCAGGTTGTCTTGCTTAGACCATTTTCCTTCTCGAAGGTATCACAAGGGAATGAGTAATGCTTCCATTTCCTTTCACAGGAATTCACTCAGCAATACTTTATTCACCTTCCTCCTTCACTTTCCCGGCCCAAAAATCCTTCTTGAAAATGCCCTTTCAGGCTGAAGCCAGATTTCAGCCTAATCTCTTGTCTGTGCTTCTGAAGCTTGCATGCAAGTTGCTTAGGCAGACTGAGGCAGTTTTACCAAGTTAGGATTCCTAAACAGGCAACTAATATAATTATCTCCCCTCCCCTGACGGGAGAATGATGAGTGAAGGGGCATTCTGGGGATGTACTATTAGTCATACAGCATTATAGCAATGCCATACAGTATTGGAACAGACTGCCCAGGGAAGTGCTGGAGCTGCCCAGGAGCTGTTCAAAAAACTTGTGGATCTGGCACTTGGAAACAGAGTTTAGTGGGCATTCTGACATTGGGTTTATGGTTGGACTTGAAGACCATGAAGGTCTCTTCCAACCTGAATTATTCGATGATTCTATTAATACATACATAAAGTTTTGCCAAGCCAAAGTTCTTCCACGATAAACTATACATGGACAGCTTGCACCTTAATCTATCTCAGACTTGACAAAAGGCTGAAACTTGAGACACACTCAATTTAAAACTTCACTGATAAAGCTTTAGTAATAGATCAAAATTACATACATCATGCTAACAAAAAGATTATCACTTCTATCTTAGTATTGGACACAATTCCGGATGCACAAACATTTCTCCAGTCTGGCACATTACTCCCCAAGACACTAGATAAAACAGATTCAACTAGTCTCATTATAATGATTATTATAATTTCATTATAGTCCACGTTATACAGAAGTCCTGCTTCAATTACTCATTGGACTCAGCAGAACAGTATATAAACAGTAGGAGGCATCTATGCTGTAGGTGTACTCATAGCTTTCAGCAACATAAAGAGAAGATGTTTGTGGAGAGACACAAAACAAGCAATACTACAGCTTTCACATTATTCCTGTTTTTTACACTAACTATTCCCTACTGTATTAGCTACTCAGTTTTAAAGCAAATCAAGCATTGCTCAGTTCTAACATAAAATGAAGGCTCAATTGTCTCAAATTTTCTATAGAGTATTAAAACTGCTACTAGAAGTGAAACTACTTCTAATACACTACCTGAATTTGTTTTTCTCATACCCTGAATTCATTATACCTTCAGCTACCTCACTGAACCAGAATAAATAACCTTGCTGACTTCTTGAGATTGGTCTATTACCATGTTTGTCATGGAAACTCATGTTGTTGGGTACTTTGTCATTTGACATTATCTTCCTTATTTCAGAGAATGCATCTACAAAAAGGGGAAAAAATTCTACAATCAAAGAAGAGTTCCTTTAACACTGTAAGAGAAAAAAAGTGCATAGTAAAACCTGTCTCAGATCAGCTAAAGCCTTCCTTATTTAAATGCACCAAAAAAGTCCAATCAGAACATGAGAAATAAGCTGCAACCTTTATGCTTATTCAACCTTAAACTTCAAAACTGAAATTATAAAGATAGTTTCAAGAGTTTCAGACACAATAGAATTAGTAAGATGCTGCCATTTTGGAAAAAGTGGAATTATACTACAGGTATTGCATTAGCCTTCCCAGAAATAAAAATATGGAAAGGTGTTTATAACTGTAGATCTTGTTGAGTTTGATTGTGACACAGGGACTACAACTATCCTCACATGCCCTTAACAAGAAGTAGGACTCTACTAAAAAGATTTAGACATAATGACAGACAAACACCAAATAATTTCTGCACTCTTATTACATCCTCTTTTTTTGGTCTGTTCTTTTCTTTACTTCTCTAAGGGTAAAAGGTGATTGTATTTCATTTTCTGCAGTGCTAGGAAGAATGCTTCATATTTATTCAAATACCAGACAGCTTTATACTTATGCAAACACAAGTAGTGGTTAGATACTCCCCTTCAATATGGAAATGAAAATGCACATCCATGAAAAATATGCATGCAATTAAAAAAACTCTAGTAGGATTGTGTAAGGAACTATCCCAGTAGAATGGTCTAGAAGGCTTAAAGGACCATACCTGACTGAGCTCACTTTGGAGTTGAAGACCATGCTGCTCTTTTTCTTCCCTCTGCTGCTGAAGCTGTTTACATTCTGCTTTGAGATGCTGATACTTCATCTCTACTTCAGACAACTCTTCTTTAAGTTTTTGGCTTGCTTCCCCCTTCTCACCGAGCTCTGTCTGTAATCTCTGTACTGAAGCCTCAGATGCAGACAGCTTTGCCTGAAGCTGTTGGCAGTCCAGGTCTTTCTGGTGAAAGCTTGCCTGCATATTCTTCTTACTCACAGATACTTCATTGTGTTTTTCTTCTAGCTGGGTGTAGTCCTGCTCTTTCTTCAGCAGCTTCTCAGCCAGACTCTATGGAAAACATCACACAACGATTTAAGTGAAATTGTGCTTACAGATGTTCAATGCATTATTCAAATTTACAATCAAGTGCTGATGCTGAACAAAAAAGAATTTGCTGAAAAACATTATTAATAAAGAAAATATCTACCTATTTTGTATTACACGGGTAAATTCTGAAGCTCATGCAGCACACAGTTTCAACTGGAAATACTGTTTTTCATAATACAGAATCACAGAACATTAGGGATTGGAAGGGACCTCAAAAGATTGTCTAGTCCAATCCCCCTGGCACAGGAGGATCCCCTAGACCAAGTCGCACAGGAACAAATCCGGGCGGGTTTTAAACATCTCCAGAGAAGGAGACTCCACAAGCTCCCTGGGCAGCCCATTCCACTGCTCTGTCACCCTCATAATGAAGAAGTTCCTTCTCATATTCATGTGGAACGTCCTACATTCCAGCTTACACAATTGCCCCTTGTCCTATCATTAGATGACACTGAGGAGAGCCTGGCTTCATCCTCCTGACACCCACCTTTCACATATTTATCAACATTACTGAAGTCATTCCTCAGTCGCCTTTTCTCCAAGCTAAAGAGACTCAGCTCCCCCAGCCTTTCCTCATCAGGAAGATGTTCCACTCCCTTCATCATCCTTGTGGCTCTGCGCTGGATTCACTCCAGCAGCTCTCTGTCCTTCTGGAACTGAGTGGTACTACTGAAAGTTCAGATACATAGTTGCAGTGAGGCCCTGGTCATCATCCAACTCATAAGGTTCCATTTACTGCAGCATCTCATTGATATCTATCTTAGTGGAGCATTACTAATGCACCTTTTAAATTCATGTGTTCCTCCTGCAGTTTCAGTGTAACTATATTCTCTAGTTACACTTTCAATTTAAATTCAGATAAATCAAGAACAATTCAGACTGAAAAAAGTCAACACTAAGGTCAGCCTTATATCAAACCATCATACAGTTCTGCAGCTTTTGAATAACACTGTTCCAACAATAAGATAGTGCTGGACATATGTCAGACTTTAAATTGCATCCAGGGATGAAACTTACTTTTCCAGAAGAAATCTCTATAAAATTAATCAAATAAACTTGAATAGTTAACAGTTCTGTTCTTTGCAGATTTTAACAAGTGATTACTGCATTGGTTGTTATAACCCATGTATAGACACATATTAGAATTGTGTTAAAAAACCCAAGCAATCTTGCAAATGGCAACTCTAGCAGTCCAGCAACCCAACAAATATGCCCCACGTGTCTATTACAAAAACCCCAACTTGTTAAGCTTACAACTCAGCCAAAAGACTGAAGTTTGGCTATTGAATTCTAGTCCTTAAGTAGTATGTTTTGAAATGTTTACTGACAAGAAAAACAGCCTGTTGCTGTTACAGGTGTGCAGAAGTTTTAATAGGTGCAGGAATATTTCTTTATAACGAACATACCGATGCCACGTGAAGTCAACAGTAGGGCTCCCACTGCTTTTAGAATGTATTCAATCTTTAGTGTACAAAATAAAGTAGCAATTCCTTTCTCTCTGAAGACAAATGACCAGGCAGGATGATTAACATTCACACTGAACAACATTTCTTAAATGTCGACACACCAGAGAACCTCTCCCATTGTGGCAGGGCAAGTCAGAGCTAAGGTATTGTGTTACCACTTCATAGCTAGATCCACACAACACATGTAGCACTGCTATAATTTACTTTATAAGGAGTCTGTGCAGGACACTAATTTAAATTTTCAAGTAAAGTGAGGGGGAGATGATGCTCCACATTATGCTACTCTTCTCTCTTCCTTCCTAGTCTGATGAGGAACACAACAATGAATACCATTGTTTAAATCCACTGCCCTGGCAGCTCTACAGCCTCTGCAGTCATGAATGGTGATGGGCAAAATTGAGGACACATAGCTGCCAAGCTATGGCCACTCAAGTTACATCAGTGGACCCAGATGTGTTTCCTACCCAGATGTACAAGATAGCTGCACCTCAGATACAGAAAGGGCTATGTGAGCACACAGCAGACACCTCTCTTTCCCAAGTCTTCATTTCCACAGAAAAGAAAGAGGAAATGACAGTATGTTCCAACACTCTAATAAAGCACTCTGAGCCTTACAAGGTCTCGAGATACAAGGGGGAGTACCATATTGATCCCTTTTTCTATAAATGCTCCTTGGAAAAATACATATAATACATGTTACTAGTGACAGCAGTCAGACATTAAAGTACAAACTCTGTGGTCACTGATCAAATTTCTGAATAGTTATATCAGTAGAGGATTAAAAACTAAGCATTTTCCCCCTGTGGATAATACATCACAATTTTCCTAAAAGAAAACAAAGAAAAAAACCCACATGCAACGGATTTAGAATTACAGCGAGTCTTATACTTCAGAATAGACACTGGTTTTACACATTAAAGTCTCTTCTGGGCTACAGGCCATTACTGGCCTCTGCAAGGCAAGCCAAGCCCCATAACTACACTGATTTAATGAGGCAAACCTAGAGTTGTCTTACTAAGGGGACGTCCAATTTACCTTTCCTTCTCCATTTCCCAAGACTGCAATGGTTCATGGTAAATACACATATGAGAGGTATACAGTTTATATACAGCATGTATATACACACACCTAAAAGCAGCATGCATCAGAATTTTCCCTTGTCTCCTTTTCTCCCCCACCTCCACAAAACATGACAGCAGTACAATATAAAAACTAAGAAACTGAAAAGATCAATGAAAAGAGCTAAAAATCTTTTTGCAACTACAACTTTTAGATATTTTAATATATCAAAGGGTGCTGCATTTTTTTAATATGTGAGATAGCAATACTGCCTAATGATAGTAAGTATAACGTGCAGCAACTAGAAAGGTGTAAGCGTAACAGCCCTGAGGATTTCAGTTGTAATGTACTGATGAGCATCAAAACAGCATTTGCTTGTATATTATATCCCTCATGTTAAACAAAATGGTAAAGGAATTGTCAACTTCTGCAATGCCAAGTGTTTTGTTACAGTTTTTGGCGGTTCCCAAGGAAATGTGTGATGTGTTTCCATTTTAGTGCAAGCTGACAAGCACAGGAAATAAAAGCATTCTCACCTGGTTTTTCTGTTCTAGCTCTTTGACTGAGCTTTGAAGTTTTTGCAGCTCCTGAACATACACAGCTACCTCCTGAGGTCCTTTGGCAAGTTCAGCTCTTAACTGATTAATGATAGCCTGAAAAGACAAGAAAAAGCCACATTTAGCCAAAACTTTGCATGCAACAAAAATCAAGATGTCTGGTGGCAAAATAAAAAGCATCCCCCAAGCAAATAAATAGCTTAACAAAAAAGTCACCTGCAAAGGATTCTCAGAGCCCTGTCAGCTACAGAAGTACCACTGAACATAATTTCCCAGCTGAGATTCATTCTTGTCCTATTTCAGGAGGCAAAAACTATCTCCAGGCAAAATGCCTGACTGAGCGCACAATCAGTACGAACCACAACAGATTGTCCACAGATCATTATCACAGTCATTGCAGTCACATGGCCAAAATCTTTGCCTTCCTGGTAAGGAAAATATACTGGAAAAGGCGCTAGGAGCAAGTCTGGCATCTGATGCAAACTTGATATGTGACTTTTGGACACATCAGCCCTGCAGGTCAGCATAATCAGGAGAATATTACTACTCCATTAAACAGAGTAGGGACAAACCAGACTGTATCAATGACTGCACAGTATCTGAACACAATAATGGATGCAAACAAGAAAAGCACTTTAGATGGGTAACAATGGCTGGTCTAAAACATGCTGTGTATTAATGCTCTCACTTTGAAGATACTATACAAATAACAGTGACCTTTCTGAAGAAGTTTTCTTTCCTATTGTTCTCATAACCACAGATTTCAGGTCAAATGCGTAAAAATCAGTAATGAACTAAAGCAGAACAAAAGAAGTAGATAACAAACATACTACTTACAACCTTCCTGTGTAAAAAAGAAAGAATCATGAAAATACATGAACACAATATATGATTACATGTAGTTATTAACTCTGACTTTCTGTAAAGCTCTGTTTTAAAAGGCTGTTTTGGTACAGAGCCATTAGCTAAAACACAACTTGGAATTTGTCTCTGCCAGATGAACATTCTAGCATGTTCTCAAATAAAAGCATGGATATTTCACTGGTAAAAGAATATAGTGCATAAAGTGTGGAGAACTTGTTAAAGACAACACTGCAGCCTTTTCAACTAGAATCATAATTCACAATTCAATAAGCCCACCCCACATTTCATTCTTAACATGGAAATATATCACAGATGCATATCAATTCCTGATATTACCTGGCTGATGTGCCCAAACACTTAGTGAACAAATAAGCAAACAGGAAGGTATTTGATTAACAACCTTTTGAAATTATCTCTATATCACAAAAAGCTACAGTAAGAATAAAAAACTTTCAAAAACATTTACCTCAAATTTAAGTGTCTCCATTAGAAAGCAGAAAAAATAAAATGGATGGATGAAAGATGGAAACAAGCAGTCACAAAAGATGTTAGCAGACACATTCCTGCAAATTTGTTTTCAAATAATCTGAAGTTTTTAATGATTTTGCTTAGTAGAAAAAAACCCAGCCCTACCTGTATTAAATTGACATATAATCTAATCTTCTAATCTTGTTTCATTCTGTGGGCACTTGAGATACAAATCAAGCCTAGGCACTGTGTTTCATGAAGATTTATTAGATACTGAAACAAATACCAGTCTGCACAGATTCGTAGAAATGCTCAGCTCCACAGTGCTGCAGACGTCTCATACTGGGTTTACTATACAGGCATCACTGCTGAGAAAAACTAAACAAGGAATGACTAGCTCTGAATGAACTCTCATCTGAGAGATCTAGACACCACAATTTAAGGTGCAACTTTGAAAACTCTGAAACCATAAACACTCAACAAAACAAAACGGAAAGAGAATGCAAGTACAAAAACAACAAAAACGAAAGGACAGCAATGATTACATTTAAGTGACAACTGTAGACCTATAGTATTCTTCACATTTCCTGCAACATCTGAAGATGCACATGTAGGTTTAGGATTATCTTTGTTATTCTCTTCACCTATGCCATAAATTTAACTTACTTTAAAGACATTTCACTTTGGAAATCAATATTCATATATGTATCCTTAACCAGCTTTACAAAGTATCCAATAATGGCTTAAGAATTACTTCACAACTTCAGCCCCTTGATGTGGATTTGAAGAGTAAAGCTGAGATAATATATGGCCAAACTTTCATAGCCAGAACTGTAGCCACTCTGGCAATGACAGACTGTCTTGTTTTCTTACAGGTAACACTTTTCACGACTGTGTTTTTCCTAAGAAAAGCAGAAAAGTATTCACCACTATGAGTTCTTGTGGTTCTTTTTTTAAAGTCAGATCTGTTGCTTTTACATCAACAAAAAAGCTTTTATTTTGAACACGTGTTGGGCTATTGTTACCATATGTTGGAATTAAGCAGAGAAGACAACACTTCTGAGAAGAACAAGAATGCCACTGAGTACCATGTTCTGCCACACGGCAACTAAGTTTTCTCTGGGTCAGCCTATGTACTGATGATACTACACAGACCTCTGACATTATTGCAATTGTTGCAATGTAGTTTATAATCATTCCATACATCTGAGATTTCTTATAGGAACACACTAACGGCCGAGGACAGCATGCAACCTTGTCCCAATCTGCTGGTACTTTCAGGAGAACAGGAAAAAACCTTCTTCCCTTGTCTTTTTTTCCTGTTAAAATGCTTCACTTTAAAAGTGCATTTTAAAATGAATAGTCATGTCAAAACTTAGACACACATAACTTGGGGTAACAGAAGTGATTCACGCTTGTGTGAGGATGTTTTAAGACGAAAAATTTTTGTTAATCCCCTTGTCACTATGTCATTTTATCTTCACATGAAAATTAAACATTCAAAACCACAAAGACTACAGAGACAGTATTCCGAAATCAAATTTAAATTCTGCAGCATACTTGTGGGATCTCACAGTGAAAACCAAATTACAATTATGCAGCAACTTTTACATGGCCACATAACCACACTATATTCGTAATTCCAACTGTGATACTCCTCTTTCCACATTTGATGAAGCTTTTGGCATACATATTTTTAACTTGAAAACAATGGTACATTCAAGTTTAGTGGAATACTGTACTCTTGTACAATTCCTGGAGTTCAACGCCTGTTGATGGGAGGATAAGGCAGGAGGGAAAGCCCTAAGGAGTTTAGAATAATGCCAGGCAGCACATCTCTAAAGGTTTGCAGTGCAAATCAAGAAACAGAAAGCTAAAAATGCAGTTCTGAAATCTAGGGCACGTGAAACCCCAGAATGAAAATATGTCAGAAAAACTACACAAATCTCAACAGGAAAGACAATACTAGGAGTTCTACAGAAATCATATCTATCCCGTTATGAAAGCTGGGGAATTCAGCACAGACCCCATCACTGGGACCACAGCTCCGCACTGACAAACCTTGCTAGCATTGGTGGGGGACAACAGAAAAGGAGGAAAGGAAAACAAGTTCTCAAATGCAGTTGAGAGTGTTCAATAAAAACTGTTCCACTGTCAAGTCATCCATTAACAAAACTAACAAACACCCCATTGAAGTGCAAGAGCACTCAGGAAGCAAAAGAAATCTTCCATGGTTATGGATTTACCAACTCCTCAATAGAATAAACTGTATGTTACACAAAGGCTTTTCTAGTGATACTAGATTTTTATCAGGTTTTCTTGCTATTATCCCTGTCACATGGTAAACAGCAGCAACCAGGTTTTAGCCAGGAGTGGTCCGAGACAGCCTGAAGAGTAAAGATCCGTCTTAAAGACTCAAATCAGAGCCATGGCATCCCATTTTCACAATCTTTCATGAAAGCTCAGGTGTTCACTTGTAAAAGCAGAGGAACCAAAACAAAGAAAACTGACTATCTGCTATGGTAGAGGAAGTTAGCTTTGCTTCCTTAAACCCAGAATTATCATCTATTCTGTGAGTCCAACAAAAAATGGACAAGGTTCTCAAATCTCTAATCTCCAATTTAAAATTTCTTCCACTGACTCAGCCAAAGCAGGGCAAGCCTTCACAAGGTACTGCTGAAGAAACCAGAACATTCTGCAAGTCAAACAAACAATGATGTCCCTTTTAAACTGTATTAATCTGAAAAGTTCAAATCCAGGAAAATATGAAGAAAAACAACACTGGAAAAAACCCAGCCAAAAGCAAACCAACCAAGACCACACCAACATAAGAAAATACATCCTTGTGTAAACTGCAGCAACAAAGAAGGAAAATTAATACGATGTTGCCTGGAAACGAAATACAGGTGACATGCTGACATCTTGACCTTAAGATATGGTGAGTCTGGGCACTCATTCACTTTCTGTTCTAGCTGATAACAGGCAACACTTAGAGACCATTCTGAAGTTAATTGCAAGGTGGGGACAGAACAGATTTGTACCTCAGACGCCCAGTCTTTCCACAACAAATAAGAGGTGTAAAAAGGCCTCCCATTTGACAGTAAAAACTGGAATAAAACCCCCAAAATTAAAACTAGTTTAGAATACCCATTGAGATTTTAAAATCTTATGAAATTCAAGAATATTGAAATTATTCTTAATTATTATTTACTTTGTACTAATAATTTTTCAAATGTATTCTAACATTTGAATCTAGAATCCATTTTCAGGTGCATCAACTCAAACATTAGCCAAAAACACAATTTTCAATAACAACTGGTTTTATTTGTAGCTCAGTAAAGGAAACAAGACTTTTTGAATCACACGGGGATTGCTCTATTTCTCTCTTACAGGTCCACCAGAAGGTTTTTTCCTCTGCTATTGCCTTTTGCAGTAGCTTTTTATGCCAATAAAAGGTTTTGTAATGTAAAGCACGTGGGCTTTGGCAGCTTAAATTGACATAACTATGAGACTTACTGTAATGAAGAAAGAAAATATTTGATTAAGAGACCTTTTCACTAGGATTAATTAATATCTTCCAAAGCTAGCAAACACATCATTAGGCATGATTATTACCTCCAAGTTAGCCTGCTCTGCCTGCAAGTGCTTGCACTCATCTTTCAGCTTTTCAGATTCTCTTTCACGTTCCAGTGTCATTTTGTCCATCAGCGTTTGAACTTGGACCAGCTCCTTTTTCAGGACAGCCACATCTTCCACACCAGGCCTTTGTAGCTGAAAAGCAGAAGAACAGCAGTGGGCAACACACTGCAAGTCTCAAATTCTTTCCAATCATCAGTTTACAGACAAGATGCCATGTACAGTATTACAGCTGTGCAAAAATAATAATTTTTAAAAACTGAAATAAAAGAGAGAGAGGAAAAAAACCAAAAAAGAAAAAACCCACAGAAAAGTACTTAAAATTCCCAGGAGAAACAGAATTCAGTGGCTGGCTGGCTGGCTGTTCTTGCCTGAGGAACTTTGAACTTGTAGATCGATTTCAATCAGATCTGGCAAATAGGAAAAGGTCTCAAAGATTAAATTTCTGTAATTTTTATGTAGGTGGATGGCTAGAGGATCATCCCTGGGAAAGTGCACCAAAGCGACAGCGCATCTATGCAAGAAGTGTATCTGAAGTCACAGGTCTCTAAGAAATAGGCTGTATTTATTCCACTGCACTACTGTATACACTCTGCTGCTCTAATACTCAAACATATGAGACACTTAACGAGTCAGTGCTACACAGACTTTCATAACGGTACTGCCTTTGCCCTCAAGAATGGTTTTAGAAAACTCACAAAAAGAGATTCAAAAAGAAAGGGCAGCCAGTGGTACAGTCAGCCATGCCTCATACCATACCCATATGTAAGATCTGTTGGTAATTACATCTAAAGCAGCATAATGCCCCACAAAATGGAAAGCTATGGAGGAAAGGGAGTGGGAAGGCAATAGTGGGCACCACAGAACACAGAGAAAAGTAGAGCTGGTATCCAGAAGAGAAAAGGTACAAGAAAAGTCTAAGAATGCATAAGGAGAAAAAAAGACAAGAACAACTAAACAGAGAGGAGTGGGTAGGTCTGGTGGCTGGGCAAGGCCACGAGAGTCCCCTTCAGCGCAGTCAACTACAGGGAAGAAGGAGGAAACATGAATCTTAACTTTACTCCAGATTCTAAGTAGTGCTTAAGTGGGAGAAACTAGAAAGTCCTCTTTGCTACTGCTTTAGAAGTGGCACAACTGCTGAGTCAGAGATTGCTCCCTGGTACCATGGAGTTATATAAAGTCACCAGGAGCCAAAATCCTGGAACACATAAGCATTATCAGCCAAGCACAAGAGGTACAACATTAACATAGGCATGGTGATGACAGCTGCCAGTCTTTCAGCCATCATGTGACAAAACATCTCTCTGAGCACTTCCTACAAATGCAGCTGTCCAGGGCCAGTCAGAGCCTAACACCTCATGGAAAAAAGGGCGATGCAAAGAGGCCTGTGGAAGTCAGCAACAGAATGCTCCAAGGACATACCTGCACAGCACATCTCCTGCAAAATCGCTGAAGGGTAGAGCATCAAACAAGCAGACTATAGGAAATGTAGGGTAAAAGCTGACGTATAAGTCAGAAACAACATACATTCCCTCATTGGAAAAACACTGAAATTGTAGGTCAGTGAAACAGATTGGAAATAATGTTGTTCGGAGTTTCTTCAGCCCACAAGCAGGCATCGCCAAGCCCAACAGCATTTCACTGCTTTAAAACCCAATTTGCAAGCGTTTAAATACATTCCTTCCTTGACTCGAAAAAGTAACCAAAAAATCAGCACAACGTGAATACCAGCTCTGTCTTTAAGTCTTCCACTGTACTTCTCTCCTTCTGCAGTTCTTGTCTCAGGTTTATCACTTTCTGTTCTGCACCTTGCCGAAGGCAGAGTTCTTCATCATACTTCGACTTAAGATCTAGTAAGAAGGAAGTTGAATAAATGATCACTTGCACAAGTAGAGAACAGACTTGGACCTCACATTAATATACTTACCTACAATTTCAGTGGCCAGTTGTGCTGCTTTTTGCTCAAATAAGTCTTTCATTTGCTTAATGTTAAAATTTTCTACTTGGATCTCTTCTAGTTGCCGTTCTAATGATTCTGTTTCCATAAAAAGAACAGTATTATTTTCTGGAAAATCCAGGACAATACAGCTACTCACAGCCCTAACGAACCACAGTAAGTAAATAAGTAATGGAAATTCACTTAACATCTAATTTGTTTACTGATCTTAAACATCTACAAGCGTGATGCTGGAACCTGTCACTAGCTGAGTACTTCGCAGGATTAAGTACATACTGGTTTTCACTGGTCAGAAAGAGTCCATCAGAACACTGCAACGTAGTGCTGAATTCTGAGCCCCGAATGGCAATTAAAAGCTCTTTAACCATGATCTGTCAGATACTTTCTGTACACATAAGGAAAATCTTACTCCATAACTGCCTCATGGAGAAAAACACACAGCAAGAATTATAGGTCTGCAAAACACAAAAAACCCCAAACAAGTATTTCATTGTTTACTTTGATTGCCACTAGCACAGAAAATTACTAAATAAAACCAGCCCTGACAAATGCTGTAGTTTAAATATCAACTAGCACTGTCTTTCTCAGCAAAACAGTGGTCCTGGATGGCTGAATGTATGAAATAATTAAAACCATGCTCAAACTACTCACAAAAACTGCTTTTGGAATCACAAAAACTCCTACCTCACTTCTAGAAATTACAAACCTCAAGTCTCTGTAGCATTTCCCCTGACTACAGCTATCAGGAGATATTTAAGTTAAGCACTTGCAATAAACAGTTTTTCTAGTAATTGTACCATTCCAGCCTTCTAGCTCTTCAATTTACCAAAAGTGCTTTTTCACAAACCTAAAAGCTACACTGAAAAACAAATCAGAAATTGCAGAACAGTGCAGAAATTAACATGATAAAATATTAGCCACCTGTAGATGCAGCCGTTGTCAATCCATCAGGCTTAGAATCCTTAATAAAACAGAATAAATGCATCATTAGACAGTAGGAATAAAAAACTACTACTTCCATTTTTTTTTAAAACACAGGGAAATAAAGACTTCTCTACTCAAATGCTGCATAGCAGTAAAAACACACTCTATTTGAAAATCAGTTATATCTGGAAGACTGGAAAAGGTCAAGATGGTTTTCCATTTCATGTATCAACACACTATCACGCTTCTAGACCGGAGAGACTCCACTAACAATCCCCTCCCCCTCCCTTCCTTCAATACTGAAATATGCCCTAAAAAAAAAAATTACAGACATCATCAAATACATTTTCAGAAGGCATTCTGTCAGAAAGCAATTTCCCAAGTAACAATCCAGAACATGGGTAGCTCATATCAATAAAAGAGGTAAGAGCTTCCTTAGGGCACAACATGCCACAGTTTGCCTTGTCTTGTTTGTTCAGTTCATCTAGACATCTGCAAAATCACACTTCTGTTCTTCCAAAGTTCTTAGAATAAAGAAACCCTTCCCTTTTCATATAACAGATGAAACACCACATTCAATTTATCTTCTTCAATAGACCGAGTTCTGAACAAGCTCAACAGAAGGGAAGTCTGACCTAAACTTGTAGTGAACAGTATGGAAGAACCATTATTCTGACTTTGCTCTTCAGATTTATATATTCAGTTACATTGTGGAGAGCTTTTCAAGAACATGTCAATATTTAAATAATGGAACTAACTAAATCAGGCCACGTGCCTTACAAAAAAGGTATTAATCTTCAATGTCAATGCTGACGATAAACCTGCTTCAAGTATTTTAAAGCAATTACTTGCTGCCGCTGCCCCTGCAATTTCTCTAGTTCTTTCTTCAGCTCTTCCGAATACCACCTCTCCTCCTAGGGGGAAAAACAAAACAAAACAAAACAAACAAGGACATGGGGGAGAGAGAAGTGTAAATTGGTTGCTTAAGAAAATGGAACGCTTTACAATTTGAGAAAAACCAAGTGCAAGTAAAATGCATTTCCAACCTTAAGTGAAGCTTGCAAGTCTTGGACTTCTTGTCGGAGCAGTGACACTTCATCTCTGAATAAACATATCCATGAAGTAGAGAAAATGAATATGCAGTGGTTACATTTTCTTAGTTACGTACAGTTATATCGTGTATCAAACAACTGGAGTGGTATACATGTAACTTGAATAATTGTAAACAGCTGCTTTTAGATTTCTTTTGAAACTGGGAACTTATAGACGTGAACTTTTCACATCACTTGAAAAGTGCTAAATACTTAATTGGATAAGGAAAGACACAGATCTGGAAAAAATCTCATGTGAAGAAAATGTAAATCTAAATCAGTGCACTGGCTCAAACACAAGTTCAGAATAGCAACGGTGTGCATTAGGACATTTAACTGTTTTGCCTGCCTTTGATGCAAATAACAGGTTTGTCCTCTTTTGTTTCCCATATCATGCAAAGGGACACTGCTAAGAGACAGCAAGTTATCTTACCCCTTTTGAAATATGCAGTTACGTAATTTTTCATCCACACAGCAATTTGGTATGCCCTGCAGTGACACTCAATGCTCTGAATGTTTAAAGCCATGGGATTTTAAATTCTCAAATGATGTGCTCTTGCCACGCAGGAACACAAGATCCAAGGCTACAACTGTTCCTAATTGATTTAGACAGCATCCTTCCAAATCGCAGGTCTCGTTACAGGATTGTACAACTACACACAACAGAAGCAACTCTGACGAGTACACACAATAAATGCGTGTGGGTGCCAATGCCAACAAATTCTCTCAGTTTCATACCATGTAATTTTATTGCTGCTGTGCTGCATTATCCC
Organism: Rhinopomastus cyanomelas; assembly: GCA_013400115.1. Taxonomy (NCBI): domain Eukaryota; kingdom Metazoa; phylum Chordata; class Aves; order Bucerotiformes; family Rhinopomastidae; genus Rhinopomastus; species Rhinopomastus cyanomelas. The sequence goes on along the minus strand of VXBP01001149.1, from coordinate 2,421 downwards.
TTCCTCCACAGATGTACTTTCAAATTATCTCATACTTAAGAGGGGGGAAAAGAACAAGCAAGCAAGCTATACCTTAGCTAAACTAGAAAGGAATAGATTTAATCTACATTAGTATCAGGTCAGAGTCATCAAGAAGCAAGTGAAACACAAACTTGAATCACAGAATCATTAGGGATTGAAAGAGACCTCGAAAGATCACCTAGTCCAATCCCCCTGCCACAGCAGGATCACAAGGACCAAGTCACACAGGAACATATCCGGGCGGACCTTACATGTCTCCAGTGAAGGAGACTCCACAACCTCCCTGGGCAGCCTGTTGAACCAGCAAAGTGAGAACCGATGGTGACTGATTTTAATCGTGAAACAAACATGGAATATTGGGAGGCTAATTCTTTTCAGAGGAAGATCTTCTACTATATACATATTATTCTGCCTGTGTAAGACATTCACTAAAGTTCTGCAAATACAGCTTTACTGGGGCAGGTGTATAATCCAAAACCCATACAGTAGTTGTGAGTGGACAAGAGGAAGCATCTTTCTCATCAGCATTAAGTAAATCAGCTAATAATCTCATATTAGAAATGAAATCTCACGCAGATGAGACAGTGAGCTGTTGGGCTAAACATACATAGATCTGTGTATGAGCAGTGCAGATGCTTTAGTGTTTGTAACACAGAAAAGATTTTGAGCCATATAAAAATAGTGAGTAGTAGAAAGAGGAGGAGAGAAGGGCAGGAGACATCAGCTTGTAATGTAAGGACACTTCTATAGCAACTGCCTCAATACTCCCAACAGTGTTTTAAGACAAAACCTAAATTCAGTTTAACTGACCAGTAGAAAATGAATGGAGAAAAAACACTGCAGACACTGTAATCTTGTTTTCCTCGTAATCCAAATTCTTACCAAATCCTCACTAAATCTGCCTTTCTGCTAGGGCTGTTACAATCCCCTCCTCCTTTCACACTTCTGATCCTCACCATCTGACAAATCATTACTACCTTTCCCTTATGCTCCACTCTGCTCCCCATCTGTGATGCCAGTGCCTCCATTCAAGCATCAAGTACCAATGGCCTTTCTGAATCTACTGGGGAGAGTAACATGATTTATTGTTGGTACTTAATCAGGGTCATTTACCGGAAGGAAGGAAAAAGCATCATTAAATTAATGGCACCTAGCTTTCTCTAGTGGCTAAATAAGGAATTTCATCTCCCAGTCTTAGCCCCATGACTTACATGTCAGTCTTGGTCCTAAGCCTACAAGGCTAACAGAGTAGCTCCCTGCTGCAGGCTGCAATATTTTTTTAATAATATATTTCAAGTCTTGGAAAAAAAACATGTTTATGTTGAATAAGCGTTTTCTCAAGCAAGCATGCAATTGTGAAACATTAAAGAATGCTATGCTAATAGAAAGCAACGGCTCATGTGTTACACAATAGCTGTCACCAGACTCCCTTCACTCCATCCAAACTCTCTGACTTTGTCCACATTTTCAATGACATGACAGAAAACAAAGCCACTTGTCCTTAAACTGTAAAGGGTCAGGAAAATTATTAATAATTTTCACCAACTGATATCTGGTTGACAGTGGAAGCTTGCAAGCATAAAAATAAATATTTCATAAACTATAGAAACAATATTATTATGACCAATAATTTCACCATGTGAATGCTATTATTCTACTAAAAGTATCATTTCAGGTCTAAGCTATGTGACTTCAATAAGTGTTAAATCAGACAGAGAAGAAATGCTCACTCTTGAATAAGGAATTAGAGGAAACCAAATATAACTTCACTAGTAACCTACCACATTCTGTATAAAGCCCTAATTTTGATTCCTTTGTTGCAGCAGCTGGGAGAGAAGGCAGCCATCCACAAGGAAGGGACTGTCCATGCACGAATACAAGACCTCTGCTAATGCTGGCTCTTACTGGCCTGCCAGCTCTGCACAATACTGGACAGATATGGATCTTCATTTGGGTGACAACTGAAACATGTTATCATCTATGCTCTTTTCTCACCAAAGAACAACCCTCCCTTGAGTTAGTTATATAAATACATGTAATTCTTTCAATGTAATTATTTACTGTTCTGGGTCACATTTCTACCAGTGACAAAATATTTGATTTATTTCCCAGCACTAGAAGAAGCTCCATTACCAGGTGTTGGCCCACCAGGTTATGTGGTGTGTAGCTCTGTTAACTGAATGAGGTCACAGGCAGCCACTGACTCCTTCTCCACTATGCACAGACCAAGGGAGTTTGAGGGGAGTGTGACAAAACAGCATCGTGGAACTGTCATTTTACAACAGTCCACAGTAAACACTCAACAGAAAAAGAATGAGCAAGAAGCAGAAGAAAACCTTAGCGAATTTTACCCCAAAGAAAAAGCTTCCCAAATCAACACAGGCAGACCACTCAGTTAAA
>VXBP01001143.1:0-12666 GCA_013400115.1 Rhinopomastus cyanomelas | reverse complement strand
GCAAGGAGAACGCTCCGCTCCATCGCACTTCAGTGGCTTCAGAATTAGCAAGGAGCTGTGAATTAACACCCTGATTTTTTTAGGTTAATCAAATCAGGTTTAATTCTGTCTTTGAAATTCACAGATTAGAGGTCTGGAGCTGTGTGTCATCGCACGCAGACACCCGCAGTAAGAGGCTGTGACTTCTTGCTCATTCCCTTTTGTTAGCTGTTCTTCTCCCCCAGGCCCACACAGATCAGTGCCTCTGAGCAGCACATGTTCGAGCGGCGCTAAAGCCCTGATCCTCGCAAACCCGCCTGTGAAACACTCACAGGGTCATAGAACCATGTAGGTTGGAGAGGACCTTTAAGATCATTAAGCTGAGCCACAGGTCCTGCTGCGTAAGTCCGCTGCCAGACCCAGCACTGCACCTTGCTCCTTGACACCACGTCCCTGCAGCTCTGGAACACATCCAGGGGTGGTGACTCAAGCATCTGCCTGGGAAGCCTGTTCCAAGGCCTGACAACCGTTTCCATGGACAATGTGGTTCCTAATATCCAACCCAACCTTCCCCCGGTGCAGTCTGAGGCCGTTTCCTCTTGTTCTGCAACCAGTTACTGGTGAGGAGGGACTAGCACCCACCTCTCCATGTCATCCTCCCACTACTTTCCTCTGACCACTTACTGCTAAGAACTTTCCTCTTTGCCTCTGTGTCTGTAGATGAGGCGCGACAGATCCAATCCATGAAATGGTTAATTCCTAAGGATCTGCTAGAAAGAAAACACCAAGGAGATGGAGGGCACGACTCCAGTGAAAGGACTGGGGGACTCCTTGTCCAGAGCCTGAGATCAGCTTTGGTTTAGGAATGGGACTGAAAGAGCAGAAGCACAGGGCTGACAAGGGTGCAGCCTTCCTTCTTCTCAAGATGAATCTGGAAGAGTGTGAGGCAGCAGGGAAACCCAGTGCATGTCACAGCATCACGGAACCACGGCACATCAGGGATTGGAAAGGCCTCGAAAGATCACCCAGTGTGACCCCCCTGCTGCAGCAGGACCCCCAGTGGTGCCGCAAGACCAGCTACGAGGAGCTTGGAGAGGAGCTCAGGGCGGCCGGGTGGCAATCGGGGAACGAGCAGCTTCACCTGAGGCTGCTCGCAGGCGGGAGCCGGAGGGGAACGCGGGGCTTGTGCCGGCTCCGACAGCTCCCCAGAGCTCTGAAAGCAGAGCCCAGCGGGAAGGAGCTGCTGTCGAGCAGGCGAGGAGCACGTTCCTCACGGCATCGCCGCGGCCGGCTTCCTCGGGACGAGCTTTGCTGTCTCTCTGCTCTTGCCCCTGGGCTCCTCCAGCAGGAGCAGGACCCGCCAGCTTGCTGACAGGGCCTTGGGCGCCAACAGGTGTCGGTGCCCTCGTCAGGCTAACGAGGGGCCATCGCCCACATCTGCCCGCGGGGCTGTGGCTGCTATTTAACTCCAAGCTGGGGCCGGCTCCGTCTGCTGCTCTCCTGGCCCCCTGTCCGAGTGTTCTGGCTCTGCTCGGAGGTCGCTCGGCGGGTAGCGCGGTGCCGGGGCCCGCGCTGCGGTCGGGCTGTGCCCGTCCAGTCCGCTCGCCGCTGGTGGTTTCCAGAGGTCCCCGTGAGCCGCGGGGGAGCAGAGATCCNCAGGAACGGGCACGGCAAGTGCTGACAGTCGCCGTCAGCTCCGTGTGGGGCGAGAGCTGCTGCTGCTCCAGCTCTGCGAGGTGGGAGGCCCGCGTGAGCTGTGCGAGCCAGGCTGTGGCTGGGAGGGTCTGCAGCGCTCGGTGGTGTGAGCCCAGCTGTCGTTGGGGTGGAGAGGGCTGAGAAGCAACAGGGCGGGAGCCTGGAGTAGCGGGGTGTGTTCTGCAGGCGTCCTTATCGATGGGGGGTTGGGGGCACCCGCGGTGAGTCTGCAGGGGACCCCGAGTTGGGAAGGAGTGTCGATGTGCTGCAGGGTGGTCAGGTTGTGCAGAGGGACCTGCACAGGCTGCATCCATGGGCTGGGGATACCTGTGTGGGTTTCAACAGAGCCAAGCGTGGGGCCCTGCACTGTGGTCACAACAGCCCCCTGCAGCTGCAGGCTGGGGGCAGGGGGGCTGCAGAGCAGTCTGGTGGAGAGGGACGTGGGGGCTCTCACTGACAGGAGACTGAGTCTGAGCCAGCAGGGTAGCCAAGAAGGCAAATGACATCCTTGCCTGGATTAGAAGCTGTGTTTCTTATGAGGAGTGGGGGGGGCTTGTCCCTCTGTAGCCAGCACTGGGGATGCTTGAGGACTGGGTCTGGTTTTGGGCACCTCAGTCCAAGGGAGACTTTGAGGGGCTGCAGCAAGTGCAGAGGAGGGCAACGGAGCCTGGGAAGAGCCTGGAGAATCCGCCTGATGTGGGGAGATGGAGAGGATGGAGAGAGTTGGAGTGTGACTGGACTAGATTGTCCCCTCCAATCCCTCATGTTCTGTGATCCTGTGATGCCTAGTGTAGTGGATGCCTGCAGGGACGTGTCCCACTGAATCTTTTGAAGGACTTCTTACAGTCTGCTAGATTTAGATGCTGTAGGAGCATAGGATGGTAAAACAAGCGTTAGCCTCGGGTCAACATGCTAAAGCAGCACACCCCAGTGCACTCAGAGCTTACTCCTGTGTCTGGAGCCGATCTGTAATGTTCAGGTAATCTCCGTAAGAATGCTCATAATCCTTTAATCCTGCATCCCAAAAGAATCCCATTAAGCAGAATGGAAAGTTCAAAAGAGCTCGTCAGGAAAATATTAAGCAAGGTGGAGTTGTTTAGAGGAATTGTTAGGAGTTTGAGTTAATCTCACTTGTGTGCAGCTTGTCCTTCTGCACAGAGCCAAGTAGCACAATAGGGTGGGGAGTGACCTGCTGGAGAGCGGCAGAGGAGAAAAGGACCTGGGTGTGCTGGTGGCCAGCAGGATGGCCAGGAGCCAGCAGTGTCTCACTCTTATGGCCGAAAAGGCCAACAGAATCCTGGGGTGGTCAGCAGATTGAGAGAGGTTCTCCTTCCCATTTACTCTGCCCTGCTGAGACCACAGCTGGAATCTGGTGTCCACTTCTGGGCCCCTCAGTTCCAGGAGGGCACAGAGCTGCTGGAGAGAGCCCAGTGTAGAGCCACAGAGATGGAGGGAGGGGAGCATCTCCCTGCTGTGGAAAGGCTGGGGCTCTTGAGCAGGGAAACAAGGAGCCTGAGGTGTGACCACATTAATGTTGATCAATATGTGAAGGGTGGGTGTCAGGAGGATGGAGCCAGGCTCTGCTCAGGGGCACCCAGTGACAGGACAGGGGGCGGTGGGGGTGAGCCTGTGATAAGTTGAACTTTGTTCCTCAAAATAAGGAGGAAGTAAGACATGGGCAAACAGAACAGAGCTTAAGAGCTTAAACCGCAGGATCTTGCTTTGTGAAATGCTGTTGCTACAGAAACCTTGTGTGCTGTGTGCTGCATGACTAGAAAATCCCCAGCTCAGCAAAAAGACAAGGCTACGTGCTATGAAGAGGAGGCTGACTTCATCCTGACGACCACCAGAGGGCAGAATAAGACCACCTAGCAACAGGCTGTGAAAACGCAGAACATCTCTGATGCCAGGAAACCCGGAGAACAAGAAGTATAAAAGAGACTGGTTTTTTGGAGAAGTGCGGACCAGTGGTGGAGTGGAGACTCCCCTGGTCACCCAGCGCTGCATTTTGCCTGATATCGCTTGCTGTATTAAATTTATAATTACTAATCCATAATTGGCTTATTGGATTGAATTCACAAATAACAGGGGGGACAAACCAAACCTGAGAGACGTGACTTTGACAGGTGGACTCTTCATTAGATTACAAACTGGCTGGATGGCTGAGCCCAGAGTTGTGGTGAATGGGGTTAAATCCAGTTAGTGACTGGTCACAAGTGATGTACCTCAGGGCTCAGTTTCAGGATCAGTCTTGTTCAACATCTTTATCAACAACCTGGATGAGGAGTTTGAATGCACCCTCAGCAAATTTGCAGATGGCATGAAATTAAGCCAGAGTGTCAATCTGCCTGAGGGTAAGGAGGCACTGCAGAGGGATTTGGACAGACTGGAGCGATGGGCTGAATCCAGTGGTCTGAGGTTTAACAAAGCCAAGTGCCAGGTCATGCACTTTGGTCACAACAGCACCCCAGCAGCACTACAGGCTTGGGGAAGAGTGGATGGAGAACTGCCTGGTGAATAAGGGCCTGGAGATGTTGGTTAACAGCTGGCTGAACAAGAGCCTGCAGTGTGCCCAGGTGGCCAAGAAGGCCAACGGCATCCTGGCCTGTATCAGGAACAGGGTAACCAGCAGGAGTAGGGAGGTGATGGTGCCCCTGTACTCTGCACTCATGAGACAGCACCTTGAGTGCTGGGTCCAGTTTTGGGTGCTACAGTATAAGAAGGACACTGAGGTGCTGGAACAGGTCCAGAGAAGGGCAGTGAGGCTGAGAAGAGACCTGGAAAATAGGCCCTATGGAGAAAGGCTGAAGGAACTGTACTTAGTCTAGAGAAGAGGCTGAGAGGAGACCTTGTTCTCTACAGCTGCCTAAAAGGAGGTTGTAGCAAGGCTGGTGCTTCTCTTTTCTCCCAAATTACTAATGCTAGGACAAGAAGAAATGGCTTCAAGTTGCAACAGAAGAGGTTTAGATTGGATTTTAGGAAGAAGTTCTTTACTGAGAGAGTGGGTGAGCACTGGAACAGGCTGCCCAGGGAGGTGGTGGAGTCCTCATCCCTGGAGGTATTTAAAAAACTAGCAGAAACAGCACTTGAGGCCATAGTCTAGCGATTATGAAGATGTTAGGATGAGGACTGGACTTGATGATTGTGAAGGTCCTTTCCACCCATTATGATTCTGTGATCTTTAAGATCCCTTGCAACCTAAACCATTCCATGATCCTATGACTCTATGAATTACATAGTTGCCTTTCCAAGACATCTTTCATTTACACTAAAGAAAACACTACAATAAAAGCATATTAATTTCATCTTTACATAGTAAGTAGTGAGTCTATGTGTAACACTCAGGGAGTGCAAATTTTCATCAAAACCAGACTAGAAATATCTATATCTCTAGGTTTACAGTTCCACAAGAATGCTGTTTTGTTCTTAAGTCTGACATAGCTGTTGTTTGCTGTGTGACTTTGAAATTCAGTAACAAAAAATGCCCTAAGGCTTGAAAAGTCCCTTTTCATTGAGATGTGAAATTTTACTCAGGTGTCCCTGTGCAATGAACTATTAAAAAATGGACTCTAAATTAAAGAAAAACTTTGCTTGCTTTATGTCATTTGCATTTTTACCGAAAACACTGGGAACAGTCTAGCAAACACAAGTAGATGTTTCCTAGAGCCAGGATTTAGAGTACCAAAGCAGGAGCAGCAGTAGCTACATTTAATGTATTAGACAAATCTTGGAGTTTGCAAAATAAAACAGAAGGGGCAGCCTCTGCAAAGGAAATGAGAATTAAGAAGGACATTTAACTTTTTTTTAAAATTCACTTCCATGGAGAGAAAAAGACTATGTGCTTGCCTTTAGAAAACTAAATTATTAAAATGCTCAATTTAATATTGTAAACAAACATTAAATTCCATCATTTAGTTCAGTTTACAGCAGTCTTACAGCACAGCAACTCCAATGCCTTTCAAAAGTTCTGCACCTGGGCAAGGGATTAGAATCAAAAGCACAGATTTAATTAAATCATTCAATTTAGTTACATCCTAAAGGTTATATCCTAGAGAAAGGATACACTTTGCATTCCAAATTCAGACAACTTTCTCTAGTATCATTTATGAAAATCTTACTGATCAATCAATAATCCTGAAAACCTGGAGAGATTAAGGTTTCTGTATTTTGTTTTAGACTGTCCATCTACTTAAATTTTCTATCAGCATTTCATTATTTCCTTCTTTCGATCTGGTGTTGGCTTTCATTTGAAATACTAAATTTGTCCATCTTTGTTAGTGCATTTATTTATTTGCAGAAACATAAGTTTAAGTAATGTCACATACTTCAGGATATGCTGTTTGTAAAGACTTTGAACTTGCGAGTCATGGACTCCTGACTGTCTCCTAACTCAGTCCAATTATACATTCCTAAATCCTGGCAGTAAAAGAAGCTAGTTTCATCCTTGGCACCAGGAAAAGGCATGTTCCCTCCTTTTCAGTTCTACAGGAAAACACATTGGAAGATCTAAACTGGATTGTATCAAGTTATCTGACTTATGTAACTGAAATTAAAAACTAAGCTCTTAATGAATAAAAATGTGATGGCCTACAATTCAATCAAAGCAGGTTGCTGATTTTAGATCACAACAAAGAAATCCAGAGCTTTACTACCACTGAATGTACTGTCATATATTATTTCACAACACTCAGTGTATGGCAGAGCATAACATCTCAATTAGCACTAAAAACTCCTGAGAATGAATATGTAAAGGTTTCAAGGGTTTCAGAAAAAGCTGATGGCACAATAAAAGTACGTGCTATTGGGATATATCTTCCTGTTCACCACTAAATTTAATACTTTGCCAAGGTGGAAAGGATCTTACATAGGATGAAGCACAATAAGCCTGTTCACTGGTTATGAAAAATGGGTATTTACAGTTCTACATTATGCCACAGTCAAAACACTTCAACAGCAAAGCTTTCTGTAATAAACTTTTTGAGCGATAGCTCTAAATTAAAATTAATTGCCACTGTTTATAAGTGACTGGCTTGAAAATTCATTATTCATGAGTTTTAAGCACTGATTGTAATTTAATTAAAATTAAAAGACTGGCATACACTAAAAAGGTAACATCCACTAATAGATTCCATATTGCTGTAAGATAGAATCTGTATTTAAATACAGTACAGACACCTGACTTTGCCTATTACATCTCTATTGCTACAACACCACAAATAAGAAACCACCCACATGGCAATCTCCTTTATGATCTCTGTTAACCAGATGCTTCAGCTCTACAATAGGCTTAATAAATACAACAGCNCAAACCTTAAGCGCTGCCAGTCTTTTCTCAGCGGCAGAAATGACAAGCAGCCTCTTCTCCTGCTGATCACTCTTTCCAAAATGGTGGCGGCCCAGTCACATGGCCCCAGCCATGTGCGGGGTCCAACATGGAGATCGACCGCATGTTATCAGCAGGGCCGCACCCCCCCTCTACCCTCCACACGTGGCCAAGAGGGTCTTCCAGACATCCTCTCCTCTCCCTCTTGTGTCTCAGCTCCAGGGGGAAGAGAAGTAGCCCAGCTCACCAATGCTGAAGGCTGTCCGTGGTGGGGGGTCATGATGGCAAATCTGCACCAGTCTTGCTTCTCCAGTCCAAGCGTGGTGCGGCAGCGAGCAGTGGCGGCACCACGTTGCTGCGGCAGGTCCGGGGTGCCACTGCTTCTCCGGTCTGGGTCTGCGGCGGCGGAAGCTGCTTCGGTCCGGGGCACGGCAGCATCCGTGGCTTTTTCTCCGGTCTGGATCCGTGGCGGTGGCATCAGCGGCAGCGAAGCCGCGATGCGGCGGGACTGCGCACCTGTGGCAAGTTGCGACCGGGGTCGCTTCCAGACCCCATGGTGGCACGTGCCCGCCGGCGGTGGGGTCAGGCCGGGGCTGCGGCTGGTTAGGGAGCTGTGGCAGGTCGTGGCTTCTTTGGGAGCCGTGGTCCCCTCGGAGCTGCGGTTCCCACCCCCCCACCGCCTGTTCCCGGGGTGGTGGTGGGGGTGCTCCCTTCAGGGCCACAGCCCCCAAAAAGGGCGCGAACCAAGACCCTGCCCCAGCTTTTATAGTCTCCCCCTAGCCCGCCTTTCAGGGGCAGGTCCCAGGACAGACACTTCCAGGGAAATGTCCCCCTGGACACAACACAACTTTTCTTCCTCATGAAAGCATTTCTAAAAGTTCTGGCAGTTCTCAAACTGCAACAGCCTTACAAAGCAAGATCACTGTCTGTGGATGGAAACTGCCTGAACTTTGGACATCCAGCAAGATCACTCGAAGTGTTATCACACCAATTACCAAAATAAGATAGTGAAAAGCAATATTGTATATGAGAAAACATATATATTTGTATATATCCTCCAGACACGCAAATTTCCTGTGGTAAATAAATGTAAACCAATGCTTATCAGGACAGAAGAACCCCTAAACAACACAGTACTTTAAAGAAAAAACAGGCAAGGCACTCAAGCCATAACACCTGTAAAGCCTTTGAGAGATTTCAACCTACAATTAACCTGAAATTAGTACCAAACTTAGAACATTTGGAAAACATAAGTTAAAATACTTACTGCTCTCTGAAGTTTTTCTGATTTCTGCTTTTAGCACAATATTTTATGATACACAATGAGTGTAGTTAGGTTTTTCTACACCCTTTACTTCAAAATAGGAGCCCTTCTAAAATAATTTTGGTATAACATCACATGTATTCTGTCACCCATGTCTAAGATGCTTCTAGAAATCATTAGTCTCTAAAACTGTGTTACCGTTTTAATGCTATTTTTACCCATTTCCTCTCAAAACCTCTCATCCACCATTTTTAGAGCCACCAAGACTAGTTCATAGTAACAGAGTTACACACTAGCCATCCACAGAATCTTGTTTAAAGCTTTCCTTAGCAAGCACAGGGTACATCTCAAATCCTGAGTGCAAGGCCCATAGTTAACTCTGAGCACAGCCACACAGGAAAGCACAGCTACAGCTTTTTGCCTGCTGAAACTTTGAGGAAACCAGATCATTTGAGGCCGGAGCTAATTGACTGGGGTTTGATGTAGTTTCTTAAGCTTCAGGAAACAAGGCAGATACACCCACATGCACCAATCTCCATTTCAGTTCCATATATCATTTCACAAGTAGGATAACTAAAAACTACTTAAGGTACTACATATATGTAGAAATTATCTTACACCTGAGATTGTGGGCCACTCCCACATCTGCCCCAGAACATTAGCTGATATACTGAGGAATTTTCCAAAAATGCCTCCTTTGGAGAATCAAATTACCTCCGCAGATACGAGAGAATCTAATCAGGGTAGTTTGTGAGTATGTTNCAAAGATGAAGCAAATTTCATAATAACTATCACAATGCTAAACAATATGAATCAGAGCTTTCTGGTAAATTGCAATGCTTTAATCCACTCAATAGATTATCAGTCTAGTCTCCCATAGAAATTGTCCATTTAGTTTGTTAATAAAAGTTTTAGACAAACAGTTTAATTGTGTCTATCATTGTGTCTGTCATTAGAGACAATATATAAGCCAATAGAAATACTGCCTTTTGACCTGAGGGAGCTCCTGGCCATATCTTTAGTGCTATCCTTCCTAAATGCTAGTCTCCCAAAATGCTCTCTTGTGGACATTTCTGTGTGCCTCTACAGGCAGAGCCACAAACAGAAAATTTGTTCTGTTTGGTTTGGGATACATATGGTATCAGCACGCTACGTATCCATACTAACTTCATTTGTTCACAAATAAGCCCTGCTGACCAAGAACAGAACACAGAGGCATTTTTTATGAAGAGCTTAGAAAGAAACAATGTTTTCAGAAGTTTGCTGATAAGCGTGCATGCCCCGTGTACAACCATTTAGCTAACTCACATATACGTATGTACAACAGGAAAAGTACAGTTCTAGTTTAAAAAGCAGCGTCACTAGTTTTTGCTGCCTATTTCAAGATGGAAAAACTTATTATTCCTATGTAAGTACAAAGCAAAACACTTCTTTATTCCATGAGAAATACAGTTTTACTGCTCTATATAATAAATATTTGACATATACTTCTGCTCTTCCATTGAATTGTATGAGAATGATATGGATGACCTGCCACATCTTGATTAACTCATTTTTCATTATGCTCTCATGATGCTCTGTATACCATTTACACAGGGTTTATTTATCAAAATCACACCTTTCTGACACAAAACGTTTCAAAGTACATCCTCTTTTGCTTGGCACAGACTTACTTTAATGAGGCTGACAGTAGGATTTCAGTGAAGAATTCAGTGGTCATGTAACCCAGTTTAGAAAAATTAAGAATAGACTCATAAATGTTCTTTTTGGAACTCATATAATGTACTTTTAAAGCATCAGAAGTATAAAGAGTGTTTTTTTCCGAAATCATTAGTCATTCTAAATTATTCTGCATAATACCTTTTAGTAATTACTTTTGGTTGATTGGGTTTTTTGTTTCCCTCCTAAATGGCAGGGAACTTTGAATCCACAGGTACTGGATATACCACTTTAGACATCATGAACATACACAGTAAGAGCTATGGCTGTATTCCTTTCAGTAGGAATTCATATAGATAAAAAGTAATTTTCAGACCTTACCACAAAGCAATGAATAAATATTGCCACATCTCCACCTGCAGAATTCTAAGAGAAAATTCTGATGCTGCAGACTCTACCAGTAAATAGCCCTTGTTCTGATTAACCTTACTGAAATCACCTGTAGCAATGGTAAGCATTAACAGCTGAGTTACACTGTAATCCAGTTCTCCTTGTCACAGAATGTCATAAAGTGCCTCAAGAAAAATGAATGAATCAAAAAACATGAGTTTACTCATGTCTCTTTAAAGTCTCTTCCTACCTAAGAAAATGCTTGGCATCTCAGTGCAGTGAGACAGTCATATCCTCAAATTGTAATACATCCAGAGATTTCCTCCAGATAAGACTGCACAGGTGGTCGAGAACATCTGCTTAACCAGCGGCTCTCCTTCGCCCGCTGACAGGAGTGGGGCGGCACCTCCCCCCGCGGCAGCTCCTGGCCCAGGTAGTTTCCTCCACAGGTAGTTCCCTCCCGCCCATCCCCACTGAAGGACACCCCCCGAGATGGTGCCGACCACAGGGACACACCTTGGCGCCGCAACCTCCACTTCTTGAGTCCGAAGATGTGAACCTTGGAGAAGATGTCCACCACGTTGCCGTTGCAGAGCTCACGGTTCTTGCGAGGGCTGTTCTGCCTCCTGCTAGCCGAGGGCCGGTCCCAGTGCTGCTCCCGTGCCTGACGCTTCCGCCGGATCAAGCCGCTGGGAGGGCGGCGGTGGGGTGCTCAGCCCCGGCGAGGACACATCGCCGGGGTGAGGGTGCAAGCTGGCGGGACCCTCCTGCGGCCCCAAGACCGCGGCTGCAGCGGGGACCTTCCCGCCGTGCGGCCCGCGGGACCTGCCACCGCGGGTCACCGCATTGGTGCCCCGGTCGCCCCTCCTGCTGTGCCCCGGTGCGGGGGCACCTGTTCCAGCGATGGGTGTCTGGTGGGCGGCTGGCGGGTGAGACTGGGGGCAGAGCCGCGCCCAGGCGGGTTGGGTTGGGTTGGGTCGGGTCGAGTTGGGTTTGGCCGGTAGTGGCGCTTCCCAGCGTTGCCCCTCAACCCCGCGCTGCCTCCCGCTCGTCCGCCGCTGCCATCACCGCGGCCGGGGTGGCCACGGCCTCTTGCAGGCTCCTGCCTCATGATTGCTTCAGAAATCAGCATCTGGAGAGAGAGCAGTTTTATGCTCCGGGGAGAGCTGTAATCACGGCTCTTCAGTCCCACCGCGCTCCAGCCTGCCTACACACACGCACACACGCACCGCTGGAGCTTTATTTTTTTGCCCTCCCTGAGGCGAGGGGCGGCGAGGGTGCAGAGGGTGGAGGAGGGACGGGGAATAAAGCTAAAGAGGCAACGTGAGGAGGGAAGGGGCGTCGCTGCTGCGGTTTTCTATGGTTTTCTGCACAGCTGCCTCGCTCCCGCTTAGTTGTCCGGGTGGCTTTGTGCGGAGCTCCGTCCCCGCGGTGGCAGAGGGGGCCAGGCGCTGCCGGCTGTGGCAGCAATGGCCCTCTCCAGGCTCCGCCGCCCAGGCGGCTTCTCGGGCACCCTCCCGTCAGCTCCTGGCATGGGTTCACTGCCCGCGGGCAGCTCCCCCGCCACGCCCAGCGGTGACACCAGTACCTGTCGCCGTTCCGAGGCCCGGGAAGTTGTGGGCACAGAGGGAAAACGGAGAGTACCTCTGTTGTGGGCTCCCCACACCTCGGTAACGGATGAAGCTGGGGGTTGTAGCCCATCAGGAGAGAGGGTTCTGCTTAGGGTTTTAGGACCCTAAGGAAGAAACATACCTCCTAGGCTGAGAGGAGCTTCCAGTCAAAGCAACACGCAGTGTTGAAGAGAAAAGCACCAGCAGAGTTTTAACTCGGGATACAAACCTATTTCTGACATTTCAGGCATTACAAAGGGATGCCATAAGGAACCTGCAAACAACCACAGTGGCTAGAAGTAGGGATCACTAACACCATGTAAGTTCTTCCTTAATTCTCTTTCAGAGCACTTGAGCAAACACCGGCCAAGCCTACACTAGATGCACAATGTCTAAGGAGTCTGTCAAAGGAGTCTATTATTTTGGAAGAAAAGCTTTTTGGATGTTTTTTGGATTTACTTTCCACCAGCCTAATGGTGAAACTTCCTGAAGTTGTAACCTGCCAGAGGCAAGTAGATAAAAGGAAACCAGCAGCTACAGAGGAAAACATGCAGATTATCCTAGGATGAAGGACACATGGCTCCACAGTGAAATATAATTTAATAAATATATCATTTTTAGACCATTTTCAGAATATCTACCTTATTAGTTCTTTTAAATAAACAGGTTTTGAATTGTCAATATCTGTTCAGAACAACTGTTGCAGTACAAAACATCATAGAATCATAGAATCATTACGGACTGGA
>VXBP01001141.1:17815-38757 GCA_013400115.1 Rhinopomastus cyanomelas | reverse complement strand
TCATCCATCCACCTGGTTACACCCTCATCAAAGGAACAGCTTTTATTCCCTGTTATTGGAACAGCTCTGAATGCTGTTGTCACACACTCCAGGGGAATCCACAGGCTGGATCAGTGGGCCAAGGCCAATTGCATGAGCTTCATCAAGGCCTAGCGCTGGGTCCTGCACTTGGGTCAGCACAACCCAATGCAACACTATACACCTGGGGGAAAGAGGGTGGAAAGCTACTCAACAGAAAGAGCCCTGGGGGTATTGATTGATCATTGGCGAAATATGAGCCAGCAGTGTGCCCAGGTGGCCAAGAAGGCCAAATTACATCCTGGCTTATATCATAAAGTGCAGCCAGCAGGAGTAGGGAAGTGATTGTCCCCATGCAGTCAATATTTGAGATGTGGTCTGTCAAGTGGTGGGTTCAGTTTTGGGCACCTCAATACAGTAGATATTGAGGTGCTGGAGCAGGTCTAGAGAGGGCAATAAGATTGATGAAGGGTGTCAAAAGCAAACCTTGTGAGGACCAGCTGAGGGAGCTGAGGTTGGTTATTCTGAAAATCAGGAGGGGAGACCTTATTGCTGTCTATAATGGCTTGAAAGGACAGTGTAGACAAGTGGGGGTTGGTCTCTTCTCACAAGTAACAATTGCTAGGACAGAAGGAAATGGCCTTAAGTTGCATCAGGCAGAGTTAAGGTTTAGATATCAGGAAAAACTACTTAATAGAAAGGGGCATCAGGCCTTGGAATAGGCTGCCTGGACAGGTGGTTGAATTGCCATCCCGGGATGCCTTTAAAAGTCATAGAGAGATTAAGGACATGGTTTTAGCAGTGGGTGTGGCAGAATTAGGTTAATGGTTGGACTCTGATCTTGAAGGTCTTTCTCAGACTAAACAATTTTATGAAAATGACATGCAAGGGAAATAAACACTACCTAGATAAGACCAAGGCAGACCACTCAGGAGAAATAGTTTAGAAAAGATTTAGAAAAACCCCACAAATTTAGCTTTTAGCTCAGTTTTTTAATAAGGATTTTACTCAAGAATAAAAGGCATAACATCAAAGCACGAAACATGGCATTCAACCCAATGAATAGCTTAACATAATAAGCTACTTGTGAGCCTTAGCATGAGGCTTTCACTTCACTTACATACTTCTTTAAAGTCACTAAGCAGTCACTCCATTTTGAGATACTGAAATGGCATTTATGTTAATGAGAAGGCAAAGTTCAGTCCCAAGGATCAAGCATCCTGAGCAGAACAAAAACAGAAGCAGCAGGCTAGGAAAGCTGCCATAACATCTAAGGTTCACAAAACAGGAGAGGAAAAAAAATTAACTACACACTTTACCAGCTACTCACACTGAAAAAGATCGTGTACTGAGGTGAATTTTCATTGTGATCTCAACTTCAGAAGGGTTAGAGTGAAAAACCTGACTATTCACACATCTACATCTAGGCACTGACTGATTTCTAAAGGCGGCATATACACCTGCAAAGCTATTTCAGAAATTGCACTGCAGTTCAAAAACTGGCCTACAACTCTTGAAGACATAGAAAAAGTTTGAAGAAAACAGATTTGTAATTAAAAATCAGAGGTACACAGAAAAGGAAGAGTCCTAAAGTCAGGCATATCCTTCTGATTTGTCCCTTAAGTAAAAATGAACAGTGTGCAGCATTTAGCCCTTTAAGCACCTTTGTCTTACTTGATGCCCCATAGCTGTGGGCTGGTAAGACTGCAGTTCAAAGTCATTTTTTTAAACTTCCCATTCATTTACAAACCCAAAACCTTAGCTGCTCCAAGTGGTTTACAGTTTTAAGAGCTTTAGAATAATGCACTGAAGAATACAGTAGGAATACCAACAATACACAGCTAACTTGATTCCTGTTTATGCAGATTAATGGAATTCAGATACTGTCCTCCCTAATGAAAAGGTGCACAGGCACTGGTAGCTGTTGGAAGTAAACAGCTGGGCACAGAAAGAGGCAGAAAACTGAATGATGATAACTCTCTAGAGAATTTAGCATTTGGAAGGGGAAATCCCTCAAGAAGGAAACGTGGCAGCCAACCACCACATTCCTATGAAAGAGCATTTCAGTTGTTTCTGTTCAATATAAAAAACTTCAAAGTCTCTCAAATCTCTTATAGAGGCTACAGATTAGTGACATTAACAAAATACAGAGAAAGATGTGGTACAAATTGCTGTACACTGGTTATCCCATCATCTGTGCTGAACCCTATGCTTTCTTTGCAGATGACTGGTTCCGGATAAATAAATACACTAAAAAAATTACTCAAAGGGCTAGCAAATAAACAACACCCAGATTAGCAGAATTTGTGCATGGTGTCCATTTGCGTTCTGGTTTCTACCATGTTTATCCATACTCGGAGCAAGGAAGCTAAGTTGCCACATGCAATATATATACTTTTAACAAATATTCATCACGTTTTAGTAATTGTATGTAAGGCTAATGGGACAGGTTAGCTCCTTGAAAAGCAGCAGTGAAAATAAAGGCTTGTGCAAATGTTGCTGCAATGCTGTTAGGAGTCAATCAGAAAAGAAAGACACCGAAACTTCCTTTCCCATTCCATTTGAACTGGTTGCCCACAATAGAAACAAACATTTCCTGTGATATTAAGTTCTCATTAGCTTCTGTGATTCCCAGTTCACTCAGTCTTTTCTTGCACATCTGGCTCTTCTTTGCAGAAGTAGCCCCAAGTTCCTTTGTAATTTCAGAATTGTCTTCAGTTTTTGGTAAAATCTCAACTTGCTCACAAAGCTCCAGCTCATCGGTTATACATTCAGGTAGTTGTCCTTGCCCAAAACCCTCTATACAGGCTGTCCTGTCAGCTGGAAAGCGATATTGGAGAAAATTACAGTGGATTTACACATTGCACTTAGTGACAGGTCTTGAATAAAATGAGAAATAGATTTGTCATATTTATTTACTGCGGAGAGAAAATTAAATCTGTGCTGAGAACCTATCTCAGCTCTAATGGACAAAAAAATGAGCAGATAATTATCAGAAGAACTGTGAGAGAAGCTGTAACTATTTTCTTGCTGATAACACTCCTGTTTCTGTATAACCCAAAGAGACCATCACTCGTACAGGCTCTGCCTAGGAAGAAGCACGGATCATTTATGTAAAGAATTTGCAAAGGAAGTGCACATACACCACGAAGCACAGACTTTCACAGCACTTCTCTTTAGCAAGTTCATCCTTTAGGAAATCCCAGTTCTGAAAACTTTTTTCAGCTAAATCAATCTAGACATTAGACAAGTTTGAGACTTGATTACGAATTATGCTGTCTAAAAGCCTGGGTATACTAGATTTACTAGTTCTAGGAGTTTCTAATAGGAAGAGAAGAATACCTTTTGTTCTCTCTGCTGAAGCAGAGAGATCCTTTACATCAGAGGGCACTGCTGGTCTAACTAGGATCACACCATATCCTTCATTATTATGGATCACATTATTGACCATGGTTATCTTGGGGATGTCACAATGCTCATCTAAAAAGTTCTACAGCAAAGAAATGGAAATCCAGAATGTTATGTCCAGCTAAAGGGATGCCAAATATTGCCGGTTTAAGTATAATCAGTTCTACCTACTGAACAGAATTTCATAATTTGCTTATGCCAGTGGCATTCCAAAAGGCATTTTCTTTCTGGCAGATAAATAAAACAAGTATACTGCCTTGGTGGGTCAACCAACCCAAGGCACACAACTACCATTACCATCACATGTGATATTTAAGAGATTGACTATCAGGCTGCAAGGTTATAAACCAACCTAAACACAATTATGCACATTAATAGTAGCAGTTAAGATTTTGAAAAACACGTGCATTCTGCCTTGAACTGACCTTTATAAGTATTCCCTCCTTGCAGTGGTGTATGCCGTTGTCTAACAGGGTGCATGCACTGCCTGGATATATTTCCACACCAGCACCCTACAAGATAAAATTGATAGAGGTTGACAAATAGTCAGTGCACATTTCCAACTTAACTTGACAACTCCCTTGCAGATCTTTATGTTCAGCTACCAGTTCATGCAATATAAAATTGTGTTACAAGTCCAGCTTCACAGCTTTGTAAACAGCAATACTCAAGGTTGTGGCCCAAAAGACACTATTATTGCCATCAGTCCATAAAAGCTCTGGTGAAGAGTAACTGCACAGCCTTGCCTTACTTTCTTGTTCTTTAGTCACCCACTTGAACACCTATAGCCCTATCATTCTTTGAAATGTCCTAAATCAGAGTCCAATTGTGTTTATCATCATCCTTCTGTAAGAATCAGTGGATAAGGAGTCCAAAAAAGGACGTTTCATTTGCAGGACAAAGGCAAGGCTTAACAAAATTATTTATGGGCACCAAAAAAATAAAGAAAATAATTTGATAATTCTTGCAGGACATGAAAGAGGAACTAGGAACACAGCTGTGACTATTTCACAGATGTCCCGTTCCCAGATTGTTTTTCAGACTGGTGAAAGATGCCTCGCTCAATGCTACTGAAGGCTACAAGATCCCTGGGACCAATCTCTTGTATTCACTAACAGATTAGTCAAAAACTACTGTGTAAAGGTTGTCTCAAGAGACAGAAGTCACCCTGTTACCATCTGCATTATTTCCAAGCAGAAACCTTTACTTTAGAAAGTAAGCCAGAATCAGGAGAGAGTTTGTACCTTGGCGCCATACAAATCTGAGTATTTCATGAAGAGCTCAGCTGATGTTCGCACTGTTACACCAGTAGTTTCACACTGTAATACACAATTCTCCAGGGTGGTTTTCCCATGATGGATATCTATATGCACCAAAACAAATTATCAAATCAAGCAGATATGCAAAAATAAAATACAAATTCCTACAAATAGATGGATGTGAAGCATTTTTGCTAGTTGAATTTTACTTACCACAAGTACACTTTACTAATTTGCTTAGGCATGCCTTGAACATGCACTCTAGTACAAGCATGATCACTGTTGCAAGGGAGCACTAGTCAAAATTTGGCTTAACAGCTTTTTAGGTCTTTTTTTTTTGTTTTTAAAGTGAGTGACCAATCTTTAAATTGCATTCAGAAGAGACTATTCAATAAATAGAATCATAGAATCATTAGGGATCGGAAGGGACCTCGAAAGATCATCCAGTCCAATCCGCCTGCAACAGCAGGATCACCTAAACCAAGTCACACAGGAACCCGTCCAGTCGGGTCTTGAACATCTCCAGAGAAGGAGACTCCACAACCCCCCTGGGCAGCCTGTTCCAGTGCTCTGTCACTCTCACCGTGAAGAAGTTCCTTCTCAGGTTGATGTGGAACCTCCTATGTTCCAGCTTACAACCATTGCCCCTTGTCCTATCACTACATGACACCGAGAACAGCCCAGTGCCATCCTCCTGACACCCACCCCTCAAATATTTGTAGACATTAATGAGGTCACCCCTCAGTCTCCTCTTCTCCAAGCTAAAGAGACCCAGCTCCCTCAACCTCTCCTCATAAGGGAGGTGTTCCACCTCTCTTATCATCTTTGTTGCCCTACGCTGAACTCTCTCCAGCAGCTCCACATCCCTCTTGTACTGAGGAGCCCAGAACTGGACACAATACTCCAGGTGTGGTCTCACCAGGGCAGAGTAGAGGGGGAGAAGAACCTCTCTTGATCTGCTAACCACCCCTCTTCTAATCCACCCCAGGATGCTGTTGGCCTTCTTGGCCACAAGAGCACATTGCTGGCTCATAGTCATCTTGTTGTCCACCAGGACCCCCAAGTCCCTTTCCCCTACACTACACTCCAACAGGTCAGTCCCCAGCCTATACTGGTACCTAGGGTTGTTCTTGCCCAGATGCAAGACTCTGCACTTACTCTTGTTATAGCTCATTAGATTTTTCTCTGCCCAGTTCTCCAGCCTGTCCAGATCTCGCTGAATGGCAGCACAGTCTGCGGGGGTGTCGGCGACACCACCCAGCTTTGTGTCATCAGCAAACTTGCTGACAGTGCATGCCAATCCCTCATCCAGATCATCAATGAATAGATTGAACAGGACCGGTCCCAGCACCGATCCCTGGGGCACTCCACTAGATACAGGCCTCCAACCAGACTCTGTCCCATTGACCACCACTCTCTGACTTCTACCCTGTAGCCAGTTTACAATCCACCTCACTACCCGAAAATCTAGGCCACACTGCCTCAGTTTGTCTGCAAGGATGCTGTGAGAGACCGTGTCAAATGCCTTTCTTAAGTCAAGATAGACGTGTTACAAACCAAATGTTGAGGCAAACCATTAATTAGGACCTTCTGCAAAGACAGAAGGCTGTGACCAGGATGCTCACAGGACACAATTTCAGATTATTTAATCGGTTTGAATGTGCTGTCAGTAAACAAGATTCTACAGTACCCCTACAGCCTGTGCCATTTATCAAAGGAGAACTGGCTGCATTCAGCTCCAGCTAAATACTGCCATGGGGACCCTTACATGGAAAGGGAAATTGTCTCCTTTTCCAGGTCACCTGACAAGTTGTGAAGCACAGCTCGGTTGGCTTCACAGCAGAACAATTATCTGAATCAAATTACTCAAGTACAAGAATAAAACACAAGAGCCAAAGAGCTGAAAAGTATGACTGTCAGAAGTTATTTTTATGTCCACATTGCAAGTAAATTAAAAAGGGGGGAAGCCTTAATATTTATACCTGTAAGGCTCCACTCTACAGTCTTCGGCTAAAACTAGTCAACTCCAACAGTGGGTTCCAGCTTTATTTCTAAGACTAAATTATGAAACATCCATACAAATGTCAAAGTGCTTTTATACTTACTTAAAATGCCCTCTACGGCATCATGTTGCACTAACTTCACACTGGAGATCCTTATATTGGCTCCTGTACAGTCAAAAAAGTTGTCTCCTTTCCCTTGTTTTTCTATCACAATCTCGTCCGGTAGGCCATAGCCTTAAAGCACAGGTAGAAGACAAGTTTCATGAATAACTGGTAACAGTCAGATGCTCAATACGTAACATTTGATAGAATCATAACAACTGGAAAGGACTTCCAGGATCATCAAGTCCAGCCCTCATACCAACATCTTCCTAAACCCTAGACCATGGCCTTAAGTGTCATATCTACTCATTTTTTAAAAACTTCCAGGGATGGTAGCTATACCACCTCCCCGGGCAGCCTGCTGCACTGCCTGGCCGCTCTATCAGCAAAGAGCTTCTTACTAATATCCAGTCTAAATCTCCCCTGATGTAACTTGAGGCAAGTTCTTCTGATCTTATCCTTAGCAATTTGGGAAAAGAAACCAGCAACAGCCTCTCTACAACCTCCTTTTAGGCAGCTGTGGAGAGAAACAGGGTCTCTTGATTATCCCTCATTGTCATGGTTCCTCATTTTTAGCAGGAAATTGGATATGAAATAGCTCCTGTCCACTAAACTAACTAGATGTTACCACTCTACACATATGTCCTCAGACTGACTTGAGAGGATCCAGCTCCTAGCCTGCTTCTGAGCAATGTTCTAGCCCAGACAAATCTAAATCAGGCTCAAAACTTGTTGCTCCCCCACCAAGAGGTGAGAGGCCTTGAGCACAAGCCCTATGGGGAGAAGCTGAGGGAGCTGGCATTGTTTAGCCTTGAGAAGAGGAGGCTCAGGGGAGACCTTCTTGCTGTCTACAACTACCTGAGGGGTGGTTGTGGCCAGGAGGAGGTTGCTCTCTTCTCTCAGGCAGCCAGCACCAGAACAAGAGGACACAGCCTCAAGCTGCGTCAGGGGAAATTGAGGCTTGAGGTGAGGAGAAAGTTCTTCACGGAGAGAGAGTCATTGGCCACTGGAATGGCCTGCCCAGGGAGGTGGTGGAGTCACCAACTCTGGAGCTGTTCAAGGCAGGATTGGACGTGGCACTTGGTGCCATGGTCCAGCCTTGAGCTCTGTGGTGACAGGTTGGACTTGATGATCTATGAGGTCTCTTCCAACCTTGGTAATACTGTGATACTGTGAATTATACTGGTCCCAGTATCGACCTTTGGGGGACTCCACTACCACACAGGTACCTGTAATCTCTTTTCAAAGTAGAGAAACTCACTGGAGCAGGCAGAGAAAAATGCAGTCACCAACACAAGAAAGTAGTGCAAAAGTTAGGCAAGACTCACTCAACTTCCCCATTTAAATTTTGAGCCAAGTTTCTCAATGTTTGTGTTCAAGGCTAGGGGTGGATGAGACCTTGAGCAACCAAGTCTTGAAAGCATTACCAGCCATGGCAGGGAGACTGCAAGGTTCCTTCTGCCCTGAGCCATTCTATGACTATGATTTAATAGTTGTGCTACTGCACTGTTTGGATTACTGTTTCCTCAAAGCTAGGAAACCACTAAGTACAACTGCACACAACTTTAGAACAAAGTATTTTTTTGCAGAAAAAGCGTTTTATTGAGGTCCTATATCTGCACGCACAAACATGCACAAGAGAAAAAACAACACTCCAAACACGAGAGGCAGCAAAAATGAAGTTCAGAGCAACAGGCAATTAAACTCCTATGCGTCATCATACTAAGAAGTTTAGGCAAAATGAAAACAAGGCCAAATGAGTACCTGAATAGCTGCACAAGCCCCAGTGATACACGAACTATTAGACATGCACACTGTTGCAATGTAAAGCAAAGGAATTACACCAAGAAGTCAGGAATTGTGAAGATATAGGAGCACATACTACACAAGGCAGAAATATAAACCATTTGGTAAGAAAAATGGAATCATGTACACTGTCTGTTTTGCTACAGAAAAAATTACATCATAAATCAACAGCTCTCTCCTCTACCCACATGCTTCGCATAATGCCAACTCACATTTCTAGACCACACACATCACTGACACATACAAACTGCAATAAATTTTATTCTAACAGCACTTGGCTCTTTCCATCTGTATTCACCTAGGCTATGCTGACAGCAAGTCTCAAACTATACGTCTGAAGCAGGTGTAGTTTGCAAAGAGCAAGGACATCTCTCAAGTACTCTTAGCTTACTCTAAAAGGTGAAGCCTCTCAAAATTACTGTTGTGCTTCATAAATTAGAAAAGTCCCTCATGTTTCTGTTGCATCATTTCTATGATACAGTATATTTCCATACTGTAAATTCAGGATTTATCCAGACAAATAAGTTACAAGGAAACAGTGGATTTGCTATCAACCATCAAACTTTGAAGTCTGTAAAAGTAAATATGGCAAATGAAACAGCTTGCTCCATCAGGCATTAGTTTCAGTTCTGCAAGCAGAAACAGGAACACTTTGAAGAACAAGCAACTAGTCCTGTCAAACTGCAAAAGGTAAATGTCTTATAAACTAGCTCTGCATGAGGATTGAGTTTACTTTGGTTTAGGAACTTTCAGATCTCCTACCTTCTATGTTAACTGAATCAGCAATGCAGAACACACCATCTACCACATAATGACCAGGACAGATGATAACTGTGTCTCCTTCATAACAGGCATTTACAGCTGCCAGTGGATCACTGTGAAACTGTGGAAGACAAACAACATTATTGGCTCTTGAAGAATGCTATAAAAAGGAAGCATTCATGCCCTTAAAGCTTGTTTTTCAATTAAATGTTGCTGCTTTCACTTAAAAACAACCCCTTGTAATCATAAAGGATCAGAAGGGACCTCGAAAGATCGCCTAGTGCAGGGGTCCTCAAACCACGCCGCCTAATCCGGCCCGCTGGCCCGCCCCTCGCCATTTCCTGCTCACTGCACTGCGAAGCTGAGGTGGGTGGCTCCGGCCCCCAACACTGTCCGGGGACCGGCCCCCTGTTGAAAGTTTGAGGACCCCTGGTCTAGTCCAATCACCCTGCCACAGCAGGATCACGGCACAGGATCACGGCACCACAAACATGTAATTTTTACCATGAATTCAAGAATCAGAGAACTCACAGAACACCAGGGACTGGAAGGGACTTCGAAAGATCATCCAGTCATAGGATCATAGGATGTTAGGGGTTGGAAGGGACCCAAGAGATCATCGAGTCCAACCCCCCTGCCGGAGCAGGACAAAACTATGTAACACAGATCACAGAGGAACGCATCCAGGCGGGCCTTGAAAGTCCCCAGAGAAGGAGATTCCACGACCTCCCTGGGGAGTCTGTTCCAGTGCTCCGTGACCCTCACAGTAAAGAAGTTCCCCCTTGTGTTGAGGAGGAACCTCCTCTGCTGCAACAGCAGGATCACCCAGACAACTCTCTGGACAAAAAAGCCTGAAAACATTCCTCGGATCTCTGTATCATGTCCACTCCCCCATGAGAAAACTGGGGCAGAGACACAGATTGAATCGCATATGCACCAGAAAGCAAACCTCAACCTGGCCTTGGTTCCAGGCCAAGGTCTGAATTGTGCTTCAAGTGACTTGCCATGAATAACTGAAAAAAATAGATGGCAGAAGGCAAAGAAAATAAAACAACTCGGCAACAAGATTTTAAGTGGTCTGAACACAGACATAACTCTTCATTACTTGGTGCAAGTCACCCCAAAACAGCATTCAGATATTACAGCAGCAAATACGGGTCCACATGGTCCTTTCACTTGCCCAAAGAAGAAAGGCTGATATTCTTCCCAAATATTACTAGGGGAACCCATAGCAAAGGATAACAAACAGTACAGAAACATCACATGTTTATTTCTTCCCAGCAGATATCGGGGTAAGCAGAGCAACAATATTTTTCAACAGCCCAGTCAAAGTCTGATTTACAGCCAAGAAGTTAATCCGAGACCATTGCAGACTCAGTTTTGTCCATTAATTATACATGATGAGAATACAGCATTTCATTTGGGCCCAAGGAATACAGACTGTTAGCTGCTGAAGTGTCAATCCCTATCCAAATTCACTAACACTAGACCTAACTGACCTAAAATAAATGTATTTGCTACACAGAACACTAAAACAGCAGAATGACATTCATTTCCTCAAACTCCAGATCATTATCAGGAGCATTCAAAGACTAAATGTAAGTACCATGCCTTACCAGGTGTAATCGTAGAGTTGTTATAGAAGTTTTAGCTCATTATTGCTAAAAAATGGTCATATACAGTACTCTGACACAAATTACAAGAAATTGATTGTATTATCTGGTTTCCTTGTTGTTGAAATCAGTTCTTTTGTTTAAACTGACAAAAAAAAAATAACACTGTGCAGATGTAGTATCTCACACATAAGTTTTTATACATACGGTTTCTTGAGGAAAAGAGTAAATTGACAGACAATTGCTGTTACTGTACCTGTATTTCTACTTCTTCACCATAAGACTGAGGGGAAAGTTTGTCCCTTATCAAGGACTGCAGCTTACTCGCCAGCATGGTCAACGATACAACATGAGTGATCTTGGTACCTGTTTGTCTCAGCCCTTTAGCTTGAAGACCACTGTATTTTTGGTATCCAAACACATACCTAAAGCAAGAGCAACAAAGCCATCAGTTCTTTCATCAGTAAAGAACATCCATGTACCGTTGCCCATATGGCCCTCCTCCTCACAGAAACCCACCAAGTACCTCAGCAGAGGATTCTCAATTAGTTTTAGCTTTCGTTTTAAGTGCTCTGTTTTCTCATACAATTTTAGTCCTTCCACCATGGCGACATTTTCTACTTCTGAGTCCGAATCACTGCCTGGTATGCTGTTCCTCACATCCAGAAATTTCCTGTAAACTTCTTCACATTGAGACAGCAAGCTCTGGTATTCAGCTACAAGCCCAGAAGGCACACGGTGTTCAAGGATGTCATAATGCCTGTCATTGAAGAGCAACATGTGGTCTAAATAGTCACCCATTCACACTGAATGATTACACAGTTATCAGAATCTCACCCTAAAACAAGGTATATGCACGAATATAAAACATAGTAAGACTTTAGGTGGTAATTAGATATAAAAATTAGACTGGTTTTAAGTATCTATTAGAAAACCAGAAAATGAAATAGAAGAAAAAATCCTGTAACATGAAGTCTATTGTAGCAACAATCTAAACAACTACAAAAACTGAAGAATGAGTAAGAAAGGCATGATCAGCACCACAAGAACACAAAGCCACTGCCCAACAAATTTTGCAGCGTCCCAAGAGTATCCTCTACAAATGAAATGCCAGAAAATGCCAGCCCAAAGCTGCATTGCCAAAGTCAGAAAGATGAGGACATTTGCCAGCTAGACAGTGCCAAGAACTCCAGGGCCAATCACAGTGGCTACAAAAGAGCTAGACAGCAAATCACGACACGAATAAACAATTTAATTCTCTTCACCATTTTCTGTAGGGAACCAACTGAACACAGCAAAAAATCTCTGTTTAACAGGCTACATGAAATAAGGGCAAAAGGGGTCTCTCAACGTTCAGAGGTTCTTTAAGGAATGCACTTAAAGCATGCTGCAAAGAGCAAGAAGATTTGTTGTCAAAGCAATCAGTATCTACACAGCATTTAAACATTTTCAATAAGCAGTGTGTTCAGAAACAATAACCTCACAATTCTCATAATGGAGTGAGATAGTGGCAACAGAGAAGGCCAATACAGTGGGATTAACAGCACAAGAATTTATAGCAGTATAAATATGTAAAACATCTGAAGGAAAGAAAGTTGTACATAATTTGGGCCTGAAATACATGCTCTACATTGTAGAGCTGGTCTCTATGAAAGCATGTAAAATTATCTTGTTTTTTACAGCTTTAATTAAACAGTTCTTACAGCTTTTACTTGCCTCCTAAGATCAGTACAACCTAATGCACGTGATAAAGACATGATTTGTTCACATCCAAACAGTGCTCACCAGAGAAGAGACCTGAGAAGTTTAAAGCATCATGTTTCCATACACTGAAGATTGATGTTTTTATCCCCAGCACTACAGCAGTGTATCACACCTGCAGCTGAATGACACACAAACTTCCAGGCACTCATGGTGCTAAGTTATAACAAGCAAAGGAATTGGAAAGTGACTCCCAGGCAAGAACTAAGGAGTATCTCAAATCGCAGGGGAAACTCTACAGTTAAATCACTTTTCATTTATTCTTTCCAGGTACATTTTATGATTCATTTTAGTTATCTAGCACCCTCAAAAATG
The DNA here is from genome assembly GCA_013400115.1 of Rhinopomastus cyanomelas. Lineage (NCBI taxonomy): Eukaryota > Metazoa > Chordata > Aves > Bucerotiformes > Rhinopomastidae > Rhinopomastus > Rhinopomastus cyanomelas. Next base: position 25,710 of record VXBP01001141.1, on the reverse strand, counting down.
TAACCACGTTATGTTCTTGTGCTTCAGTTCCATATGGCAGGACAGCATTAAAAAGCCATCTTCAGAAAATCTAGTGCAAACTAAACCCACTAGAAAAAGAAATACACACTTCTAGCATGACCAATTTAGAAGTCTTCCTTTACATTCACTTCTATTCTGGTTCTCATTCAATGCCCAGAAGTACCAGAGCTTCACACACTAGCTTTACTTAGGATCACATCTACAAATTGAAGGAGGCTTTAGCTGGGTTTGGACTGCCATCTGATGGAAAAGGTCAAGGATTAGCAGGAAAAAACACAAGGGTTCAGAAATCAGGCGGCAACCTCAGTGGCACATTGTTTTCATGAGAAGTTTTGACCATAAGACAGTGTTACAACAAGCATGACAACAAACTTGCTTTGATTTACAGCAAAACAGACATTTTTCAAATCCAGCTGTGTGTCACTACTCCTAAGACACATTATTAGGGTCGCATCACAGGAAAGGATAAGTGTTGCACTTACAATCTCAAGCGAGGTTCAACACATCGAACAAAGTAATCGAAATCATCCTCATACTCCTCGTCCCAGGTCCTCCAGATGCACTGGTAGAAGAACCTTTCAAAGCAAAGCAAGTCTTTAATCACACAAGAGGCCACATTAAAGCAAGCAAAGACAAGAGCACTGGAAACAAGTGCCACCAATTGGAAAACTCATCTCAAAGCATCTCTTCAGTTCCACGTTCCTGTCTTGTAAACTATTAGCATAAATAGAAGTTACCTTTTAGGTCTGTTCTTCACCTGCAGAGAGTTCTATTTTTGTGTATTTATGTTTGAGATTCATAACAGCTTGAGTCCCACTTTCATCAAAAGAGCTAACAGATAAGAGCTGGATTTGAAAATAAAAGCCTGAGGCTTTTTGGCCAGAAGTAGGAAGTGAACAAAGATTTAAGTAATAAAGAGCAAATTTAGAAGATGCTAAACACAGAAAGAAAAAGTAGGAACTAGGAACGTAAAAACTACATTGAAACATCATCTTTGCTAGGTCCTGGGGAACGGGAGAGGGGCCTAGGGAGTGGAAGATAGCAAATGTTACCCCAATCTTTAAAAAGGAAAAGAAGAAAGACCCAGGTAACTACAGACCGGTCAGCCTCACCTCCATCCCAGGAAAGGTGATGGAACAATTTGGTCTAGAGACTGTCTCCAGGCACATCAAGGACAGGAGGGTCATTAGGGACAGTCAGCATGCCTTCACAAAAGGGAAGTCATGCTTGACCAACCTGATAGCCTTTGATGAGGGTGTAACCAGGTGGATGGATGAGGGCAGAGCCGTGGATGTCATCTATCTTGACTTAAGAAAGGCATTTGACACGGTCTCTCACAGCATACTTGCAGCCAAACTGAGGCAGTGTGGCCTGGATTTTCGGGTAGTGAGGTGGATTGTAAACTGGCTACAGGGTAGAAGTCAGAGAGTGGTGGTCAATGGGACAGAGTCTAGCTGGAGGCCTGTATCTAGTGGAGTGCCCCAGGGATCGGTGCTGGGACCGGTCCTGTTCAATCTATTCATTGATGATCTGGATGAGGGATTGGCATGCACTGTCAGCAAGTTTGCTGATGACACAAAGCTGGGTGGTGTCGCCGACACCCCTGCAGACTGTGCTGCCATTCAGCGAGATCTGGACAGGCTGGAGAGCTGGGCAGAGAAAAATCTAATGAGCTATAACAAGAGTAAGTGCAGAGTCTTGCATCTGGGCAAGAACAACCCCAGGTACCAGTATAGGCTGGGGACTGACCTGTTGGAGTGTAGTGTAGGGGAAAGGGACTTGGGGGTCCTGGTGGACAACAAGATGACTATGAGCCAGCAATGTGCTCTTGTGGCCAAGAGGGCCAACAGCATCCTGGGGTGGATTAGAAGAGGGGTGGTTATCAGATCAAGAGAGGTTCTTCTCCCCCTCTACTCTGCCCTGGTGAGACCACACCTGGAGTATTGTGTCCAGTTGTGGGCTTCTCAGTTCAAGAGGGATGTGGAGCTTCGGGAGAGAGTTCAGTGTAGGGCAACAAGGATGATGAAGGAGGTGGAGCACCTCCCTTCTGAGGAGAGGCTGAGGGAGCTGGGTCTCTTTAGCTTGGAGAAGAGGAGACTGAGGGGTGACCTCATTAATGTCTATAAATATTTGAGGGGTGGGTGTCAGGAGGATGGAGCTTGGCTATTCTCAGTGTCATGTAGTGATAGGACGAGGGGCAATGGTTGTAAGCTGGAACATAGGAGGTTCCACATCAACCTGAGAAGGAACTTCTTCACGGTGAGGGTGACGGAGCACTGGAACAGGCTGCCCAGGGGGGTTGTGGAGTCTCCTTCACTGGAGATATTCAAGACCCGACTGGATGGGTTCCTGTGTGACTATGTCTACGTGATGCTGCTGTTGCAGGCGGATTGGACTAGATGATCTTTGGAGGTCCCTTCCAATCCCTAGTGATTCTATGATTCTATGAAAAAGGAACCCCACAATAGATCCAGCTCAAAGGCATCTGGGGTGGAGAACAGTGGGTAAGCAACACAATTGCTTTTCCCCTCTTTTGACACAGAAAGGAGATGCAGCTAAATGTACCTTGTGATTGTGCCTGTGGCTGCAGAGGACACCACAGATTTTCTTTGTGGGCAGTCTCCTCACAGTAGGAGTCACTAGATCTACTCTGGAAAGTTTGGCTTGTAGAGCTGCCAGCATGATCACAAGAACTTGAGGATACCAACCCAGTATGGATACTGGCAGAACATAATTGTTCAAGACAAAAATGAAACCTTAAGCATTTGCCTACCTGATATGCTCTACAGCTAGTGCTGTCTGGTCAAAGTCTCCTGACTCATCATACACAACCCACAGCTCCTGCAGTGGTATCTGATGCTCCTTCAGCTTCAAGAGTTCCTGCATGCACTCCAAGGTAAAGGTGCTACTCTGTGACTTGCACAGGAAAGGGTCATTGAGTTGCACAACTGCTTGCAGAGCTGAATACTCCACGCCAACAACCTGATGGAACAAATAACTCTGAATATGTCTCAGAACCTTAGAAGCAGCTGAGGAAGGCCAACATGACATATGTAAACCAATAGGCCATATTTCTAGTGCCAGCAGACCCACACAAACCAGCCCACATTGCACGGTCCAGTGAAAGCAATCTATTCAGCTGAAGCGATAACTCCAGAATTAAGCTTCTCAGACCCACAGATTGAAAGCCTTTGCCACGTTCAACACTTCATTCAAATCCATATAATACTGACACAAGGTCAGTAAGCTGTTACCCTCTTCTGTTTTGACTTTCTTGTTTTGCTTGCAAGGCAAATACAGTATCCTCACACTCAAATCAGTAGTTTTTAGGGACACCTTTGGGGCCCGTTTTTCAAAGTGCCCACAAGACACAAAAAATGCAGAGTTAGTTTGGACTGCTTAAATGTCTTTTGTCACTAATATGACTGAAAAGCTGTGGGGGTACAAAGCTCTCTTCCAAAACTTAATTTAAACATCCAAAGTTTTAACAAATATGTATGAGACCTAGAAAAGAAATATGCCAAACCAGCAACTCACAGCAGGGCTACGTCAGGAGTATGCAATGCACAAGAGCTACTGTTGCTCCCAACGTGGGTTACAAGGAAGAAATTTCTCATTAAAAAAAACCGACAAATGCTCAGAGGCTGATACTTGAAGAGAGTGCATTACAACAGCCAGCTCTGGACCAAGCACTTACCAAGTCTTTGCCCAAAGAGTTCTACCTCACAGTTCACCCTCACTGACTTGGTATTCCCCCTCCAGTTTCAAGCAAGAAACATGTTAAAAAAATTCCTACTGCTGTAGCCATCACTAGCAATTGCTATGAAAACATTATTATTGTCTACCAACTCAGAAACTTCATAAATAAGTTACCTGTATGCTACAGAGGTAAATGATGTTAACTGCAGAAAAATGTCTGAGCAACTGCATTCCATTTACCTCGACAAGGACCTCAAACACATTAGTGCGCCAGACTGCCTGCCATCCAGATGGTTCCAGGACCTTCTCCAGGTACTCAGCTGTGAATTCTTTCACCTCAGAAGCTTTGCAGTCAGCTAAAAATAAATTTAAGGCAGCATATTAACACAAGAAGGAAAAGTCCTCCAAATCATTGAAAAATGCAAGTCACCACATACGCAATGTATTGTGATATTTCCCTGCCACACCTGAACCACAGAATGCTTTGGTTTGGAAAGGACATTAAAACGTTATTCTAACTCAAGCACTCTGCAGTGACCTTGAATGTTGCTACTTCACTGGGCAACCTGTGGCAGTGGTTCAGCATCCTCATTATAAAAAGTTTGTTCCTTATATGTGCTCTAAATCTCCGCTCTTTTAGTTTAGAGCTATCAAACCCTTCTCTTGTCACAACACGCCTTGCTAATAAGACTGGCCCCATCCTTTTTTTGTAAGCCCCCTTCTCAATACTGGAAGGAGTCTTCTCCATGCTAAACAACCTCAACTTCATCAGCCTGTCCTCAAAGCAGAGTTGCTTTATCTCTCTGATCATGTCTGTGTCCCTCAGCTGGACCTGCTCCAACAGCTATGTGTCCTTCTGCTGCGGGTTCCAGCGCTGCACAGAGCACTCCAGCTTAGGTCTCACCAAAGCAGAGTATAGCAGCAGGATAATCTCCTCTGACCTACTGGCTGTATGAGGTTCACACAGATCCACTTGTCCCATCCCTCTGGTGTGTCAACTGCACTCTCTGCTCTCTGTATCACTGATGAAGATACCAAACAGCACAAGTCCCAGTACAGACCCCTGAGGGTCACCAAAAGCTGAACTTTAGTCTTTTTTGCTCATGATACTCAGAATTTTTGCTGTCTCAGTACTAAGAGCTGGAGAGTTATATTTTATGTTTCTCTGTAAGAATAGATGTAGTACACAACCTTCCAGGTACTGCAAGTCTCAGTGGCATTAAAGTGCTAACCTGTACCTTGTCTTAAAAGTTCTACTACACACAAAAAAGTTCTACTTCAGATCACTTAAAGCACAGAATCTGTTATTAGCACCTTTTCATTCTGATCATTTAGATTGCATTTACTTCTATTAAAACTGCTGCCTGTTGGTCCACCAGGCTGAGCAGCTGAGGTTATAGCTGATGACAGTACACTGCATCTTTTCTTGTCCCCATTATTAAGAGCATCTCAAAGCTTAATACGCCATTGGCACCATTCAAACTGGATCATGTAAACAATCACTACAAAATACATGACTAGATGTTCCTGTTCCTCTAAAAAGTAACTTACCCAAGATGTAATCCTGGTAAGCTTTAAATCGCTCATAAAACAAAAGATGATCGGTCTGAAAAGTATCTGGAAAAAGCACATTCCCATCTGGCACAGTCTTTCCTAAAGCAGTTCCTGGTTTGTCACAACTGCCATAATCACTACAGGCATCATCATCTTCCTGGTGCAGATCTGAGAAGTGGAAACACAGCAAGCTGTCAGTTCAATGCAGTCATCACTCTATTCCCAAATAATTTGTGTTCAGCCCTCAATCATTCATGAACCTGCTTTCTACCACACATCTTAGATTATACTTGGTGAAGAGACAAACTTAATTGTTTCCCACTCTCTTCTTCATACTAAGAGGATCTTGTCCTAAAAGAGACTATTTGTTGCCACCTGCTCTGAGGTACACTTATGTGCTGATTTACTTTGCTCTATACACAAGATCTAAAATCCTTCAGGCAATACGTTACCATTCACACATAATGTCTTGTTACTGTGCTGCCTGCATTACCCATGTATGACATCAAACAACAATCCAAATAACTATGAACATGTATAAACCCTAATCAATTCAAAATTAAGCACAGGATTATTGTAAGCAAAAAAAAAAAAGTAAGATGCATGATGAAACTGCTAATACTGGTCTCAGTTAATGATGCGTTTTCACAGGTGCCCTTGAAAGAAGGCAGGACTTCTGTCCTGTTCTTCACCACAAACATGATTTTACTAAAAACCGAAATCTCTACACCTGAAGTTGCCACAAAAAATCCAATAAGCTTGTTTAGACAGCAGGACACAGCAGTGCAATGTTTAGCCTGCTTAAAGGGACACCAGCTGAATCTTTACTTTGAGGCACTCAATGGCCCCCTAGGAGTCTCCCAAAAAGCGACTCCACTTGCGTTCTTGCTTTAATGCTAGATACCAACACCCTGTACAAACCCTACGACGAATCCCAAAGCCCCGCGCACACTCCACCTGCTCCTTGCTAACAAACACACGTTAGACACCAAAAGCACCGACATTCCCATGTAGGGCTGTTAAGGCACAGCAGGCACTTACACACACAGCACCCCCCACACGTTCTGGACACTGATTTAGCCGACTGAGGCACAAACCTAAGACACACCGCGAGTTCCAACTCAAAAAACCCCATAAAACCCAGCATCACCTCCCTGTCTTTATCCCAAAAGCCATCCCCGTGTTCCTCGCTTCTAGCCGATCCCCGCTCCAGCAGCGACAGCTTTACGAACCGGGGAGAGATGAGCTGCCGCCTCCGCAAGAGCCGGCCCCGCAACCTCCGCCCAGGCCGTGAGGCAGGCGGCCCAGAGAAACAGCGCAACCTGTGCCCGCGGAGATGCGGGAGCCTCGGAGCGACCAGAACCGATCCTGCAGCGCCAACCCGAGCGGGCGGGGAAAGGGAAGCGGCAGCACCACGTTCCCACTCCCTACACCAGTCTCCCCGGTGCGACCGCCAGGGATCTACGTCTACCTGGCTTCACCTCGTCGGCGATCTCTGCCTTCCAGGCCACCGGCGAGGCTTCAGCATCTCCCTGCGGCGCTGCCAGCAGCGCCTCCGCGGCCGCGGCACCGCCCAGCCAGGCCATGGCGCAGCCCGCGCCCCGCTGCAATTTCAAACCGCCCCGGCAGCTCCGCGCTCCCGCGCTCACGTGACCGGCAGTGGCTGCTCCGACTGGCTGCGGCAGCCCTGGGGAGGCGGGGAGGCGGGAAACGGAACTTCCGCTGGCACCGGCCCTCCGAGAGGTCCAGTTCCGGCGCGCAGAGACCGGCTGTCATGGACTGGGGCGGAAAGCGGCAGCTGCCGGCCGGAGCCGAGCGCCGACAGCGGGTCCGAACAGACACCAGTTCCAAGGCGCTGGCGGGCAGCGGCTCCTGCTCACAGTGTAAAGCGCCAGGGCACTCACAGCCGCAGTTGGTGCTTTGAGCTCGGTTGCCGCAAGGGCCGATGAGGTTTGAAGTCAGGACGATGTAAGTAGGGCTGGGCTCATGATTCATGGAAAGGACCCAAGAACTCTCTGTGGAATTTTTGAGGAGGTAATTTATTAGCTAGCAGGCGCACAGGGTTCCTGCCTCTCTAGAACACGAGCACCAAAGTCGACCCAAAATCATGATTATATGTTGTACAATAATACATATTCATTAGCTTTCCCAATACGCCTAATACATAGTAATGATCTGCCCGCTCCATATGTAAGTCTGCTCCCTTTGAAGAGACGCTTGCGAAAACGCTGTCTGCTGGTCAGCATTCCTTATCTTAGAGGTAGAGTCTTCCTGCTGGTTGATGAGGATTGGGTTAGGGATAAGTTGATCGAACTGGATGTGCACAAATCTATGGGCCCAGATGGGATGCACCCGCGTGTGCTGAGGGAGATGGCAGAAGTCATTGCTAGGCCGCTCTCCATCATCTTTGCTAGGTCCTGGGAAACGGGAGAGGTGCCTAGGGACTGGAAAATAGCAAATGTTACCCCAATCTTTAAAAAGGGAAAGAAGGAAGACCCAGGTAACTATAGACTGGTCAGCCTCACCTCAATCCCAGGAAAGGTGATGGAACAGTTTGTACTAGAGCCTGTTTCCGGGTACATCAAGGACAGGAGGGTCATTAGGGACAGTCAGCATGGCTT
>VXBP01001141.1:0-10185 GCA_013400115.1 Rhinopomastus cyanomelas | reverse complement strand
TGAGCTGGAGAAGCCACGCTGAAATGCATGCGGCTGCACCAAGGGATGCAGATTGTGGGCACTGAGAGACTCAGGCCATCCTGAGAGCATTGAGGATGCATGTCTGCTGCACCGAGGGATGCAGATTGTGGGCGCTGAGAAACTCAGGCCATCCCGGACTGACATGCTTTCTTTTCCAGGTCTCTAAATTGGAAGAAGATCCAAGGCCCAAACTGGAGTGGTTTCCCATTCTATTTTCTCAGGTTCTGTGAGGGCATTAATGACAGAGTTTCCAGTTTGTATGCACCGTCTTGCATAACCTTTTCTGTGTATAGTTAGTGTTAATAAATCTTTCTGGAGTTTCCCTAAGCCATCAGTTGTCTGGTGAATTTTATCCGAGATGCCACTGAGACCTCACTGCTTTGCTTTTCTTTCTTTGATATTAAATTGTGGTCCTGAACCCACCACAATACTTTACAGTTAATTACAATTAATATTGTAAAACTGCATTAAACCTACCTTAAACATAATATTGGTGATTGTATATGCAGAAAAGATCTGGGGAAATGGATATTCAAATTAATATGTCTGGAGACATTCAAAATTCAAGTATACATCTTTAGCAATGTGAAGTAAGCACTGCTTTGAGTCAGGTTTTGGACCAGATGACCTTTGGATGTCTCGTCCAGTCTGTATTACTCTATGAAATTATACTTTGTAGCTGCAAGGTTGAACACTGCAGTCAGAGGAGAAGAGAAGAGATCTTTCTTCTCTTCTTTAAGAGAGAAGAAATGTTAAAGCAGGGACAAAACTGTAGCAGAATAGTCCTGTCAGGAGCCAAATAGACCTGAGAGGTTGTTACCTACTCGCTCAAGAACTCTCTAGCCACTAATACAAGTGCTGCACTGAGAACTTGGATAACTCAGCTATGAAGGCAGCCTTATGCAGCTGGAAACAGAATAGCAAGCTCTGATGTGTTTGGTTTAGCCTGGATGGAGTTGGTTTTCCCCAGGACACCTCTCATAGTGCTGTATTTGTGGTGATAGCTGGAGGGGTGTTGATAACACATCAGTGTTTTGGCTGCTGCTGAGCAGGGCTGCACAGCACCAAGCCTGTGGGTTTTTTTCATTCCTAACTCTCTCCCCAACAGGAGGGTGAAGGGTGGGCCAAGCCAACTAACTCAAACTGACCAAAGGCATGTTCCAGACCATATGGTGTCAGCCCAGATATAAAAGTGAGGGGAAAGAAGGAAGTGGGGGAGGTATTAGTTGATAGAGTTTTGTCCTCCAGAGCAACAACAGGGGTCCTGCATCGTAGAACACTAGCTAAACACCTTCTGCTGATGGGAAGTGGAGGCTAATCTGTATTATTTGCCTTTGTTGCTGCATGTGGCTTTTGCTTCTGCTTTAATAAGCTGTTGCTGTCTTTAATCACTAGCCTCACCCTATTTTTTTCTCCCCTTTCCATCCAAGAAGGGGCGATGATAGAGCAGCTTTGATGGGCACTCAGCCTCCAGCCAGGGTCAAACCATCACACTTGGGCATGCTTTGTATTATTTGAGGATCACCTTTTACTAGGAACAAAGCAAAATCTCCATTCCATGGAAGTTTTATGACTAACACCACGGAAAAGCTGGTAAATTATTTGCTGCGCTTTCCAGAAGGTAATTTTAAAACAAACAATACCAAATCATCAACAAAAAATATCCCAACCAAAAAGAAACCACTAGCTTTTACTGCAGTTAAGTAAAACTTTGTGGCTGTTCAAGTTTTAAAATATGTAAGTAGCAAATGTTGGAGTTTCTGTTTGCTGTGATTTTATTTTTGTTTTATTTTCTCAGTAAAGTGTGGGCCTCTGCTGTGCAAGTAAATATGATTTAGTGATACAACTTGAAATGCAGTTGTGATCCCTTTTGGAGACTTGATTTCCTCTCTTTTTTGTACTCATGGTAGACCACTTCAGCCAGGAATGCCATTCCCAGCTATGAATCCACATTGTTATCACTGATTTTAAAAATAGGGTTTTTTACAATACCTTTAGATCCAGAAGATCTCCCAAATTTGCTTTCTCTATAAAAATCTGTGAATATTGCAACTCCTTTGCAAAGGTACCAATGGACAGTGTTGCTGCAGGGGACAGAACAACAACTCGTAGCACAGCCGTTGTCAAAAATCAGACAAAAGTATCCTGATGTTCTTTCTTACCGTTATTTAGTTGATATTCTTTTTGCAGGAAAAGAAACACAACAGCTCTTCTTAGTGGCTCAGGAGGCCTGTGCTGCCATGGAGAAATCTGGCCTCCCAGTCACCTCTGAAAAATTTCAGGCTTGTCTCCCCTGGAAATATCTTGGATGGAAAGTCCTGACAGCAACTATTGAGCCTCAACAAATTAAATTGCAAACAGATGTAAAAACGTTAAATGGTTTGCAAAAGCTCTTGGGAACCATTAACTGGGTGAAACCTCATTTGGGCATTACAAACACTGACTTCCGCCCGCTTTTTGACCTCCTTAGAGGGGATACAGCCTGGATGTTGCCTTGGTCTCTTACAACAGAGGCACAGCAAGCCCTTAACCATGTACAGAAACCCATAACATGAAAAAAAGGCTCATAGGTGACTTGAAAGCCTCTCAAGTAGTTTGTTTATTGTTATAACCCTTTGTCAAGCCTATGGCCTGATAGGTCAGTGGATTTCTTCACTTTCAGACCCCGTTGTCATATTAGAATGGATCTTTTTGCCCTATCAAACCCTGCTATATCTATAGCCCTGTGACAGTTGAACATCTAGAATGGTATATGGCTAACAGTTTTGCATCGCAGATCACGCTGGGTGGATTTGTGGGAGAAGTTAAAGTCCAATTCCCTTCTCATAAACTGTTACAATTTTTAGAAGACCTGTTAATTGTTTCTTTTCCCATTTGCAGCACAAGTCCTGTTAAAGGACTCACAGTTTTTACAGATGGCTCTGGAAAAACCGGAAAGCCCGTATTAACCTGGCATGATGGTCAACAATGGCATGATCATATCTTCCATTCTACTGGGTCTCCACAAATTGTAGAACTATTTGCAGTGATTCAAGCCTTTACTTTATGGAATGAGAAAGCTGTTAACATGGTCACAGGCTCACAATATGTTGCCAATATAGTAGGAAGGCCTGAGAAATCTTGGTTAAAGCATGTTTTGAATGAACAATTGTTTTTGCTTTTAAAACAATTGTGGTTTTTATTAACCCATCCAGAATACCCTTATTATGTCCTTCTGAAACCACACAAATTTACCTGGATTTTTAAAAGAAAGCAATGCGCTTGCCAATCACCTTACATTACCAGTTAATGTTATTCCGCTCCCCAATGTTTTACAGCAAGCTCTGATTTTTTTTTCATCAAAATGCTAAAGCCTTACAAAAACAACCTAACCTCTCTCGGACAGACACCAAAGAAATTACACACTCCTGTCCTGATTGTCAAAAATTTGTCCGTTTCTCAAATCGGAGTTAACTCTAGAGGTTTACAAGAAACTATGGCAATTATTACCTCCAGTTATGGCAGACCGATGTTAAACACATCCCCACATTAAGAAAACTGAAATATGTTCATGTATCTGCGGATACCTTTTTGGGTGCTGTGTGAGCCACTGCACACACAGGAGAAAAAAGTCGTGACGTTCTTAAACACATGCTTGCTGCTTTTGCACCTTTGAGTATTCCAAAACCCATAAAACAGATAACGGACCAGGTTATACTGCCCTCAAGACTCAACAGTTTTTTCAGCTTATGGGAAACCCCTGTTCCCCACAAGGTCAAGCCATTGTTGAACATGCTTGCCAGATGCTTAAGGAAATGCCAGAAAACCAAAAAGGGAAATGATGGGTAAGCCCCCAAGGAACAGATTGAACTAGACACTGTATGTGCTTAACTTTTTTTCTCTTACAGATGCAGATACTCCTGTGATTTTTTTTCCTCATTTTTCATCATTGCAATCTAAAGATCTTGCTACAACACCCCAGAAAGCCAAAGTTTTATTAAAAGACCCTCATTCAGGGCAGTGGGAAGGTATGATTTTCTCAACTGGGGAAGAGGTCATGCTTGTGTTTTGACAGATTCAGGAATGTGATGGGTGCCAGCTAGATGTGTCCGCTCTGCTCTAATGCATCCTGACAAGCAACAGACTTCGATGGATGGGAACTTGTAGAAGAACTTCTAACAGAATTAGTGCTGAGCAGCACTCTGGACAACTCAGCACTGAGCCAAGAATAGCTGCCAGGTGCCTCTGAGAATGGCCTTGGAGGCCTCAGCAAGGATGATAAGCAAGCAAACTAATTACAGAGGAATGTTAACCAGACTGTGGGAAGCAGAGAGTGGGGCCGTGTTTGGGAAAGCTGGAGGGGCCGTCCGATCTCAGGTAGTTTGTCGATGATGGCCAATGGGCTAGAGGACAGCTAGGCGTGACAAAGGCCGTGTACCCAATGAGTGTAACCTCAGTGCCGTGTGGACAGGGCATGACTGTATATAAGCAAGGCGGTTACGGGAATAAACGAGCTCGGCACCTTAACCATATTGGTGTGCATGTCGTTGACTCAGCTAGCCCCTCGGAGGCCGCCCCAGATACAGGAACTGACTGTCATACCAGTGTTTCCTCAGGAGTCGCTATACGTTGGAGACCATTTACCTCTATCTGTTCAGTCTGTAAGCGGTGTTGCAGATGTAGTATCACACGTTGTGTTTTTTGTGGTATTATACAATATAATAGTAGTCAGTTAGTGTTTTTAAATAGGACACGTACTTCATTTTGTATTAGGTGTAATGGAACAAATAGGTTAGAAAGCTTTGTTTATATAAGACATTTTTCTTGTGTCACAAACAGCTATATAAGATGAATTTAATAATCTGTTTTCTTATATGCCTCCTAAACATAAAAGCAGTATGGATTCCTTCCCAACCTAAAACCAATGTCTGGGTTACTTTAGCCAATAGTACCAGCCGAGATTCCATCTGTCTTGCCACATCTTCACCAGGAAATCCCTTTTGAACATGTTTAGTGGGAGTTTCTGTAGGTGACTGCCCAGTGCTGTCTCAAATACTCTCAGTTCAAAATACTGATACACATTCCTGTGTTGATTTTTGGGACCAGTGGGTGCCGTGCTTACCACTGGCACCTTTAGAACTCCAAAAGCTTGAATTACTTGGATCAACATCTATGGATGCCTGTGTCAATTTTAATTATACTGGGAAAAAATCAAACTGAAGCTTGGTGGGTGAATGCAACTCTTGGCATTTATACTAATGGACATGCATGGTGCAATTACACCACAGACAATCTATCTCAATCCAACAATGCACCATTTCAGTTGCCCCCAGGGATATTATTGATATGTGGAGATAGAGCATTGGTCTGGTATCCTATCACACATTAAGGGAGGTCCATGCAATCTAGCCCAATGTACAGTGTTAACCCCCTAACGCATCAATGGTTTTAGACTTTAGATCAAAATCACGTTGTATGAAACAAATGACTCATCCATTTAAGTGCAGCTGTGATGACAATACGGAATTTTGAAACGGTGAAGAGACTAGAGGGCAAGTCTGATTAGGAGAGGATGAGGGAGCTGGGGTGGTTTAGCCTGGAGAAGATTACTCTCTACAACTACCCAAAGGGAAGTTGTAGACAGGTGGGGTTTGGACTCTGGTCCCAGGCAACTAGTGACAGGATGAGAGGGCAAAGCCTGAAGCTGGGACAAGGGAGGGTTAGGGTGGATATTAGGAAGCCCTTCCTCATGGAAAAGGTGATCAGACATTAGCATGGATTTCCCAGGGCAGTGGTGGAGTCCCCATCCCTGGAAGTGTCTAAGACAGACTGGATGTGGCACTTAGTGCCGTGGTCTAGGTGACTGTGGTAATGTTTGGTCATAGGCTGGACTTGATGATTTCAGAGGTCGTTTTTAACCTCAATAATTCTGTTATTCTGTTTATTTTCTTTTTTACATTAACATCTTGTATCTAATTTATATAGCTGATTAGTACAAATGAGAAGCCCACAATGTAAGAGATGCTGTAATGCCCAGAGTGGCTATATTTTACTGGTTAAAATCATTGAGTACTGATACAAAAATATTTCTCCATGGAAGAATATTTCTCCAGGTAGTTCAAACTGTACCTCTGAAATAAGATTCAATGAGTCAGGAACATTTCTTTACATGTTTTTGATCTTTATAGTGAGACCACTGTGTCCCTCTCCTTTGAATCTTGCTTTGCTTAGTACAGCAGTAACAGGAAAAAACATTACTTTATATAGAAAAGACATAGCAGCAGAAGGATTTTCCTGTTAATTGTCAGTGTGTGGAGTCTGCATGGCTATAGCATGAATTCTTAGTGGGATTGATGGTTCAGGAGCAATCTGGATGATTGACAGAGTGATAGTACATCATCAGCATTACTGTTGATCAAACTAAGCAGGTGAAATAGCCTGCAGTGTTTGAGTATACCTTTGCTGAGGTATTGTCTTATAGCTGTGGTTTTTTAAAGTGTGTTCCAATATATCATTTTCCTTTGCCTGTGGACAAGCTTTTAGCCTTCAAAGACATTTATATATTGAAAACATCTGTCATGTAGGAACCTTGGCAGCTGATGAAGGAGATTGCTTTCTGCTTTGCTCTAACTTCAGACTGTCCTTAAGGGAAAGTTGACATCAGGTAATGGGGACTGACAGTGGTCTGGATTACTTAAAAAAACTCCAAGTCTCACCTGTTCCTAGTGTTTCCATTCTAGAGATGATTTTGATATGCCAGTGTAACCAAGAACATGTTTTAAGACCTGCCTGGGTGTGTTCCTGTCTGACTTGGTGTAGGTGATCCTGCTGTGGCAGAGGGGTTGGACTGGATGATCTTCCCAGGTCTCTTCCAATCCCTAATGATTCTACGGTTCTATGATTTTCTGGGGCATTTCCCTAGGAACAGTGTTCTACTCTTTTCCTAGAACAAAAGAAAAAGCTCCTTGGTGCAGAGCACCAACCTTGGCTATTTCCTTCCCTATGCTGCCTTCCCAAGTGTGATGGAAGCACCAATCATTGGTGAGAGCTGTGGCCTCTGTTAGCATTCTCTGAGGGGATGGTGCTAAACGACAGTTCAGCTTAGGGAATGCTCACATGATCCTGGAGACTAAACCATTCCCAAATGCCAAGAAATCAGCAAAAGACAGGAAAGTAACATGTGCTTACACAGCCTTTAAATCCAACACTGAAGAAAGCTTGGCTATCCCTAGGAGTCAAGGCTTTACCTTCAGGAGAACCTGACAAACTGGGAACAAAGTAATCATTTCTGAAGGACAGAAACTTCCTGGATGCACTTTTCAACTGCCTGATAGAGTGAAATTCCCACACATACCTGGTACTGACACAGCTTTGTTAGCAGCACCCTGTGGAAAACAAACTGGTGCTGCTAGAGATAAGCCCTGAAAAGGTCCCATGCTAGCTCATTCCCTACTATACTGATCAATAGTAATCTGTGGAAACTAGAAGGAAGCCAGGGTTTTATTAGACAAGACTGGAATAGTAAGAAATTCCTCTGATAGCAACACACATTCATATCTGTGTCAGGCTGCTTTCTCACAGATGAAGGTGGCTCCATAAGGAGTGACCAAAAGTCCTGGACAGCAGTGCTCCAACTGACTAGAAGAGCAGTACTCACCTGCACCCTGTGCAGGTCATGAGATGCCGCTAATTCCTCTGGAGTGTGAATCATCTCTTACTTTACAGTCTAGTGCTAACAGACTGAATTAAACATATGAGTGTTTCCTTTGGCTGGGCAACCAAATATTTGCTTGATTTGGCTGGGGTTTTATTCTTATCAGTAGGGAGAAGGGCAACTGGGATGCTTACACTACAGCTTTGATAGCAGAAGGCTGTGAATCATGAAGGGAGAGAGAGGTGACTGAAGAACAGCTATCAGAAGGAAAGGAAACTGATGAGGCAAAGGACAGAAAGATGACAATGAATGTAATACGAGTTGAAAAGGGAACCCTGTGCTAAAATTTCGATGCGCAACTTCAGTTAAGCTTTCTTAGACTTGGAGATGCTTCTAATGTCCAGCTTTTCCTGATATGGTTGGAAAAAAACACTTCCAAAAATAGGACACCAGAATAAGACCTGCCACTGCTTTGATTCTAGGGGGTCTCCAAAGAAGCCACTCTCCTTCCTTATACTGTCTGCCCGTGCCAGGATGTAAACAGGCAAATGGTGAAAAAAACACGCAACAGGGCTCCTGCTGACCTCACAACATGAGGTGAGTCCAGAGTGAGGTGGCAGTCCTTTCCAGTCTTGTTTACTCCTTTTCATTTCATTCCTTATACTTCCTGAATATAGTAAAGGATACCTAGGACATTTCAGAAGTAGCACCCAGAGATGACCCTTCATCCCCAAGCTAATAGAAGTGGCAGATCCATCAATCTGCATACAGAGCAGCCTACGGTTTGCTGTCTGCATATTGGAAGAATCAGACTGAAATGATAGCTGGTACTTCTCCTGTCACTGTGTTTCTTTATAACTGCTGTTTCCATGGCAAATATAGAGACTTGGCTTTCTAAAACCACGGTTGTTTTATCACTTTTCTCGTAGATACATATTTCATGGGAAAACAGATTTCTTTCCCCATCCAAGCACCTCTCTCTGCAGTAGGAGTCACAGCTCCTTTAAGAGACAGTGAGAAGCCATTTGGGTTTTCCTGAGCAGAAGGAATATTTTGCAAGATATGCAAAGAGCAAGCCTTAATGGATAAAACAAAGAGAAAAACCTACTGTAAACATTCTGCATGTGATTCCTTAAGGCCACAAGATTTCTGCACATGATGTTCCGTTTTTCTGCATTTTGCTCATCTGAGGCACCCATGAGTCAATTTAATTTTCACCATTTTATACACAAGATGGCCATTACCTTTTTCCAGCACTGAGGCCCCGGTGTTGTAACTGGTAGCACACAGAGGGGCTATGAAGTCCTTCCATTGCACATCAACTATGACCTGGTGCCAAACTCTGCCTAGTGCATTTGAAAATTCTTTGTGGGAGAGAAGCCTAAAAGGGAAGGTAGAAATACAGTTGCAGGCGTTGCAGTCTGCATGCATTTAAGTCTAAGTTTACCAACAATCTCTCCTAATTTTTGCTGCTGTGCTTGAAGTTTTTACAGATTTAGTTGGATACCTGACTAGAGATGTGATTTCACTCAAGGTTGAGATGCAGAACTGAACTAGTTAGCGGCAAATTGCAGGAGCATCTGTAAAAATAGCTCTGTCTAGAGTAAAGCAGTCCTGTGGCAAAGATGCTTTATCTGATTCTGTAGGCAGTTCTTTATATTCATATACTTGACAGAAGAGCTGAGAATGTGGAATGTCTATACAAGAGATTAATCTGATTTGCAGTGACTGGCTGGAGCCAATTCTGAACACTGATTTTGATTTAACCTCTCTGTTTCTTTCACAGAATTTGCTTTACAATCTTGTTCCCCCTTTTCTTCTACTTATAGAAGTAGATCTCTGTTCCTTAAGATCTGGCATTTGAAGGTAGGGCAAGTCACCTCCAGATGTGTCCAGTGATATCATGTTTTAACGTTCCCGTCAGAAAACGGTGTGCAGCCATGGATTTGTCAAAGAATTTATTCTAAACCAGCTGAAGTTTACTCTTTGTTGTAGCCTTTGACATAATGATTTCAAAAATATCCTTTGCACCCAAATTTAATACTCCATGTTCTACTGCTGTGTGGATTGCTACTACATGGGACCATGCTTTGTTTTCCTGGAGACTGTGATAATACGTGAAACTTATCTGTTTCACGTATCTGAAGGATTCTCTAAGTCTTGTAACAGAAGGTTGTTGTTCCAAGTTCTAGAAGTGAACCTTCTGCTATTTACAGAGCAGCTTTCCACATCATGTAGAAAATAGGTTGGAGATACTCATCTCTGGCCCATGTGATTGATTCTATTCTTAGACAATTAGTTAGCAGTCTTGACGTGCCCGGGGAGAAAAACAAAAGGAAGCAAACAGGAACCTCTGTGTGATCTCTCATTTGAGCAATTGTAGATTTTTTTGTAGTGACTAATTTTCCCCTTGGAACCGAAACTGAAGGAGGGTTAACTAACTGTGCTGTACTATAGTTGCTGCAGCTGGGAGTTTAGAGTTGGACTGGTGCCTAAAGAAGAGACAGGCAAGGGAGAAGAGGAGGAGGAGT
>VXBP01001139.1:0-46743 GCA_013400115.1 Rhinopomastus cyanomelas | reverse complement strand
TCTTGGCCACAAGAGCACATTGCTGGCTCATGGGCCTATTGCAGGGAAAAGATGAGGTTTATTTAATTTAATTTAGAATACTTAAAATTTAAACACCTCTTTTCATGGACTGACAGAATCATTGAGGCTGGAAAAGACCTCTGAGATCATCAAGTCTAGCCTGTGACCTAACATCACCACACCAGCTATAACATGGCACTAAGTGCCACATCCAATCTGTCCTTAAACACCTCCAGGGGTGGGGACTCCACCACTGCCCTGGGCAGTCCATTCCAGTGTCTGGTCACCCTTTCTGTTAGGAAGTGCTTCCTAACATCCAGACTAAACATCCCCTGGCACAGCTTCAGTTCACTCCAAGGCTTCTTTGTAGCAGAAATAGTTTCTTCTCCATCTCAAACTGTACAGACACGTCTTTCCTCTTCAACAACTACAAAGAGATCAAATACCTTACATGGATACTACGTTTGGTAGTTCAATTCCAATCCCTAGGAAGAGTATCAAGGCTTCTACAGATAACACAAGCTACAAGGGAGTGACTGTAAATTTTCTGACCATCTACATGATCTCACGGAAGGATGCTTTGTGCCAGCAGCCTCATCTGATGGTCTTCCAGCCCTGTTCATAGTGGGCTGTCAGAAAGATGAAACAGCACAACTGCATGAACATGGTAGTTCTGTCAGAGAGAATTCAGAGCCAAGGGGGAGTAGAACAGCAGGAACAGATTAATTGCTTCACAGGCTATTTTTTCTTTTTTTAATCTTATATACCTGACAGGAGGAGAGCAGCTTTCACAGAGATGAGGTGAAATTAATGAATCGCAGTCTTGCAAAGCAGCAGAACCATCAACTGAGACAAAGTCACAACACATAACCGTGCTTCTGCAGGGGGGAAAAATGAGTAGTTCCCACCACTTCCCTTGTGCCTTTCAGCAAAAATCACTGCTTACTTCGCACAGCCACAAGCATAAAAAAATACCCAGCCTCAACAAGGACACAGGATGGCTGTATTCTTCCAGAAGAAGGATATTTACTAAAAATAAGTCGAGCAGCTCTAATCTTACATTTGAGCTTTGGAGTGATGATACATGCCACCCAGATCTAAGCAGTCAATTACCACACTACAGTGACTTCTCCAACTGTTTCTGCGACCCAGATAAAAGCCCTGCACGCATTATATAATGCTTAATATCTTGGAATGACTAAGAAATGAGACCACAGCAATGAGGGAAAGAATAACATTCTGCTGGTCAGTCTGGGTGCAGACAGTGCTGGTAATGAGGCAGCCACTGCCTACACATATGACAAAGACAAGAACATGTGAAAGCTTTACATGAACAGACATGCAAGAGCAGTACCTTTTCAAAGGCAGACACGTGCACATTTTGGAGACAGCTTTAACCCATCAAAGACATAGGAACAGATCTGCAGCTGAAGGAAACCCTGCTTTGAATAGGAACTTGTTACTCTCACTTTTCAGAAGCTGCTTCTTCCCACATCTCTTCACTATCAGTTGTTCAGGGATCAAGTTTTCCCTGGTTGGAAAGCACTCAGCTGATGCCCTCAGCCAAACCAATAGGAAAAACAGGGAACCTTGGTTCTGATCTCTGCTTGTCCAGGTACTGTTTTTCACTAGCCACATAGAAACCAGCTACATTTAAGACTTCTAATATTCTGTCAAATTTGGTTTAAATTAACCAGTGAGTCAAATTTCATAAAGGTGGTGGTGGGTTACCACTGAGATTCCACTCACATATTGCAGATTCCTTCTGGCTAATAGGGAAAAGAATCCAGTAAATACCAAATTATGTCTTGCTTTGGCTTTCTGGAAAGACATTGACAAAACCATGTGTTCTTTCTTGCCCCCATACACTGAGAATTAAACACCAGTTAAGATGCAGTAGTCCATTGTTGGATGAAAGCCACTATTTAATGTACTATCAAGCACTGACACTGGACTTCACTTAGAGTCCAAGCTGCTGCAACCATCAACATCACTTTGAAATCAGCTGATGATCACTTGGCCAAGTATCCAGAGGTATTTCTGACTCACTTCAGCAATCCTTCTGAGTACTGTCAGATAGCCTTAACATATGAAAATGGTAAAATTACCACAGTTTAAACCAGAGCCATGCACAGAATCCAGAATCATTGAGGCTGGAAAAGACCTCTCAGATCATCAAGTCCAGCCTATGACCTAACATCATCACATCAGCTAGACCATAGCACTACGTGCCATGTCCAGTTTGTCCTTAAACACCTTCATGGATGGGGACTCCACCACTGCCCTGGGCAGTCCATTCCAATGTCTAATCACCCTTCCTGTGAAGAAGGGCTTCCTAACACCAAATCTAAGCCTACCCTGGTACATCTCAAGACCTTGCTCTCTTGCCCTATCACTAGTTGCCTGGGAGAAGAGCCTGACCTCCATCTGTCTACAACTTCCCTTCAGGGAGTTGGAGAGAGTGGTAAGGTTCCCCCTGAGTCTCCTCTTCTCCAGGCTAAACAACCCCAGCTCCCTCATCCTCCCCTCATCAGACTTTCCCTCCAGTTCCTTCCCCAGCCTCATTGTTCCTCTGGACCCACTCCAGCCCCACAATCTCGTTCTTGAAGTGAGGAGCCCAGAACTGGCCCCAGTACTCGAGGCGAGGCTTCATCATTGCCCAGTACAGGCGGAGAATTACATCCCTAGTCCTGCTGGTCGCACTATTGCTGATACAAGCCAGGACGCCATTGGCCTTCCAGGTTACCTGGGCACACTGCTCACTCATGTTCAGCCAGTTGTCAACCAGCACTGCCAGGACCCTCTCTGCCAGTCTGCTCTCCAACCACTCATAGGATCATAGGATGTTAGGGGTTGGAAGGGACCCAAGAGATCATCTAGTCCAACCCCCCTGCTGGAGCAGGACAAAACTATCTAACACAGATCACAGAGGAACGCATCCAGGCGGGCCTTGAAAGTCCCCAGAGAAGGAGACTCCACGACCTCCCTGGGGACCTGTTCCAGTGCTCCATGACCCTCACAGCAAAGAAGTTCCCCCTTGTGTTGAGGCGGAAGCTCCTCTGCTGCAACTTACACCCATTGCTCCTTGTCCTATCACAGGGAGCAAGTGAAAAGAGCCTGTCCCCCCCCTCCTGGCCAGCCTTCAGGTACTTATAAACATTGATCAAATCTCCCCTAAGTCTTCTCTTCTCCAGACTAAAAAGCCCCAAGTCCCTCAGCCTCTCCTCATAAGCCATGCCTTCCTGTCCCCTAATCATCCTCGTAGCCCTCCGCTGGACCCTCTCCAGTAGATCCTTGTCCCTCTTAAACTGGGGGGCCCAAAACTGAACACAGTACTCAAGATGAGGCCTCACCAGGGCAGAGTAGAGGGGGAGAAGAACTTCCCTCGACCTGCTGGACACACTCCTCCTAATACACCCCAGGATCCCATCATCCCTCAGTCTGTAGCTGTAGGGGGTTATTGTGGCCCAAGTGTAAGACCCTGCACTTGGCCCTGTTAAACCTCATCCCCTTGGATTCTGCCCATTGACCCAGCCTGTCCAGATCTTCCTGCAGCATCCTGAAACATCCCTTGAACTTGCCCTTCTGTTGTTTGCAGTTGCAAGGTTCATTTTGATAGCAGTTTTGCTGAAGACTTTCAAACCTTGCCTGTGTAGTAGATGCTATAACATCAGTTCCATTGCTGCAAACATTTTGCTAAATGCGGCCAGTGGATTCAAACAGGCACATGAAATCTGCAATGCCTTTTCATCGCAAATTTTTTCACAGTATCACAGTAATGATAAGGTTGGAAAAGACCTTAAGATCATCCAGTCCAACCTAAATCCAAAAAAACCCAAGTAATCCTAACACCTCACATATAGATCATGCCACGGGGCNCCTTGACCTGCTGGCCACAGCATTCTTAATGCAGGCCAGGATGCCACTGGCCCTCTTGGCCACCTGGGCACACTGCTGACTCATGTTAAGTTTGCTGTCCACTAACACCCCCAAGTCTCTCTCCACCTGAGAACTCTCCAAGAACTCCATTCCCAGCCTGTAGTTCTGCCTGGGATTGTTATAACCAAAATGCAGAACCCGACACGTAGACTTGTTAGAACTCATCCTATTGGAGTCTGCCCATCTCTTCATCCAACTGCAAATCTTTTAAAGTTTCTTTTCTTCTTGTGAAGCCACAGAAAAAAGTTAAATGGCAATCACCTTATACACACATTTAACTCCATCACATCTGAATTCTGCTTTTTACCTGTTTCACAGACCTACAGAAACCAGACAGGAACTTACCAGCGTTGAGTTTAAATTAGTTTGTTCTTACAGGGAAGGTCAGCTGAGATGTTTTCACTAGTCATTCTCAAATACCTGGCTCAGTCCACCAGCTTGTTTTAAGTCTCAGTTTTCCTCCTAAGGTGCTCTTTTCACCAAAGTCCAGCCATAGTTAGGTAACTATGTTATCTTGGTCATTTGGACTTTCCACAGTCAGCAAACACTTACCCTCCCATACCACAGGTATCTAAGGCCCAAGAGAACTGTCTGTACCTTCATACCTTCAAGTACCTCTGCCTGTTCCTTCCTTACAGTAGGAGCATTAACAGGGAAATTTGACTTTTAGTTACATAATGCTATATGCACAGATGACTGTACATCATTTCCTGGGTTAGACTTCAGTAGCTGGGACCTAATCACTTTGGTTCTGCAATTCTGTTAGCCAACTGTCTCTTTCAGACCACGTACAGAGGTTTATAATCTGAACTATTCTGAACCATAAGAGGAGAAGTCAGGATTCCCTGAATGTTTGCCCCAACCAGCTAGAAAGAATTTGCCAGTGTAATGAAGGAACACAAACCTGACCTTTCAGGACAAGTATTCATGTGCAGCTGAAAGTACAGTTTGCAACACTCACAGTTCTCAGGCTCCCAGAATTTCACAAGCACATTGTGACATCCTGGCAGGGCTCTGAAACAGTCTTTAAAGTAATCCAAACAACTTCAGCCATCAAGGTCATCACATACTTATAACTCCAGCTTCCAACGCATTGAACACTATTTTGCCACTACCATTAATCAACTGGTATTTGGTAGCACTCAGTGCTAACACGGAGTTTCACAACACCTCATAGCATTTAGAGGTTCGGGGGACCTAGGGGTTCAGGAATTTACCTAAACAGGCATAGAAACAGCAGCAACAGTAGAAATCAGGCAGCTGCTTGACAGTGAAAAAGAAGACCTGAGGAGGAGTTGGATAGAACCAAGTGGGTTGGTTCTATCCTAATCTAGCTACTCTGCTGTGCTGTGTTCTGTGCTGCTGGGAATAATAAGTCAGGAATGCACAAACCTCATTACTTGGAGCAATCAAACGGCTCCCCTGGGGATAAATATTATTTGTGTACAAAGGTCTTCTAGGCCTGACATCCTGGCCAAAAACAAAAACCCAAACCAACCAAGCTCACCTTTCTGTCAAATCTGTTGGGCTTTAACAAGTTAATACCAAATGTGAGATAAAAATTCCTAACAGCCTGTCAAACACAACCCTGCAGAGTTTACTACATGCTATGACTCCTACCTAACTGTGTCAAGATGTTTATTTTCCATTTTCTCTCTCCTGCCTCTGCCATCTGCTGGACCTGCCTCCAGCTATACAGCCACACCTCCTCTGCACCAGGACACACGTCGAGCGGGTGGTTTTGGGAAAATGTAGGGTTCCAGTGCTGCAAAACAGCTTCCCTACAACCACGGAAAATATTCCTATCAAAATGTGAATCTGGGGTTTGAAGTTCCTGCTTACGCTGCTCTGCTAGTTGAGAGCTTTCCATCCTTAGACTTCTTTATTCCCAAAGACCCAGATAGAGAGTTCATGAGAGTTGAGGTAGTGGACGGGTGAATTGTTGCTGTTTAGACTGCTGCCTGGCACATTGTGTGTCCTATTGCCTGCAATACTGTGTCCAGTTCTGGGCTCCCCAGTTCAAGAGGGACAGGAACCTCCTTGAGAGAGTCCAACAGAGGCCCATGAGGATGATTAGGGGACTGGAGCACTTGCCTTATGATGAGAGATTGAGAGAACCGTGACTTTTTAGTTTGGAGAGGAGAAGACATGATTGATCACTGCCTATAAATCCATGAGGGTTGGGTGTCAAGAATCTATTTTCACTTGCAGCCTGTGATAGAACCAGGGGTAATGGGTGTAAGCTGGACCACAAGAAGTGCCATCTTAAAGATGTAAGGGTTACAGAGCACTGTAACAGGCTCCCCAAGGAGGTTGTGGAGTCTCCTTCTCTGGAGACTTTCAGGACCCATCTGGATGCATTCCTATGTGACCTGCTCAAGCAAAGAGGTTAGACTTGATGACCTCTGGAGGTCCCTTCCAACCACAGTCTCTCAAGTCAGCAGGTTCAAGTGGTCCCACTGTAGACAGAAGGGGAAGAGGAGCTGTACCTAAAGAACTATACAAACTCAACACAATTGGAGTTTCAACAACAAAGGTAAGCTACAGTACAGTGCATCTCCTCCTCAGACTCCTTCTGCCTTCATCTCATCCTAGATAATCGCCATGGGGAACAAATTATCAAGCTATTTCAAGACAGCAGACACATTGTTTAACCACTGTCAAGTAGCAGTCTTCTGCCAAAGGAATATACCATTGTCCTGTTTCACTTCCACCTTCTGCCTGTCATAATTTATTGCTTCACCTCCAGCTGCAGATGGTCTGGAGCAACTCCCCATTTCTCCTCCAAACACATGAGTAACCCGAGTTTACCTTTATCTAGGTGGCCATGCAGTCAGTTCCAGAAGAGTGAGACAGCGCTGGTAACAGAAGTTTCCCTTAAACAAATCAAGAAAGTTCTGCTTTACAAAGTCCAGGTCCACTAGGAGGCTTGCATCTCCCTGACACTGGAAGGGCAACACGGAGCGATGCAAGCAACCTGGGAGCACTCTGGATAACTTTTGATACAGGTAATGATGGGTCAACTTACAGCTGGATCACCAGCTATTCGCTAACAAGAAAGCAGCGCTTGAAGATGTGACAGGGACATAGTTTAGTGGTGACCTGGCAGTGCGGGGTCAACGATTGGACTTGATAATCTTAAAGGCCGACTTCAATCAAACATATTATGTGATAATCAATAGAAACTTGGCCCATGAAACAGTGGCACTCAAGATCCTGAGAAGAATGACAAAGAGTAGCAGATTCCATAATTTAGCGACCAATCTTGAAGTTCTCAGGTTGGACTGGAAGTTGCTCATTATTGTTCATGAGTATTGTGCAAACTGCAATCAAAAACAAGAGTCAGTCTCACAGCAGAGACAGTGAGCCTCCGGTCCCAAGAGATGGTCACCCAGGGCACTGTGGATCCAATCCCTTCCCCCCCAGCTCGCCAGGGCAGCACTGGTCTGAACTGACAATAGACTACCATATGTTTGCTGGGTTTGTTGCTTTAATTTCTGCTGCTGAGTGAACATGGGCAATGTACCCTTGTCAGGCAGATGAATGTTAGCCTCCATGCCCAGCATGAGAAGGCACTCGTACTGACCCCCACAGAATGTGCACTGCACAAGAGTTAACCAAACATTTGCTTTCTAGGAACACTTTTGACAGAGCCTTTCATTATATTCAGAGCTCCTAGGACTGAAACTAGCACTGAATATTCACACAGCATTTGAAAGCAACCAGTAGTAACTGGGCAGTCTAGCTGCCAGGTTTTTAGGTTTCTTTAACATTCACCTTGCAGCTCAAGAATACATGACAAGTTACAGAGCTATATTTAATCATGGGAATACTCTTCAGCATCAAGAAATTTAGTCAGTTAAAGAGTCATAAAAAAAGAATCATGTTTCAAAAGTACTAACTGAACCACTTTAAAGAGTTGTAATTCCATTTCGACAGCAATGAAGCTGTTGGCTGCAAGGCTGAAGATGGGCTATTTAGTTCTAAACAGCACGGTGACGTTTTGTTTCTGGCACAGCGTTACAGTCTAAGAATAAACCAGATAAATAAGCAAATTAGTACAAAAAAGTATACCAGCCGAATAGAAAACGTATTTTTTTGAAGAGATTAAGCAGCAGCCTAAGAATGAAACCTAAATATTTAAGAAGTAACCAATCTGAGAACATTTGCATTTCCTAAATGAAGCATAATGAAGGTTAAGAAGTGACTGTTTATGTAGGCACCAAGAATATGAAAGGTTGTTATAACTAACAACAGTAATTTTGAAAGAGGCATTAAACTAAGTTACTGAAGGGTAAGCCTCATAACTATTAGAATCTGATACACTAACTTATTTGGGAGATTCTCCTACATCCCCCTATTTATTGCAGACTTCCTTTGCAACATTTGGTGCCAGTTCTTGACAGGGACAGGAAACTAAACTAAACAGACTTGATGTAGTAATCTGTCCTACTAAAGACATTTGTGTGTTCTTATGCTTTGCCATAAAAGTCTGCTATCAATTGATTTGTGCTGCAGAGTTCTCACAAATCTGCCCTACAGATCCCCAAAGGGTATATTTTCACAGCCACAGGAAAGCAGGTACATTTGGGGCAGAAGATAGACGATGAGCATGTTGCAAAATGAGAAAGAGACAGAGAACACCTGAGACACAGAATTTCACTGCTTTCCACTCTGCTCCTACCCAGTGACAGCAGTCTGGAGAAAGTGCTGCCATTTGACAACTGGAAGTGTAGAAGCTACATGCCTGTCCTCACAAATCCCTCACCTTCCCAGAGCTGGTCCACAGTTTGTTACCAAAACTAGCCAAGTGTGGGTGGCCAAGGAACTCTGGAGGACATCTGAACATCCTCAGCAGAGTCCTTGAGTTTTGAGTTCCTGATGCTAAATACACATTATCTGTGCAACAATTTAATGCCAGTCATGTGCATGACCCTACCAGAACAGCAAGTGAGAAGCCATCTCAGTGGAAACGTTAGGGGTGGCATTCAGAGAGAACAAAGACTGCCTTTGTTTTAAAGTCTCACCCCAAAACCAAAGTAACCATCCCCAGTTTCAGGTACGAGGATTTCCCACTGTAACTCACCATCCCTTAATCACTAAGCTGCTGGCGTCCCACAGGACAGTCTAAACCACAGCAAACAAAGTTGACTACATGGCAAGCCAGTGGATTGTCTAGTTGGCAACACACAATGAAAAAAAAATGGAGCAACAAATGTTTTCCTGTCTTATTGCTAACCATATGGACATTTTCCCTATCACAGCTCTTAAGTAGGACAGGTACCAGAGATAGCTGCAGTGAGTGGGCTGTACTCCACATGTTTCATCACTCCACTTCCAAATCTCTCCACTTTAACAGTCATCTTTAGAGCAGAAGTTTCCCATTGCTCCTATCTTGTGGCAAGAAAATGCCTTCTCCTATCACATTTTCATAGCCTCTCACATCTCGCAGAGGCTGCTTGAAACTGGACCCCCAATTTACGCAAGTGATCTGCTTGCATCTGATACTTGCTCTTCTTAAACTGAAATTATCATTTAACTCACACTGTTTTAACTGTTCCCTCCCTGAGTTATCTTGCCTAACTGATCTGTTTTTAAATTGTACACTTCAGTGATCGTTTCATTCCTAACTGACTGCCCTTCTGATTTACCCACATATTTGTTCTCACATTTCCTAAGTAGAGTCTTCCGTTGGTATGCTGTTTCACATGTATGTTTCATTGATTTCTCCTCTGCTTTTAATGCTGCTTCTTTTTCAGCATCCCTATTACAAGCTACTTGCCTCTATCGTTGTTAAAAACTCTACCAATCATAGAATCATAGAATCATTATGGTTTGGAAGGGACCTTGAAAGATCATCTAGTCCAATCCCCCTGATACAGCAGGATCACCTAGACCAAGTCACACAGGAACACATCCAGGCGGGCCTTGAACATCTCCACTGAAGGAGACTCCACAACCTCCCTGGGCATCTTCTGCCTCCCCTCCAAACTCTGAAGGCTCCTTCATCTCTCCAGCTCATCACCACCCCTCCCAACCCTGCCCTCCAGGCACAGTAATTTTTTCCCTTCTGGACTACACCACTCTAAAATGTCTTCCCCTTAACTGACCAGAGGGTTCTGATACATTTCCCAATAGAAAACTCAGGTTTTGAGTAAGAATGTATGGAGAAGACATTCTGACCCTGGCAACAGCCAGCAACTAGGACGAGACTAAAGCAGGGAGGGGAGAAGGAATATTTCCTGTGGCTTGCTGCCGGTAGGACACAACCACACTCTTGACCTTGACAATAAATCCATTCGTCTGGTCCCAGCTTGACAGCTCGCTGTGGTTTATGGTCTGGTCTCAGAACGGGCTCGCAGCAGAGCAAGCCTGCTGGGAAGAGGACAAAGGTGCAGCAGCTGTAGGAAGCTGCCTGCCCTTGGTCACAAAGAGGACACTGTTCCCTGCCAAGCAGGAGCTGGGCAGGCCTGGCCCACAAAGGCTGAATATGCCAGAAAGCCAGCAAGCAATTTTGAGGGCCCTTGGCAGGAAACGATGTATTTTAAATAGCTTAAACAAAGCTAAAGTGAGGGCACTGCCTGATGTGTCCATCCCGTGCATCTTGCAGACTTCTAAGCTGGATGATAACTTCAGCACCATTTAAACAGGAAAGAGGTAAAGTAGCAAACGCTATTATGATCTTAAAAGTTTTGTAAAAGCTTGGGTGTATGGGAGACCCGAACTTCTGAGCCCCATACTGGCAGAGCTGTGCACCCTGCCTGAGCACAGATGGCTGCTCAGTCAGCACCCGCTGCCTCTCACTCCACTGTCATGTCACAGGGAACAAAAGGAGTCAAGGAAACTGGGACACCAACAGAGCCTAATTAGCACTACTGTTTATAGAACAACTTACTCTTTAAAGCAGGAGGAGATGTTGGTGACAACTAAGGTAGGTTTGGAGTCAATCCAAAGCATTAAAGTAATCTGCTTCAAAAATACCAGGGCACAAGTTCCTCTTGAGCCAGCATGCCTGCAATGTCACCTGTAAGCAAGCTCTCACGGGTCAGCATCCACAGCCACCACCTGGCTTCCAAGCAGGGAGGAATGTGAGGGCCAGACAAGGAAAGGAACTAAAACCCTCAGGGTATCTCCTCACTGGCACTTCTGTAATACTTCTTTCCAGTACAGAGAGGGTGGAGATATTATGGCATAAGACAGCAACAGATCTCTCCTGCAAAGAGCTGCTAAAACAATGACAGACACTGATGTTCAGATGAGGCAGAGAAGACATTACAGGCAACATTGGCTGGAGAAAGTAACTTTACAAACTGCTTCATTTTCAAATAAATGGATAAGTGGACTAGTGCACATCTGCTATCAAGAGCTCAGCGTCATACAAACCTTGATAACCAAAGAAATAAACATCAGTTTGTCCACTGGTACTCTTTTGAGAGACACACCAGCTTCCTCAGAAGAAGGACAAGCCCAGAGTATCTCAAGTACTTGTCATCGTGAATCAACTTTCTGATGCCGTATGGACTTTTCAGTATCACAGAATCACTGAACATTAGGGATTGGCAGGGACCTTGAAAGATCATCTAGTCCAATCCCCCTGCCACAGCAGGATCACCTAGATCAAGTCACACAGGAACACATCCAGGCAGGTTTTAAACATCTCCAGAGAAGGAAACTCCACAACTCCCCTGGGCAGCCTGTTCCAGTGCTCCATCACTCCCGCTGTGAAGAAGTTCCTTCTCATGTTTATGTGGAACCTCCTATGTTCTACTTTACACCGATTACCCCCTGTCCTATCACTAAATGACACTGAAAAGAGCCTGGCTCCATCCTCCTGACACCCACCCTTCACATATTTATAGATGTCAAACACACCTAAACACACTTTCTCCAAACTAATGCAAGGAAACTGCTAAGTATGAGGATAAAAGTAAAAACCCATTAAATATGTCGCTCGACCTACTTAGTCCTTTAACTAGGCATCTTACAATAGGAATACTACATGAAAAATGGTTTAAAAATATTTTTAGATCACATTCATGTGCTCAGTGTCTAACTCGAGACAGAGTGTTTAGGAGAATTCCATCCCTCATATGTTCAGCTCATCTTCTTTAGAGCCAAAAAGGTGATAATAAAGGGGAAAAGCCCAGGTATGCAGTCATTAAACTTCTTTAAACCTAATCTGTTCTTAGTAATTACCAAACTATTTAAGAAATACCTGTACACTGGGGGTATTTCATGAGGGGAAACTACTTACTTCTAAAGACTCCAGATTCCTTTTTAATTTCTCTACGGTAAAACTGACTATCGATCTTAAATGGAAATGAGTAAGAGTCTCACAAGACTCAGCGCACATCCAACACAAGACACCTCCTGAAACCAAATGATTAAGTCAAATCTGAGAAAGAACTTACTAAGCTTTATAGTCCTTAGTAAGCTTGTATTCATCACATTTATCATCACTGTGATTTCAAGTGAAAGCCCACTAAACACATGTTGCTGTTTATGCTGCAAAGAGAGCCTGGACCCCACATCAGCCCATTTGCTCCCATGCCAGCAGAGTTATCTTCGCTCTTCTACGTTATGTAGATGTGATGTTCCACAGCAGAAGAGAAAGCAGATTTGTACTACACTTGTAAAATCAACTAACAGTGTAACTACTAGGTCAGTTTCCTCAGATTGGGTAGGGAAGAACAACAAACTCAACCTTCTTAGTACAAGACTTTCACCAGCAATGACCTATTTGACAAGTGAAGTAAAACTCTTCCTTTTCTTTTAAATAAAATGAAAGGAGGTTCTAGGTTTACTCATCAAAGGCCCAAAGCAAAAATAACATGCTATCATACACCGGATGCATTAACATGTCCTGAACTACACTAGATAAGTGTTTTCACTTGTGTTGTCTAAACAGAACTATCAAAACACATGACTTCTCTAATGATAGGATTACTCTTTTTTTGTTGTTACCATTTGTGGATCAGCTAGCTCAGATTCCACACTTTGGATAAGCTTAAACACGTACAGGCTATGACTGGAGTGGAACAGAAAGAACAAAGGCTCATGTGCGTTTTCACTGCTTCGTCCAACATGCCATGCTAGACCCCGGAGATGCCCAGCATTTGTCCATAAGGCTCAGCAAGTGTGTTTGTGGCTAATGCTTGCTGGGTCCCACAACAAAATGTGCAATTAATAATGTGACCTATAAAGGAATGTGTAGATTGGTTTTGTTTCTCCTGTTCCCTTCACTGTTGCAGTTTCCTTAGTTAAAAGCAAATTTCACCTAATTATAGGCTGATGTGTAATTTTCACTATAGCAATGCACAGCATTTTAAAATCATGAGTCAGGTCCCCAAAATGATGATTAAGGTGTAGGAATTAAGCATCTAAAAAAGAACATCTCGCAGTGGAATTTTATTTGCCTTTTGGGGCACAAAACAAAAAAAAACCCATTCATGTTTTCAAGATTTTGGCTCTAGCTAAAAGACTAAAAACTTCTTGTTCTTTTTCATTCCATGATATCAAGACTCAGCTGATTTCAGGAGCTGGCATAACTGTTACAAGAGTGGGCATTAGTTGACTTTGAAGCATTAACTGTCCCTAAACACACACAGTTCAGGATCTGTCCCTGCTTGGCTCTGGGAGAGAAACCACCACCAAGTGAGGTGAAATTTTGCAGGAGGACATCCCCCACACTCCTGAGTCTCAGAGCTCCAGAGCCTATAAATGCTTGGGGTTGTGGCCCCTGGCAAAAGGTCTTATAGTACCCCTGAATTAAGATCCCCACAGTGATAAATTTTACCGTGCTACCAAGGAACAGAATCATAAAATTGATTATGTTGGAAAAGACCTTCAAGATCACCGAGTCCAACCATTAACCAGACTGTACCAAGCCCACCGCCAAGCCTGTCCCTAAGCTCCATATCTACAGAACTTCTAAACACATCTAGGGCTGGCGATGCAACCCCCTCCCTGGGCAGGGTGTTCCAAGGCCTGATTACCCTTTCAATAAAGATGTTTCTCCTAATGTCCAACCTAAACTTCACCTGGTGCAATTTGAGACCATTTCCTCTTCAAATCTTGCTTTGCTCTGACTTTTCCATAAATCCTGTTGCTCTGCAGAAACATATAACTTTCTACTGATGCGAGCTCTTCAGCTCTGTACTTCCCTACACAGGCTTAACAAGAACTCCAGGCACCTTGGTAGGTCACTCGCACACTCCAGAAATGGCTAGCCTTGTCACACTCATCAAACACACACACACCTCCTAACCTAGAGTTTACACTTGCAGCAGATCTTTGATAAAAATTTTGAAAGTCTTATCCCATTGTTGGACGGTAGCACTTATCACAGAGAATTCTACGTAATGAAAATGCAGAAGCATCCTCTGAGCTTCAAAATTGCATCACTTCGCTGCTCTCATCCCTTCCTGTGCATCAAGGCTGCGGGAAGGAACAAGCCAACACGTTCTCCACTTCACAGCCCTTTGGTGTCTGCTCCCTATTCACTTGTTTTCAGGGTTAGCAACACACCAACTGCTCTGTTGCTGCTGTTTTTCCCTGTCACCTCCTGATCCAACAGCACTTCTCTGCTACTGCCTTATGGGTATTGCACGTCCTTCCTAGCCCACGTTACAGATTCACCCTTGTGGCTTTCACATTGCTGTTAGACAGCAAATGGCACAACGTTGGAGACTGCAGAGCCCAAAGCTTGCTCAGACAAGTAAGAACCTAATTTTGCCTCAGTGGATAGACAGTAAAATCACCCAAAATCACTCAAGGATAATTTAAAGACTACAACCTAAACACTACACTTCCAGCTACTTGGGGATGTCTGCAGCA
This sequence comes from Rhinopomastus cyanomelas, assembly GCA_013400115.1. Taxonomy (NCBI): domain Eukaryota; kingdom Metazoa; phylum Chordata; class Aves; order Bucerotiformes; family Rhinopomastidae; genus Rhinopomastus; species Rhinopomastus cyanomelas. The sequence continues at coordinate 31,968 of VXBP01001139.1, read as the reverse complement.
GCACTCACCACTGCAGTCCAGTGACAGAAGCCACAGATACTGCAGCTCCCACCTTTCCTGGGGCTGCCAGCCTTCTCACTCTCATGAAGCTTTAACATGACCTGGAGACTAACGACACCGAGTCGGTGATCCCACAGATCAGGCTCACCACGCGAAAACAGGAAGACCAACTGAAAAGACACTTCAAGAAGAGTAACAAATACTCCTGGTCAACTGCCCAACTAACCTTATACCTCCTCGTCCTTCCTATGGTCCTAATTTCCTTCCATTCCACAGAAGCATCTCTCCCTGCGTTCCAAGTTGCTCCTTGCCAAATACCATTTCCATCTCCAGTTCCTACAACAGCAGCAGAAGGCTTGAGGAGCACCTGAGCATGACACTGTCATGCTGCCATGGGGCCAGTGAGCAAGGGACCAAAAGACCCCTGTGCTATGTGCTAAGTGGATCTGAGACACGGGGAGATGCTGTAGAGCCCAAAGCACAGTGCTAGATGTGGCAACACACAAGCCATTAGGAATCACCACTGCAATGTGATGGCATGAAGCTGAGGGGTGCACTACAGACCAGCAGCATTGTTCAGTGAGAGGTGACAGTGACTGAGCACAAAAGACAGACCACATACCAGGCAAATAGCATGCAAGCTCTATGCTATTCATGTTTTCTCAGCCCAGATGGCACGTGAATAGAAAGTAAGGTAGAGGGAAAGAAGAGAGAACAAAGAAGAAAAGCTAAAGGAGAAGAATGCCAGTTAAAGCAAGCAGTTAGCCCAAAGAAAAAAAAGGTCAAAAGCAGAGAATCTGAATTTCATCAGTAGTTCAAGGTTTAGGCTCTGACTGATCCTCTCATGTGTTTTCACAGAAGCACATGTTATAGATTGGAAGAAACATCGAAAGATCATCTAGTCCAATCCTCCTGCCACAGCAGGACCAACTAGACCAAGTCACACAGGAACTTGTCCCAGCAGGTTTTAAATGTCTCCAGAGAAAGAGACTCCACAACCCCACTGGGCAGCCTGTTCCAGTGCTCCATCACTCTCACTGTGAAGAAGTTCCTTCTCATATTTATACAGAACCTCGTGTGTTCCAGCTTACAACCATTGCCCCTTGTCCTATCACAAGATGACATTGAGAAGAGCCTGGCACCATCCTCCTGACATCCCTTTCCATATTTATAGACACTAATGAGGTCACCCCTCAGTCTCCTTTTCTCCAAGCTAAAGAGAACCGTCTCAGCTTGTCCTCTTAAGTTCCCATCATGTCCTTCATCATCTTTGTGGCTCTGCACCAGACTTTCTCCAGTAGTTCTGTGTCCTTCTTGAACTGAGGGGCCCAGAACTGGACACAATACTCCAGGTGCAGTCTCACCAGGGCAGGGGGAGGAGAACCTCTCTTTCTACTAACCACTCCTTTTCTAATCCACTCCATGATGCCACTGGCCCTCTTGACCACAGGAGCACACTGCTGGCTCACAGTCATCCTGCTGGACATGAGGACCCCCAGGTCCCTTTCTCCTACATTGCTCTCCAACAGGTCAGTCCCCAACCTATACTGGTACCTGGGGTTGTTCTTGCCCAGATGCCAGACTCTACACTGCATTTGTTGTATTTCATCAAATTTCTCCCTGCCCAGCTCTCCAGCCTGTCCAGGCCCCGCTGAACAGCAGCACAGTCTGCTGGGGTGTCAACAACTCCTGTCAACTTTGTGTCATCAGCAAACTTGCTGACAGTGCACTCTAATCTCTCATCCAAGTCATTAATGAATAGATTGAATAGGACTGGTCACAGTCCTGACCCTTAGGGGACTCCACTAGATACAGGCCCCCAACTAAACTCTGTCCAATTGACCACCACTCTCTGGCTTCTGTCCTGCAGCCAGTTCATGATCCACCTCACTACCCAATCGTAGTTTGGCTGCAAGGATGCTGTGGGAGACTGTGTCAAATGTTTTCCCCATTAAAAGGCACTTGTCTGATTCCACATGCATGTTTTCAAATCCTGAGGCCAAGAGAGCATGCAACCCATTACAATGGTACCACACCATCATTTTAATAATGGTGAGGAGCTGTGACAATCTAAGATTGTGAAATGCAATGACCATATTTACCCATTGATGATTAAAGCTTATTGCCATTGGAAGAAGTCTCTGCCCATAGCGAGGGGGTTGTAGTTACATGAACTTCAAGTCTTCATCCAACCCAAAGTGTTGTATGATTCTGTGATTTAGAAAAAGGACCACACGAGCCTTGCAATCATTGTAGCTCGTTAGGAAAAACAAAGTAAAACTGTAAGTCACTATGCTGGAACAGAGACCGCTTTCTCAGGTGAACACTATATATGGAATAAAGACTGAGTCTGTTCCCTTTTAAATAGATTAATTCTTCAGAGGAAGCCATGGAAAGAAAACAGAAAAACTACACAAAAGTATTAAGTACTTTACTGTAGTAAGAAGGTACCTCTAGGTACCAACAGTGACCAGTATCGTTACTCACCAAACCCTCAGTACACAGACACACAGATCATTGGGCATTGGAATGGACCTCCAGGGGTCATCGAGTTCAACTCCCAAGAATCTGGATCAGTCTTCCAGTAAAAATTCAGGCAGCCTGTGACTAGCAATGAGCCCTGGCATTTCTTCATACTTAAAATTGTACTATCAGAGACAAAACCCACTCCATTAATCAAAACTCCTAATCTGCATAGCACAGACAAAGCTCACTACAAATGTTCTTCGACTGTAAATCCTTCAGAGCACAGAACATCTCTCTGGAGCTTATGACACCTTATTAATGGTGATTTCTGTACAGAACCCTCTACTGGCTTCACCAACAACCTAGACATGACATTCAAGTACATGGACACTGCATTTCCTTAACTTCTTTTATAGCTATTTTCTTTGCTGTACAGAAGTACCTGGAGAACCAGAATCAAGCTTCTCCTGAGAGTCTAAAGCAAAAAGATTCCAACATAGATGGGTAACTGAAAGAGTGCTCATCCCGTTTGTCATCAAGCCTAAGCCTTATTGACTCTCACTGTGAGAGGCAGACATTGGTGAGCCTTGAATTCAGAATCACGCCCTCGGTGCTTTCTGGACTAATTCTCTCAACTCTTGTAGCACTTCTGAGTGCTATAACAAGAGATACATCATCACCCTGCACTGGAACACAGAATCATAGAAGAGTTTTGGCTGGAAAATACCTTTAACATCATTAAGTCCAACCATTTCCTAGTCCTATCTGCACCAATAAACCACCTCTCCCACTACAACATCTACCCTTCTCTTCAACACCTCCAGGGATGGGAACACAACCCCTTCCCTGGGCAGGCAGTTCCAATACCTGACAACCCTTTCAGGAAAGAAACTCTCCTGACATCCACCCTGACCCTCCCCTGGTGTAGCTTCAAGCCGTTTCCCCTCGTCCTATCACTCATAGCCACTAAGAGAAACAGACCAACACCCCCCACCCCACCCCACCCCTTCATGTAGTTGTAGAGAGGAATAAAGTCTCCCTTACTGTACCATGAGAGCAACAGCACAAGTGGAACATCAATGGAAGCTCCAAACAGTAGTGCAGATTAAACAGCATCACCAGAGCTGACGTGTCCAAGACTGAGCACATAAGAAACCACTAAAAGCTCTTGACTGGGGTGGTGGTGAGCGAGGAATACAATGTATTTTCTTTGTCTTTAACCTTTGACAGGAAATACAAAGCCTTTACTCCTCTACTGCAGTGATGGCCACTCTAAGTGTTCCAAAGACAGGCATCACAAGTTTTGCTCACAAGAAATCAAGCAAAAGAGCTGCTTTACCTAGCACTCATCAACATACAGGCAAGCTGTAAGCTGGCTGATGTGACCTGATGAACAGAGACTTTATCTGCGTTTTGCCTGGAAAGCCCAACAGACAACAACTGGCACCTGGAAAATGACAGGTGCCCTGAACATCAGTGGGAGCTGCAGGACTCCAAAGGAGGTGACTGGCACCTCAGTAGGGGAGGGTCATAAAGGAGTAAATAGTTTCACATGAGTTCTTTACATCACTGCCACGAATACTGATTGGACCATTACAAAATGAGCCCTCTGAAGAGTCTGGGGCCCTCCTGAGAGCTGAGGAGGATGTCAAACAGCTTAATGGGAACAGACTGAAAAAGAGGTGGAGAAAACAATGGAAGACAAGAACATTTAACAGTTATGATTCACCTGTTGCCAGAAGCTTTAAAAGCCTCACTGTAACCACATCTCCAACTGAAAAGAGACTCTCTAAATTTCTCTACAGAAATTAATGTTTTGCAGGCAGATGGAATAGAAGTCAAATTAATTCAATTTGCTTATGTAATAAAAATCTGTAAAAAGCAAATCACCACTCTGCTGGCCAGAACATGTTTGCTAAAAAAATCTAATTTCAAAGCCTTCACCTTTTTCCTGAACAGAGCAGAACTCCAGAGTCCTGGCTAAAGCCAGGCTGTTGTTCTCCACATGGTGTAATTCATCTTGTTAAAAGTTTCAAATACTGGTGAGGTCCAGGCAGCAGATACAGCTTGCTCATGAAGCTCAAAACCTCCATAATAATCACTTTACAGATTAAAAAACTTCGCTGGAGTTAGAGGACTTGCCAGTGTCACACTCCACCCTCTGTTTATCTAATCAGATGCAGTATATGGGAAAAGATTAACATACACACAAAGATTGTAAACAAAACTTACAAGACTGCAGTCCAAAGAGCCTCCTTGGTTCAGTCATCCTCTGTGAGGATAAATACTAAAGGAGGAAGGACAACCTGTTTTCCATGCATTTACCTAGCAGGAGCAACACTCCTGGCTGATCTGAAGGAGAGGACTAAATCACATTACTGTACTGCAGGGATTGTTCAGTGCCCATCACACCCACTGTAAGGCAAAGAAGGGAAAGCACAGATGTGGAAAAACGCAGATCTGTCAGTACATGGACACACCAGATTTTCAGGGCCCTGGCTGAGTCACCTAAATTCCAGTGAAGTCTCTCTTCCTCCTTTTCCCCATTGCGTGTCTGTGCCTTCTGATGCTCCCAGTTCACAGGCATGGAGCTTTAGGGAGCTGAGTATTCCCCCCCATAAATGCTGGCAGCACTGGCAGTTTTACAAATTCAAAGTAAAGCAGCAATCTAAAAACTCTGCACGAGCAGACACTAGAAAGTGGGATCTTGACTGTTTTGTAAGGAAGGCAGGATGAAATTCTGTAGGAAAATGATACCATGTAGGAAGGAAGACACCGTGACCTAGGACTCAGGAATTTAATTCCTATCTTGCCACCACAGCCCCTGTCTGCAGAGACACCCTGATACTCAGGATAACTAACACTCATTGTTTTCATGTAATCCAGGTATCTACAAACAGCAGTTATCATCAGTGCAGCAAATACAACCCAAAAAAGTCATTCAAAATGTTATCAACTGAGTTAAAAACACATCCAGACAGCAGAAGTGACTTAGGAGAGCAAACTGAGCTGGATTTGGCCACTGCCAGGGCACAACATTTCAGCTTATCTGATGGTTTTAGCACAGGGCTTCATACACCACAGAGATCTAATACAGCATCTCCCACCTCTAATCCCAAATCTATTCTTTGGTCATCTCAGTTGTGATAGGTGCCTCCCAAGTGATTCGTGCCATTACGAGACAATAGGGGATTGTAAAGAGGAGAATGATTAACTAACTCTGTGGTCAGAATACTTTGTTACAGATCCGACAGCATGAGTTAACCCCACTCCAGAGCTGCTCTCATATCTAGCTGACACCAGGAGTCAACCCCACCCCAGACATCCTCTCATATCTAGCTGAAACCAGCCTTGCTGCTACCTGCAAAGTGTTGTGTGAGCAAATCACCCGGGGGGTGTGTGTGTCAAGCTTGGGGGTACCTAGAGCATGGGGGGGAAGACGTCTTACCTCCTCCTTAGACTAAGCAGAAGACCCTGATGAAAGGAAAGAACATGTGTCTGAGAGACCGCACCTATTCCCCGAAATAATTTGTGTAAACCTGCCTATTTCTAGAATTAGTGTTGAATATGTACTAGTACAGGATACAAAAAGAAGGAACTGAGAACTTTTCGGTGTGCATCGTCTCCCCGGTGCGCCCAGCGCTGTACAATCGTTTATCTTTTGCACCCGATTAAATTTTATACTGTTAAAGGACTTTAATTTGTGGTCATTTATCACACCAGTGAAAGGTGTTAAATTTCATCTCACCTTTGCCTTAGCGTAAGGGTTGCAATGCTCCCGTTGCAACACTGCAGACAGAGAAGGAAAAAAGCCATCCATCCATCTCAACTAAAGAAGCTCTTGCCGATTTGGCAATAGCATCCAGCTTACCCCAACAGGGGAAGTGACCCGGAATTCTAGCTCCACCTTAATACGATCTACAGCGATGAATTATTTGCACAACGGGATGCTCTTGGGCACCTGTATTGACTTCACTCTAGATGCAGACATGAGCAGCTGGCAGAAGATGTTACACTGGGAAGACCCCGTCTGGAACAGCACGTAGAAGTGATGGAGCATTACTTTTACAAAGCACAAGAAAGCTAAGCAGTAGAAGAGGCTTCACACTGCTATTCCACACCTACACTGCAAGCACCAGGGCCCATGACATCTCAATATTCTGTCCAGTTCAGCTACTGACCCTGTTGTGTAATTTCAAGCCACTAGCTTCTCCTCTCTGTCCCCAGAAAAATGGACAAGAGGCCAAACTCCATGAAGTGGAGAAGCCACCAGCCAAGAGAATGGGTGACGTGGCTCTAGGGAGGCAGAAGTCAGCTAAATTGTAGTAGATGTTTTGTACCAGAGGCAGGTGATAAACGCTGAGTTCATGGCAGACATCTGCCACCAGCTCAACAAAGCCACCCCTAGGACCAACTCAGCACCACATCAAATTGCTGCAGCAGAAAATCAAGAACACAACCTGAATCTCAACAGCAGCCTTGCAGATGAGATTGTCCCATCTCTTCCTGAAGAGTCTCTAACGTCTAAGTCACTACGCAGGCCTTCTGGTGGCAGTTCTGATAGGCCCACTGCCCCACACAAGTGGTCAACTCTGGGCAACGAATGAAGCAGGAGTGTCAAATAGACAGAGCACTTGGGATCTGTGATTACATGGAGCTTGTAAGGCAACTGAAAATTGCCAGCTCTGCTTTTAATCAACTGCAATCTTCTTCAATAAAATAATCCTAAAATATTATTGTATGTCATTTACTTAGCTGATAAAAAGACCAATTAAGATCATTTTTGCCTCAATAATTTAAGCAACACTAGGGCCTTGAAAAAACCCTACGCAATCTGCAACAACAATTAGGGTGCAATAACATTAACCACCTCAGAGGATGACAAGCCGTTATAATGTGGGTAAATTAGACATGTGAGCCATTAGTGACTTGAATGACTGCCTCATTCCTACTCTGACCACTTTGCAGTTCGAGACCAAGCAGTTTACAATCTGACTGACAGAATATTCAGTATTTGTCAGAGACACATGTTTTGACAGCAGAGAGGGTGACTACCTTCAGCCACTAGCATCTTGTAATGTAAAGGACGCTAACAGCGATGGATTGCTAGTGGGCTGTGCTCAGCTCTGACTGAACCACAGAATCTCTTTGGTTGGAAGAGATCTTTCAGATCTTCAAATCCACCCATTAATCCAGCACTGCCAGGTCACCACTAAATCATGCCCCTAAGCACCAGGTCTACATATTGTTTAAATACATCCAGGGATGGTGACTCCACCACTGCCCAAGGCAGCCTGTTCCAGTGTTTGATAGCCCCTTTTGTGAAGAAATTGTTCCTAAGATTCAGTCTAAAACCCCCTGGTGCAGCTTGCAACCATTTCCTTTTGTCCTATTGCTTGCCACCAAAGAGAAGAGGCTGAGACCTCTTCACTCCAACATCCCTTCAGGTAGTTGTAGAGAGTGATAAGGTCTTCTCCCCTCAGCCTAATTTTCTCTAGGCTAAACAATCTCAGTTCCTTTATCTGCTCCTCACAGGACTTGTGCTCCCGACCCTTCACTAGCTTTCTCGCCCTCCTCTGGGCCCCCATGAGCACTTCTGTGTCCTTCCTGCAGTGAGGGGCCCAGAACTGAAAACAGTATTCGAGGTGCAGCCCCACCAGTGCTGAGTACAGAGGGATAATCCACTCCCTACTCCTGCTGGTGTCTGTGCTTCTAATTCAAGCCTGGATGCCATTTGCCTTCTTGGCCACCTGGGCACACTGCTGGCTCAACTCACATTCAACCAACTATCAACAAATACCCCCAGGTCCTTTTCGAACTGCAGCTTTCCAACCACACATCCCCCCACCTGTGACCTTGCACAGGGTTGTTTGACCCAAGTGAGACCTGGCACTCAGCCTTGTTGAACCTCCCACAACGAACCTTGGCCCATCCATCCAGCCTGTCTAGATCCTCTGTAGAGCCTCCTTACCCACCAGCAGATCAACACACTCATCCAGCTTGGTGCTCTGCAAGCTTAGTGAGAGTGTACTCAATCCTCTCATCCAGATCATTAATAAAGACATTGAAGAAAACAGGCCCAAATACTGACCCCCTGGGGACACCACTTGTGACCAGACGCCAGCTAGATTTAACTCCATTCATCACCACTCTTTGGTACCAGCCTCCCAAGCCATTTCTTTAGCCAGTGCAGAGTGTATGTACTTGCCCAAGCCTTGAGCCATAAGTTTCCGAAGGAGAATGCTGTGGGAAACACTACCAGAGGTTTTACTAAAGTGCAAGTAGACAATGTTCACTGCTCTTCCTTCACCCATTATGCAAAGTCACCTTGTAGTAGAAGTACATCAAGGTGGTCAAGCAGTACCTGCCCGTCATAAACCCACACTGACTGGGCTTGAGGGTCCTGTGTGTGTGCCATGTGATGACGGTACTCAAGATTTGTCCCATAACTGTCCACAGCATCAAGGTCAAACTGACTGAATACTCATTTGAAGACTTTAAATGAAGCTACAGTCAACAGAGCAAAGGATTCAGACTAAGAGCTCTTTTAATAACCTACATTGTATCTCCAGGCTTTCTGGGATCTGTCCTTCCATCTGCAAAGCCAGGAAGCTCTTGCACAAACATGCCCTGCAGTGCTGGCCATGGAACTCCACACATTCATCCTGCTAGGGTTACTTTGAGAAGCTGTGTGTGCAGCATCAGGGCTGCAAGCGCACTTCAAACACAGGCTCATGTCAGAGTCAAAGTCTTCATCCTGATCATTTTTTACTCCCACAATCCCTACTCACAGCTGCAGGAAGGCAACACACACCTCAAAAGCAGCAACCTATGGCTATTTACACAGTCATTTATCTTGGAAAACCACTTCTGCAAATCCATACTCAAACACAAAGCCCTCATGGAAATCATCCCACAAGCACCAGGACAGCCTGGGTTCTTGCATAAGCAGAAGTTTACACAGGTCTGATATTTACAATATCTGGTTGTATAGAGAGGAAGAGGAAGGAGCAGCAGAGATTGAGGAGTTGCTGGCATTTGACTGCCAGAGTTCAAGCTAAATTACTACACAAGTTTTTGGTGATCCTGCTAAGTTAGTTAGTAAAGTTGTCTCTGAGCCAGGGACAGAAGGGAAAGGGGCAACAGTGAGGTTTGAGAAGCATGTTTTGATGCAGATAATTATTCAGGGATGATAATCCACTTCATAAAAAGGAGTCCAGTGATTTTATAGGAGGAGAAGGATACCAAACTGTCAGGTATGTTCTCTGCACAGCAAGAACCTGCCTACTCAAACACCTGTACTGCACCACAAATACCACGGAACTGTACCCAGCAGCAACGTGAAAGTCAGCAACAGGGACAGTGGCATTGAGTGCTCCCTCAGCAAGCTTGCCAGTGACATCAAGCCGTGTGGGGTGATCGATACGCTGAAAACAAGGGAGGCCATCCAGAGGCATTTGGACAGGCTGGAGAACGGGGCTAGTGTAAACAATAGAAGGTTCAACAAGTCCAAGGGCAAGGTCCTACATCTGGGTTGAGGTAATCCCAAGCAGAAATACTTGTGGTGAATGGATTGAGACCAGTCCTGAGGAGAAGGACTTGGGGGTATTGGTTGGTGATAAGCTCAATATGAGTCAGCAGCGTGTGAGGGCAGCCCAGAAGGCCAACTGTACCCTGGGCTGGATCATAAGAAGTGCCACCAGCAGGTCAAGAGAGGTTATCCTCCCCCTGTCTTATGAGACCTCACCTGGAGACTGTGTCCAGTTCTGAAGCCTCCAATACAAGAAGGATACAGAACTGTTGGAGCATGTCTAGAGGAGGCCACAAGGATGATCAGAGGGCTGGAGCACCTCCCCTACGAACACAGGCTGAGAGAATTAGGGTTTTGTTCAGCCTTCAGAAGGCTCTTGGGGGACCTTATAGCAACTTTCCAGTACCTGAAGGGAGTTACAGGAAAACTAGAGGGAGCCTTTTTATATGGGACTCTAGTGATAGGACAAGGGGGATGGTTTCAAACTGAAAGAGGGTAGATTTAGATTAGATTTTAGGAAGAAATCCCGCACTGTGAGAGTGATGAGGCACTACAATAGGTTGCCGAGAGACGTCATGGATGTTCCACCCTTGGAAGTATTCAAGACCAGATTGGATGGAGCTCTGAGCAATCTGGTCTGGTGAGAGGCAAGCCTGCCCACCTCTCCTATGAAGAGGGTCTTGGAACTAGATGACCTCTGAGGTCTCTTCCAACCTAAACTTAAAACAGAGTCTCACATTTATAGGCAGTTTCCAGTAGACACTCAGACTTGGAGCTTTTACAGTGGTCTTGCACAGAGACAGTAAGAACATAACAAAGGGCAGCACATTGTTCCTGTTAATCACCTCACAATATACTACAGCAGCTTACCCGACATGGACTTCAGTTTCATAACCTTCCACCAGCAGAAGCAAATTTACACAGCAAAACTAAGGAGTTGTCTATCACAATTATTAGAATAGAGTGATAGAATCACTATCTCCAGCATACATTTCCTCTTAAAACCTTTGTTTTTTGAAGTAGCTTGATTTAAAGTTCATTGTATTTAGCACTGCATCAACTCATCAAGGGACACAGACAAGCAACAATAGCTCCTTGTATTGCAAGAGACTCTCTTCAATAGCATTCTGAGATAATCACTATGCTTAGAGAGTGGAAAAACATATGGGCAAGTGGAATAGTTGACAAGCAGAGCTTTTGTTTCTAAACTGTGTGGTAGAAATGGTCTCAAAATTGCTTTTTAAACAGAAGCTGCAAGCAGAGTTATCAATCATCAAACAACACTGGATTTACAAACATAAAAAACAACACATTCAACTCTTGCTGACATCACCTATCAGGGTAATTCAGAACAAAAAATCTGGATCTATCAGGGCAGAGGGGGAATCTGTGGCACAACACACTTAAAATGAATGAGCACTCAAGAAGATCGATCTAGTTTTTAGTGCTAGTTAGTGTTTCAGGAAAGGGATCCTTCATCTGTACCTTGCTGTTTGCCCTGTATTAAAGGGAGGACTCCTTCCAGGCCTACCCAATGAGATGGTATTAACACTAGCTTGTATTTCCTTCAAGATGCAGGGGCTAAAGGACTGCTTCTGAAGAACTATAAAGTTCCTTTGATCGCAGCAGACAAGATACTAAGCAATCACATGGCAGCTCCAGTTAATGACAAACATAAGATGAGCTGAATTCAAAACAATACTGAAGTATATTAGATAAAGCTATACACTACATTAAAAAACAAAGTCTCTTGGACTTTGGATCTGGTTCATTCTAGCATTTACAAAAGAAACAGGGCCTTTTTGCAGGCAGTTTGATTACCAGTCCCTCTGATCTTTCATTTGCTACTTAAAGAACTGGGAGAAAAACCAGCTTCCCTTCGGGAAAAGGAAGAGAAGCAGCCTCTTTTCCAACTGTCTGTATTTTAGCTGGACAGGCAAGTCATTTCTGAGGGGCTGTAAACACCCACTGCACACGCTTTTAAGCCAGGGCCATTCGGAATAAACCCTCCCTGCTGCAGGAACCTGCTTCTCCACCGCTCTCAGATGTGCCACCCTGACTGCAATGTTCCTCTTCTCCTACAAAGCTGGGCAAGGTGAAGAGGGCTCCAAGGCTCCTCGCCATTTCCCAGCCGCCTTCAAACATGAGACAAAGGCGCCTTTTCACGTGGTTTCTATAATAAGCTGGAGAGAGTCAAGGACCATCGCGGACCTTCCCAGGTGTTCCTCGGAGTAAGGATGCTGACACGAACGAACATGCCCGCAAACCTCCCCTGTGGGCAGATAATGCACAAGCCCGGTGGTCCCTGAGCGATGGAAGCTGCTGGCCCCTCGCTTTGTCCGCAATCAGAGGGGCTGCGGGTGATCCGGGGAGAGAGAAGCATCCCCTGTTGTGCCGGCAACGCCTCCAGCCCCGCACACCTCATCCCTCCCGGGAAAAGCATCCACGATGGGCTCAATGTAAGGGGAACCCAGCCTCCGCTCCCCGTGCCCTGCCCCTTCTACTCCCCGCAGCAAAAACCGGCACCCAAAAAGTTTTCATGACGAGAAGGGGGCCTCGTCTGCCCCTCCACCCAAAACGCACAGGGAACAGAAAGTTTGGGGCTTGGTGCGGTGGGGAAAAGCGCTATCGCTGTCCAACCCCGTCCCCTCGTCCCCCGCGTCCCCCGCGTCCCCGGCTGCCCGTTCTTCCCGTCACCGGCACCTCGTCCCACCGTCCCTGGCTGCCCTTGGGCCCCGCACGGTGGTACCTGAAGCGGGCGACCGCAGTGTGGTTCCTCCTCCACGCCCTGCCCTGCTGCAGCAGCACCCCCCGCACGATCTCCTTCTCGCCTGGCAGCCGGTACACGGGGAAGATGTAGAGCCAGCAGAGGACGAAGACGCCCAGGGCGCTGGCGCCCACAGGCAGGCGGGTGCGCGGCCACTTCCACGCCAGCCCCGCCATCCTCCTCCTCCTCCTCTTCCTCTTCCTTCTCCCGCTACGCCGCCGCGGAGCCGGGCCGCGCATCAGCTCCGCGCCATGCGGCGCCCGCGGGCGGGGGACCCGGCCGGGACCCGCCTCAGCCCCGCCGCCACCCTCCGCGCCCTACGCCCGGCGACCGTCGCCCGCCGCCATCACCGCCTCGCCGGCCCTGGCGGGGGTAGGGAAGGAGCAGCTGCTGGGGTTGCTGCCGGGGCTGCGCCGGGGCTGGCTCCTGTCTCGGAGGTGGCGGCTGCCGCCCTCCCTCACAGGCATTTGGTCCCGCGCGTTCCCCTCCAGACGATGCTCCGCCGCTCCCCGCCCTCTTCCTCCTCCTCCCTTCGCTTCCCTGCGAGCCCCGGCTCTCCCGATCGCTCCTGCCGCGCTGCGGATGCACCTGGTAAATTTCCACCCCGCTCCGCAACCAGAGAGAAGTGCGGGCTGGCTGCCGACAACCCCCCGCCCGCTCCGTATCCCCCACCCGCCTGTCCGGCCCCCGCTCTCTCCCGCGGCAGTGCCGCTCTCCAGCGCCCCCTGGCCGGCACCGGCACAGGACCCCTTCCAGCGCTGTCCCGCGTCGCCGTGCGGGATCTCACGGGTCCCCGCCGAGCCAAGGGGGTCAAGGCAGGAGTGCGGGAGTCGGCATCACTGAGCCCTCCCAGCCAAAATGCAACCCCAAAAGAGATGATCCGGGGTGATTTAGTGAACTGGGGGCACGGCAAACCTAGGGGAAGAGCATGCAGTCGCACGGTCACCCAGCGAGGTTCTCTGCTACTCTGCCCCGATGAGGCCACATCTGGGATGCCGCATCCAGTTCTGGGCTCCCCAGTTCAGGAAGGACAGGCAGCTCCTGGAAAGAACCGAGCACAGAGCCACCAAGATGAACGGGGAGCTGGAGGATCTGTCTTAAGTGGAAAGGCAGGGAGATCTGGGGCTGTTCAGCCTGGAGAGGAGACTTAGGGCAGATCTCACAAATGCTTGTGAGTATCTAAAGGGTGAGTGATTGCCAGGAGGATGGGACCAGGCTTTTCTCAGTGGCATCCAGTGACAGGACATGGGGCAATAGGCACAAACTGGAACATAGACAGTTCCGTCTAAACATAAGAAAAACTTCTTTACTGTGAGGATTAGAGAGCACTGGAATGGGCTGCCCAGAGAGGTTGTGGACCCTCCTTCTCTGGAGACACTCAAAACTCACCTGTATCCTCCCAGTGTGGTTGGGTTATTGAATAGAACACTCTGAGGACTATACTCTTGGGTGTGACATAGGTAGTCAATGGAGCATCCCACACTGTCTGGGGTTGTCACTGAAGTACTCAGTGTGATGGTGGGGCAGTGGCCTCCAACAGAAAGGCCTCCCAGAAGCCCAGGAGCAGAAGCCTGAGTCCTGGGGCAATGTCCTGCTCAGGCTTCCCACTGGGAACCCACCACATGCCCCACAGGATGAGGATGCCATGTGCATGGTCAGCCCTCCTAATTCAGCAGAGCAACAGTAGTCATTTCATGCTAATGGAGCAACTCCAGCAGCAGAAGGCACCTCTCCGAAGCAGTAAGGTAGGCTGAGTGAGATATATTCAGCTTCTTCAGGTGAGGAGCTCAGAGGCAGTCCCCAGTTTCAGAGCCCAACCTTTAGGCCTTGCCTATTGCATAAAAGGTACCTTCAGTTTGTGCTCAGCATTTCCAGACCCACAGACAAAGTCTGTAGACTCCTACCTAACCCTGCAAAGACTTTTGGATGAGGTAGCAACCAGCTTTCCAGACTTGCAGAAACAGACAGTGACTTGGCTACTCCCATCACATTCAGAATTGAGTGATAATTAAGGGATGGCTTTGAGTGCTCTAAACTGGAGAGACCCAACATAGCCAGGGGACACTCAGAGCCTTGCAAGGCAATGATTCATCTCTGTGAGACTCAAGGCAGGTCAGCACAGCTCATCTTACAGCTAGGTGTCAACCGTGGAAAGAGTTGGGAAGCACTACCAAGCTCACCTAGTAAAATTGACGAGAGGCCACCAATAGTCACCCAGCAAAGGCCAGCTCAAGGAAAATGAAGATTCTCACTGCAGCAATTAGAGAATCAGTCAAACAACTGCTGAGTTTGAAAACAGAGAACTGCAAATTTCACAGCTCTTTCTACAAATGTCCAGAACTTCCCTTGGACAGCTTGAAACTTTGAACAAATTTTGTGTGACGAGCCTAAAGCAAAAGGAAAGTTTGACTCTATTTAGTACATCCTGAGCACAAGTTAGCAATGAAATCATTACAAATACTAGCTGGCTGTTCATACTGTGCTTCAGCTAGAGACCCCAAACAGATACTGCAGGGTTCTCAGTGAAAAATAAACTCGGAAATCTCAATGTGCTTTTTGTGCTTGAGAAGAGGAAAAACCATTCTGTCTTTCACAGTGTGTTGCTGTGTACAAATTTACACTGACAAAAGGATGCTAAAGTGATGTAGATTAATGAACACTTGTACTTGTGTGAGAAACACGTAATTGTGTGAGAAACACTGCTTTCACCGAATCACACAATCACAGAACATTAGGGATTGGACGGGACCTCGAAAGATCATCCAGTCTAATCCTCCAGCCACAGCAGGATCACCTAGATCAAGTCACACAAGAACATGTCCAGGCAGGTTTTAAACATCTCCAGGGAAGGAGACTCCACAACCTCCCTGAGCAGCCCATTCCAGGGCTTCATCACCTTCACCAGGAAGAAGTTCCTTCTCAGGTTGATGTGGAACCTCCTGTGTTCCAGCTTACACCCATTGCTCCCTGTACTACCATTCAATGACACTGAGAAGAGCCTGGCTCCATCCTCCTGACACCCACTCTTCACATATTTATAAACATTACTGTGGTCACTCCTCAGTCTCCTCATCTGCAGTCTAAAAAGACCCAGCTCCCTCAGCCTTTCCTCATCAGGGAGATGTTCCACTGCTTCATCATCTTCATTGCTCTGTGCTGGACTCTCAGGCAGTTCCGTGTCCTTCTGATCTATTAGAGCTGTCTTAGAACTGTTTTCTCTGGACAAAATGGGAAAAGAAATTGATTGGTTTTGCCAGGTTTTGAAAATAAAATGAGCATTTAGAGGAGGATAAATATTTACTTTTTGGTGAGGAAGCTATTTACCAGTAGTAAAATCAACCCAAACCTATTCAGTGGCCTCTGTTCAAAACAAACAGAGGCTATCCAACCTCTGGACACTAATTCAAAACATGGCAAGCTAAACTCTTAGAAAATAAAGAAAAAAAACCCCAAACTGAAATGTGCACAATTCTACCACATGTTTATTGCTGCCTTTTTGTTCACCTTCAGCAGGGAAGATGGACAAACCAGGGGCTTCACATTGCTTGCGGAAACTTCAAGTGGGAAAGAGCAAGAGGATGTAGGAATGGCTGTTAACTCTTTCACTGTCTGAGCTACTGGCAACAAAGGTGAAGTAAAACTGACACGATTAATTGTTAATTTCTTCAGTAATGTAGCCCCTCCCAAAGTAACGTAGGGAGGGTTTATTTATTTCATGAAGGACTTTTACTCTTGCACAATGAGACAGAGGTTTTATGAGATTCTTCTGTTTGTGAACCTGTGAAATATTCCAAAGCCCTTTCTCAGCCTGAAGTCCCTAGGCTGTTCACTGCCTGTCTTATGCTGTGGCAGTAACTCCATCGCTATGTCCTGCCTGCCACCCACAAGAAGCCAGGTGAATCAAGGCAGGGATGAGACAGAACTTGTTGTGTTGCTCCTGATTTGTCACGGGGAACTGAAAATACCTGGGCTTGCTCTGCTCTCAAACAGGTGGGAATTACTGAGACATCAGGATGAGCTCAAACCTGTTTCTAGGCAGCATTACCAGCCTCTGTCCTTTCTCTCCATCAGTGAAGTGCATCAGTGCTTTCTGCTGAGAATAGCTGCTTCAGCTAGAGTACAAACAGAAGGTAAAGAGTAGACTGCCAAACATGACCTGTGCTTACGGTTGCACAGCCTTAAGTACTTCAGTGACAATTTGCAGTGACAGAATCACAGAATTATTGAGGCTGGAAAAGACATCTGATACCGTCCAGTCCCTTCCCCAGCCTCATTGCTCCTCTGGACCCACTCCAGCCCCTCCGTTTGTTTCTTGAAGTGAAGGGCTCAGAACTGGCCCCAGTACTTAAGGGGAGGCCTCACCAGTGCCCTGTACAGTGGGAGATTTACATCCCTAGCCCTGCTGGCCACACTATTGCTGACACAAACCAGGATGATACTGGCCTTTCGTGCCACCTGGGCACCCTGCTGGCTCCTGTTCAACCCGTTGTCAGCCAGTACTGCCAGGCCCCAATCTGTGTCTTTAAACCGAGGCAGAATATTAAAATCCAGGCACAGTCATTCTTTTTTTTACTCCATTTTAGTGAGAATTAAGTGGTGAGAGTTATCCTCACCTCAGTTACCTTCGTGCTAAGTGAGATCTGCAGCCAAAAGGCTGGAAAGGGCACAGCTCAGACTACAGAGGTTATTTTAAAAAAGGTTATTGAAAGGTACATTTTAAAAAGGGCATCAGAGTAAAACCGCCAGTGAGAACACGGAGTAACCCGCACTTTAAACACTCAGGAGTGACTATGTGACCACCCATCCGTCAGAAAAAAACAGACTGTTGTGGTTTTCCCCGTTTCGCTGGGAAATGCATCGGCAGATATCTTGACCTCATTTCTGTTGCCTGTCTATTCGCCACGGCCACGCCGGGACTTTTCCCTCGGGGTGTACCTCTGATGTCCCAGGACACCTCCCTGGGCAGACCCCAGGCACCCCGTTCTCAGCCTCCTTTGCTCGTCCCCCACTGCCCCTGCGGGTGGAGCTGGCGCTCTGCTCAGCGACTTCCCGCTGCGCTGGAGCTGGGAAGCCCCTGCCCAGGAGAGCAGGGCGGAGACCTTTCCCAGGCGTTAGAAAGTGGCATCTACACTTTCCCTCATCCCCACCGCACATGGAGACTTGAGCCGCATGCCTTCGAAACACCCCGCTGTTGTCTGCTTTTATCCTGTACTCCTTCACACATCCCTTAGCGCCTTTGCCCCCTTTCAAGCCCTCTTTCTTGCAAAACAACAGGGCTCTCCCCTGCAGTTCAGCATCCCTCTGCAGAATTAGCAGAGGACTTGCACTGGAAACAGTTTTCAGGCTGCAGCATCCTTTCTCTTGGTGTTACTGTACTCGCTCAGGAAACCTGTTACCTTCCAAATGTGCTCAGTTCCCGCTTCACTAAAACACCAGGCTCGACCCTGAGCCCTCCGTTCTGCAAGCGTTTCAGGCTCCATCAGCAAAGTGTATGTGAAGGGTGGATTTGTTTTCCAAGGCAGAAAGGAACCCAACCAGTTGGTGCTTAGTACCAAACAGCAGCCCTTATTCCCCACTGCTGTCAATCCTGTGTGCTCCTCTGGCATGTGTTTAGGCCAAATGCTGAACAGCAAACTGTTGCTTGCCCGAGGTGTTACTGTAGGTCAGCTTTTGTGTGGTGCTGCCTTTGAACGGGCTGCCTTCCCCGCATTCCTCCTATTGACACCATCTGAAAAACTGGCATCGGAATCGCTCTCCGTAACCATAACACAGACAATGTGGATGCCTTTATGAATGGATGCACAGTTGCTTGTACAAAGACCTGTTGGCAAATTCCAGGAATGCTTGTCCCTATCGAGATTTCCTCTGCAAAAAGCTACCAGCAAATGTGTATTCTCACTGATGAAGTATTTTAAGCCCCTAATGGGACAGATCTTTTTATAATCCTGTTGGAGTGGGGGAGTTATAACTACAACATTGATTTAATATTGAACAGTAATAAAATAGCACAGTCTCCAAAAGCTAATTGGTTTTTACCTGGCTGTATCGGGCATCCTTCTAAAAGAATCACAGACTTTGTGATGTTTTCCCCCTCGGCTGTCACGCAGGAAGGTTATCATTACTGAAACAACACCTGCAGCCATCCTTCCAGCTGCAGGAATGCACAAGGAGTCAAGTCAGAATGCACAAGGAAAAAGCATTAAATGGGAAAAAATGGCCTTATGGATGAAAGAGAGAGTTCATTCCCTGAAATAGAGAACCTGTCTTCCAAGCAGTATTGAAAGGCTTCCCAATATATCTTTTTATGCGACCAGCAATGTCAGCTGGTTTTCAAGGTGGAAAAAAAGCGGGTGGAAAAGTGCAGGTGGTCCTGCTGTGGTGGGGGGATTGGACCAGATGATTTTCTGAGGTTCATTCCGATCCCTAATGTCCTGTGATTCTGTGAACGGTGTGTTGTAGTGGTACTAGTGTGATGGGGGTCGTGGTCAGGATCCCCATGCATCCCACCAGAGTCACCATTAACATCGTGGCTCAGAGACCCCAACTATATTTCAACCAAGTGCTTTTAGAAGAAGTGTCAGGCACAAAGGGAGGGTTTAACAAAACCACTAACGAATCAGCAGGCAGTGAAACAACTGACTGAATTTGGGGAAGAAAGACACACAGTTATTTTAATTCATGTCCTCACCACACGTCAGAGAAAAACCCCATAAGATACAGATAGAGACAAACGGAGTTTGGTCACACTGCTCCTACGGTTGACTGAGATGAAATGTGGAACTTCTTCATTATAGACATTCCTGCTTCTCTCTGAAATCACGGCAGTCCTCCAACTTCAGTTTCAGTCCTCATAAATCTTCACAGTTCAGAATTCTCAGTCTCTCCAGCTGAATTAGGATGAATTAGGACGGTTCCTCCCACATGTCTTCAGAAACAATAACTTTCTCTCTTAGCGTCAGCGATGCAGCTCCAAACAGACACCAAGACGGAGAGGAAGTGAAGAAGGTGGAAGTCATTGAGGGGTAGACGAGGGGGGAGTGGGGGACAGACACTTTTCAACTTTTTAAACCCAAACGTTTCTGCAGAAGACATACAAATGAAACCTGCAGATCCTGCTCAGAGTTTAGAGCAGGCCAGATGGACAAAGCCATTCGCTGAAGGCCCTCTGCAGTTTTCATTTTGTGCACAATGAAGCTGTGATCACGAAATGGAGGAGCACAGGCAAATTTTTGTAACTGGGTTGTCGCTGCTGCACATCATTACAGCATCTCTAGGAAAGGCATAAACATCAGACTTCTGCTCTGCAGCACTTCTGTGAAGAAAACTGCTTTAGTGTAGGTGAAAGTGCCAGTGAAAGGCACTGTGGATGGACAGGAGCACCAGTAAGGCAAAGATAAAGGTGCACAGTGAAATTACGGGTGAAATCCCTGTCACGTGCGCTACAAGAAGCAACTTTTCAAAATTAATAGATGTGTATTCCCAGTGCACATCCTCTCATCCCCATAGCACAGCTGCACAAGCAATTGGCAGTTTTATCCAGTGGAAGTAGATGCATCCATAAATCACAATAAATGTATTACAGTTCTTGAAGAGTTTGACCTTCAGCACAATCGGCTCCGATAGGTCTGGCCTGTTGCAACGAGGGTAAAGAAATCTGTCTCCAACCCAGAGCACTGCAACAGCTACTACTGAGAAGCATCAGAGCCTGGGAGAAGCTCTGAACCTAGAGCGTCCTTCCTCCCTGCTGGGAAATCAGACCCTGAAGCACACTTTCTCCATACGGAGAATCAGTTAAAAAGAGTAGCTGTAAAGTTGTGGAAAGAAGGGTCCACAGTGAACACAGGACATACTTTACTGGAGATAGATGGGTTCAGCAGCCTCCAACCTCCCATGGACACACTGCAGTGACCCCAACCCCTGTGTGGCTCTATCTGTTGTCCTTACTAATGGGAGCAATCTGAGCTGATGTTGAGGAGCTAACACACAAAGAGGAGGGCTATTCAGAAGAACGGGGGACATTCTGTGTTAGAATTAGCTATGAATTATAACTGTCACACCAAACATATCACAGAACCACAGAATTATTGAGGCTGGAGTAGACGTGCAAGTTCATCAAGTCCAACCCATGACCTAACATCACCACATCAGCTAGACCATGGCAATAAGGGCCACATCTAGTCTGTCCTTAAACAACTCCGCAGATGAGGACTCCACCACTGCCTGGGGCAGTCCATTCCAGTGTCTGATCACCGTTTCCATGAGGAAGGGCTTCCTAATATCCAACACAACCTTCTCCTGGTGCAGCTTCAGGCCCTGCCCTTTTGTCCTGTTGCTAGTTGCCTGAGAGAAGAGCCTGACCTCCACCTGGCTACAACCTCCCTTCCAGGAGAGGGAGAAGGTCCCCCCTGAAATTGTGTTGGATGGGTGGATGTACTATTTAAAATGGAAAGAAGATGTGTATAAAAGTAACCATGACATGCGCGCGCACACAGGCGCACTCAGCCTTCCAGCAGATCTCTAGAGCAATCAGGCGTTTCCCTTGTTAGCAGACTTCCTTTTCCTTGGGGGCTCAGACAGACTTTGGACCTCATGTCTGATATTTGTTGAAATTTCGATCGGAGCTGTTGCTGTCAGGAAGTGCTCATTCATAATTTACTCTTTAAAGATGCCTTTCGTAAGAAGGTCACATCTGACACAGAGAGGGGCACGATAAATTTGCTCTCACAGGAAGTAATCCCTCTAGACTAGGATTAAGTGTATGAGAGAAAAAGAGAGAGGAAAAGCTTGTTGATATTGCTGCTGTGTCCTTTCTTCCCATACCAGACAATCCTTAGCCGTCATTAAGGAGAAACATGAATTTGTGAGGCATTAGAGGTTCTCCTCTGCTTCTGAGACTGGCTGAGCAACAGTCCATCTCATTTGTGCAACCTGTTTGGTTGTCTGCTTTTGAGGGGATGACTAGTGATGCAGAAATATGAATAAAGACAAGTTTCAGCGCAGATGGCTCAAGGCCAACACCAAGCAACCTCTAAGAGGAAGCCTCACAGACTTTCTCACAAGCACCTGGACCTGTTGATCACAGTGGAAATGCAAAACTGACTTACAATGAAGCAAAAGGCAAGGCTCTGGCAATAAGAAATGAAGCAGCCTGGCTCGATGAGACTTCACGTGCAGAAACTCTGCAGAAGTTATAAATTGTGTGCACAGTTAGGTTTGTGTGTCAGATTTCTGTTAGACAAGTCTCTCATTAGCCTGCTTCTTTAGGGCAAAATTCACGTGCCAGCCTCAATACAGGTTTTCCAGGTATTTTAGTTGAAACATACTTGTGCACAGCAGCATTTGCACACAGGAACCAGAACTAGTGTCCCTCTTCAGTGGGTCCCAGAAGTGTTGCAGGGTCTTTTTTAGGAGTTATCATTACTCTTACCAGCTAACAGTGGAAGCAGAGACAGAGATCTGAAAACTTTCAGCTGGTGACTGTCCTTGATTTATAACAGAGGCTTCTTCAAGCCATGCACAATGTTGTAAGACTTAAATCCCAGAGAAACTCAGCTGTAGTCAAAACTCTGGGGTGCACCAGCAGCTATGTGCTTCAGGGTTATTATAGACACACTTTTTTAAGGCCCATAAGGTCATGCAGCAGAACTTCACTGGGACCCAGACACACAATTCCCAGTTTGCTTAATGGTCAAACAATAACAAAAATTTGTTTCTTGACGAACATAATGATGGCAAGAGAAAAGCTTAGCATGGAGATTGTCCACAAGTGACCAAAGATGAAGCTAGAAGCGTTAGTCTTATTTGTTGCACTTGGTGACAACACAAAGTGCCAGTGAAGGAGGAGAGAAGCATTCTGTGACTCATTAAGGTTCTCAAGGAAAGGCAGTCTCACGCAGACATCTGCAATGTTCTCCAAAGAGGACATCTCTTAAAAGCTCAAGCGATCAAAGGCGTGGGAACTATTGCTGGTGTAACCTGCACATTCCTCACACAGGTCACAGCAGTTCTTTCACAGTTATCAGTTAACTATATGATCCCACCAGCACTAGCTCGTTTACATAGAGTCAGGACACACAGACATCTTCAGTTCTGGAGCTTTGTTGTGTTCATTTTTCTCAAGTGGTTTGTTCAAATGTGATTCTGTTCTGCTTTAAAAGCTGAGCAGAATCTCTAAGTTTGAGTGTTTTTTGCAGAAAAGTTTAAAGTTTGGGTTTAAAACGTTGAAAAGTGGCTGCCTCACCAGCCATCCCCTCAGTGACTTCCACCTTCTTTTTTTCTCTCCATCTTGGACTGTTGGGAGCTGCCTTGCTGCTACTGGAGAGAATGTTACGGCTTCTGAGGATGTCACTGCTCCTCAAGCTGAAGAAGATTTATGTCAATTGGGAAGATTGACCTGGACCTGGAGAGACTGAGAATTCTGAACCTTGAAGACTTACGAGGATCAGGACTGAAGTCAGACGACCACCGTGATTTCAGAGAGAAGCAGGAACTGCCTATAATGAGGATGTTTTGAACATTTTATCTTAGTATAGGAGCAGTGTGACAAAACTCTGTCTGTGTCTATCTTGTGGGGATCTTCTCCGATGTGTGGTGGGGGAAGTAAATGAAAATGTCTTGGTGTCTTCTCCTAACGGAGTGAGTTGTTTCACTGCCTGCAGATTTGTAAGTGGTTTTGTTAAACCCTCTCTTTGTGCCTGACGCTTTTTCTAAAAGCTGAAGTGCTAGTCCTCTAATGACTTGTGTGAAGTTGATTGTAGCTCCCCTCTCCCCCAGCTGGAATCAAATACTTTTCTTGATTTTCAGTTGAAATTGAAAATTTTTGGCAGTTAAACAAGGGTCTGTTTCACTTTTCCCAGACTGAAAGACAGCTCTGCAAGCTAGGTATCTTGCTAGCAACTTACTGGGAGGTAGCTGTGCAGAAACAGAAGGAAGACAGCTGCAAGGGGTTACAAACAGTTGTGAGGAGAGAGATGTCAGTGATTGTGAGGATTTTGGAGAGCTCGTGGTTCCCTTCTGGTGTTTACATAAAGATATATGGAAGCTTTGATGATTAACAGAATTTTCTTGGCTAGCTTGTTACAAATAAGTGTGCTGCTGCAGCACCTGCTGATATCCTGTGGCAAGAAAAGTTGTCTTGCTATGCTTGTGTGTGTAGTTTTGGTAGATAGGAGAAAGCTCAATTTTATCTAAAAACAACAATAAGCAAAAAAAAGGGATGAAGTGATTTGTTCTTTCTGCAGAAGAGTGCAAGACCCTGGGAACACCCAAGATTTAGCAGTCCATGACTGGCCTTATCCCACCCTGCCCGTGGCCCAGGGCTGCATTTCATCTCCTGCCCAAACATTGCTACAGTCTCCAGCCTCCCTCAGCCCTGGTCCCTGCCCTACCAGAGCCCCCAGTGCTTCTGGAGGACTGGGCAGCAGTGTGGTACCCAGGTAAGAACTGGATCTTGAGTTGTAGGCAGACCCGGTAGTTTAAACACCAGAAGATCCTGAAATGTATAACTGACACTAGTCAGGACACATCTGATGTGCTGATGGCTTCCAGTGGCAAAAGCTTTGACTTAACGTAAGGAGGCTCTTTCTGGGGCACTTTCTTGCCTGCAGGTGTATGGACAGGTGGCTGGTTCCAATAGGAACACAGGAGGCCTGTCCAATCGCGGTGCCCGTGGGGCGGGTTAGTGGAAGTCTATGCAAGTTAGCGACTTTGTTTAATAAGTGGCTTTTGTTAGATCATTCTGGCCTGAGTGTGAAGGTCCCTCTTAGAGCTCCCGCGAACGTCCTCTCAGCCGAGCCTGAACCCCGCGAGTCTTGCGAGTCTAAATCTTGCAAGTCTAAGGTCATACTTCTCATGGACTGTTTGGTGTCGTTCCTCTGCTTTACAGCTGAAGTAACTGAGACACAGAGATGTAAAGCAACCTGCTGAGGACATGCTTGAACCAATTGGAGACGCAGCTCTTGCTCCAGGCTTCAAAACACCACGCTTGTGAGGACAGTGGGACCAAAGACAATTGGCTGAAGAGAGGTTTGCGTGGTGCTGGGTGCATCGTTGTGCCTGTGTGATGAACAGTGTGTCTGCAAAACAGACCTTCATCTGCACCACTGTAGAATCACAGAACCATAGAATGGCCAGGGTTGGAAGGGACCTTAAAGATCATCTAGTTCCAAGCCCCCTGCAGACTGTATGGAAATACTTCCTTCAATTGTAGGGGGAGAGAATCTAGGGTGATTTCAATTCTGGTTTGGTTTTTTTCCTTACAATCGGGTGTCTATAACATTTAAACTGAAGAACCTTTGCCAGGAACTTGGTAAGATTTAGGAAACAGCCGAGCATTTATAACCTTGTGTGTGGAGTACTAGCCTCTGAGAGGACCTTTGATTTTGAGGGAGGGCAACTGCCTCTGGTGAGCTTTGCAGAGATGCTGTTATATTCTGGCACACACTCCATAAACCAGTAAGTGAAAGCATCTGCAGGCAGCAACCCTTCCTCTTCCTGCAGCCCTTCTCTGCCCTCTCTGTAGCCATACGGCACCTTCCCCTTCTGGGATCCTGCCCCGGGCTGCACTCTCCTCTTCCTTCTATTCCTGCCCCATCTCCGGAGGGTTTGGTGGAACACCGGCGAGGAGCAGTGCAAGCACTTCCTTGCGCAGAGGAGTTTGTGTTTGTACTTGAAGGACAGCAGCCTCTGTGTTTAAGTTAGGAAGTACCAGATTCTGTTCACCCTTCCTGCAGGGACAGCAGGGCTTACCTGCACTGCAGAACTGGAGTTCAGAGTTCAAGCTTTTACTGGAACTGATGGTCTGTTCACACTTCAGCCTCAGTCCAAGGGTTGGTGCCGTTTGCATGAGTGCTCAGATCCTGCCCTTGTGCTGCCTGTCACACGGTCTGTTACCAATCTGCTCTGTCATTCAGAGCTCTCTGTGCAGGTGGATCAGACTGTGCTGGTCTGGAGGGATCTCGTGTTTGTGCTGGACACCTGCAAACAGGCTTTTAAACTGTGACTTGAATGTGACATATATCCCTGCTGAACGTCCTCAGAGGCTACCTGAGGAGAGTTCAATGGAGCAGGGATATGTTCACACCGTCTTTTCCGTTGGCAGTGCCAGAGCCACAGTTGTTGAAGGCTCTGATGTTTCTAATACCACTGCTTTTCTGGCTGTCCCCACACCCAGCAGCAGAGCACTCACGTGGCCATCTAACAGCCCTAGAAGAGTCTGGTGTCTCCAGACTATTGCCAAGTGCAGAAGAAGACTGGCTGAGATAAAGAGAGAGGCAAGAGATAGAAGATGATGTAGACAGGAAAAGCAAGGGCAGAACACAAGATTAAGATGACACACAAAAAATTATGGGAAGAAAAATAGCTGCCTGGAGAGGCAGAGGAATGTTGATTCCCCAACCAAACTAAACACAAGATACTGAAAATAGGTGATGATTGTGTATTGGTTTAGCGGTCACTACAGAAATGTCTTGCTCTCATGTGAAATTACTCATCATTCGGGTTTGAATCGCTCTGTAAAGTTCTAGATCATTATAAGAGGCAACCACACTGACTCGCTGGACTTAACCTCTCAAATCCTACGTTGAGAGTTACTGTGTTTCACCACAGTAAAAGAAACAGCTGATGAGTTGAGTTGTCCCCACTGCACTCCCATGCCTGGAATTCATGGTCTCACAGAGTAGTGTCTAGTTCTTTGTCTTTTTGTCTCGTAGGAGGTCACGTTCAAATATAATCACGCTTGTACTCCTCTTACTTGAAGAAGAACTGCCATATTCTTGTTCCCAGCTGGACAGCTGTGGCTGAAAATCATCTCTTGTCCAATATGAATGGAGGCTAGTTCCTATAAATCAATGAACAAACCTTTCAGTGTGCCTCTTTGACACTTGTGTATTGTCTCTGTGTGTACATGTCCCTTGTTGCCACCCTAAAGGCAGCAGATTACCCGCTTGCATACCCACATAAACACCGCTCTTTGGATCTACCCCCCAGGACAGCTCCAGCCTCTGGAGCTGTGCAGTGCGGTGTCATTAAGCAACTGTCCTTCACGCATGCCAAGTGTCTTGACCTGATGGTCCTAACCCATGTGCATGAAGTAATAAACTTAATTATCCCTGAGAAGAAGCAGACATGGTATTCTACAGTCACCTAAACACACACCCATATTATTTTAATAATGTCATTCGAGTGGTTTGAAAGCCAATGCAGCTGTTGTTCCTTTGCTAGGAAGAAAGGTTTATTATGATTTGTCTGAACTAATTACAGAGTTTAGACTCTAACCCAACCAGGCCCTCTGAAATAAAAGGGGTTTGTACTACAGCAATTAAATCAGTGTCCAAATCGCTCATGTTAAAATGGAAACAGGGAAGTAGCCCACGCAGAAGTTTACTCAGACCTCGGCAATCTGTTATTTCTGGTATAAGTGCATTAATTTAATCTGGTCTTTTGCAGTAAAACAATTACATTGTCTTATTTAATTTAATGAACTACACAGTCATCACTTCTTGCAATTAAAAAGGCGCATGGGACAAGTAGCTGATCTCTCAAGCACCCTGACAGTACTGTAGAGAGAAATTTCTTTGTCAGGAAACAATGATTGTCTTTTCAAAGCCATCACCCAAATCATTAAGGAAACCAGATGTTAGAGGCTTTGAGTGATTAATGACTTCAGTGGGTTCCCCATAGATTGAGTTGATATCCAACAGCCAGTCTGTGAGAAATACTAACTGTGTGCCACTAACTGAGCTGCAGCAGCTTCTGTTAAAACTTGCACGGTCACCCGTTCTCAAAGACTGATTGGGAGGTGACTCTGGTGGAGAACACATGTTCCTTTTTAAGGGCAACCATGAGTGGCTATTGTGAACAGTTTAATGCTTTTGAAGACTTCAGATGAGTTCTCTTTTCACTGAAACAAACCCAATAACCCCAAAGTGTTATGAAGCAGGAATTCTTTACTACAGTGCTGGAGGTGGGGGCACTGCTCCTCCCAACACACCAAGGGAAGACACGGGCATAGGTCATACACATTCATTATGTTCCTTGCAATAGGAGGGTCTAGGCTAAGGACTTCTTGGAATATACTTACATAGGTCTCTGCCTCCTTGAGCAGTGTGTTGTTGTCAAAAGGGTCTTCTGGAGGATCTTTGGGATGAAGGCCTGAAGTCTTCCTCAGTACTCGGCTGTTGAACTTTTCTACTTGATGCAGGCTCCTTTTACTTTAGTCTGTGAGTTGATTCCTAAACCGGTTGGGTTTGATCAAACTCCTGTCATTAGTCTGGGTGGCTACCATGTTGGAAGAAGCTAACCATGAAGATTTAAAAAGGCATCTCTAGAATATCCCGTATTGCTATTTAAAGTTTTAGTTCTCTTTCCCTCATGGAGAAGGTTTGTGTACTGTAGATACAGTTTTACTTCAAGGTTAACATAACACATACGAACTCTTTGCTTCAAAGCTCAGTCCATGAAACATCACTGCAAGAGCTCCAGCACAGTAGAGACCTCGTAAGTCTAACAGGCCATGGAACACACCCACACAGGAGCAACCTTTTGACTGTCTCATGAAGCTGCTCGAGGAGGAAAAGAGCTGTACGTTCCAGTGACAACCCAAGATATGTTTGGCTGCCAATACAGAGATTGAATTAATGTGATTTGCATAAATGGTATAATTGTGATATTAATTTTCATCATGTGGACTAAATACAAATGCAAGTGCCAGAGGCAGAAGACTGGTTTGGCAGCCAATGAAATACAGTTCATGCACAGGAAAGATCTCAGACTAAAGTAATTTACAGATTATGAGAATGAGTGGGAGCAAGACAGAAGGCAAATGTCTGTGAAGAGGACAGGAAATCAAACTACATACAAATTTCACTTCTACTGCGTTTTACCAGCTATGCTTACTTTTTCCCCAGGAATGTCTTGTATTATTTCTAGCCCAAGCTCGCTTGTGGCAGGAAACTCAAGTATTGCTGATCATTCTGTGATATGGTTTACAAAAATATTCCTCAGTTTTCTAAAAAATCCTGCTGTGGCAGAGAAGTGGGGCTGAAGCCACTTGAAAACTCACAACAGTCTTACAACAGACAGGACAAGGGGCATCATTCTCCTCCTCTACTGGGCACTGGTGAGGCTTCCCCTCGAGTACCAGGGGCTGTTCTGGGCCCTTCAAGAAACAAATGGAGGGGCTGGAGTGGGTCCAGAAGAGCAACGAGGCTGGGGAAGGGACTGGAGGGAAAGTCTGATGAGGAGAAGCAGAGAGTGCTGGGGTTGTTTAGCCTGGAGAAGACCCAAGGAGAACCCTCTTTCCAACTCACTAAAGGAAAGTTGTACTCAGGTGGCGGTCAGGCTCTCCTCCCAGGCCACTAGCACCACGACAAGAGGGCAGGGCCTGAAGCTGCACCAGGGGAGGATTAGGTGGGATGTTAGGAAGCCCTTCAGCATGGAAAGGGTGGCCAGACACTGGAGTGGACTGTCCAGGGCAGTGGTGGAGTCCCCATCCCTGGAGGTGTTTAAGGACAGATTGGATGTGGCCCTTAGTGCCCTGGTCTGGCTGATGTGGTGTTGTTAGGTCATGGGCTGGGCTTGATGAACTCCAAGGTCTTTTCCAGCCTTGATAATTCTGTGATTCTGTGAATTTGTGAAAAGAATGTCGAGTCACATGGAGGACAGATAGAAGTGTCTATGGCTGGAATAAAACGAGGAAGCACCGATCGAGGTTCTGAGAGTAGTGAGACCTTAGCTGTAAATTTTCAAAGGGCATGAAAGATTGGGGCATTTGTTGGCTTGAGGAAGCTTCTTAAACTTTCATTCTTAAATCTGAGAAGGAGGAGGTAGTGAAGTGTTTGTAAAACCAGTTTTATTTCTTGGCTTTCCAGATTGCCAGTGGCTATCAAATCTGGATGTGGTTATTCCCACATGTACCGGTGACGGTAACAAGTACAAGTGTAACAGAGCGTATGCGAGCGTGCTGTTGCTGTTGAAATTCTTACCTCAGCTTGGAAACATGGCCATCTGACTTCAAGGGGTTTTCTAATTGTTAAAAAAATGCAGTGAAGGTTTGACAGTTCCACAGGAATTACATCAGGAGCACTGAGTCCTGGGGCCACTTCTTTATAGTGTTTTTATCAGTTATCTGGACAAGAGGATAGAAAAGCAGAAGACAACGTTTGCAGACAACACCAAGCTGGGTGGGAGTGTCAATCTGCTTGAGGGTCAGGAGGAGGCTCTGTAGTGGAATCTGGACAGGTTGTCACAGACCAGTCAGCCTCACCTCCATCCCAGGAAAGGTTATTCTTGGTGCTCCAGGCAGAGCAAGGACAAGAGGGTCACTGGGGACAGTCAGCATGGCTTCACCAAAAGGAAGTCATGCTTGACCAACCTGAGAGCATTTGATGAGGACATAACCAGATGGACAGGTGATGGCAGAGCCGTGGATGTGATCTATCTTAACTTGAGTAAGGCATTTGACACGGTCTCTCACAGCATCCTTGCAGACAAACTGAGGCAGTGTGGCCTAGATTTTCGGGTAGTGAGGTGGATTGTGAACTGGCTACAGGATAGAAGTCGGAGAGTAGTGGTCAATGGGACAGAGTCTACTTGGAGGCCTGTATCTAATGGAGTGCCCCAGGGGTCAGTGCTGGGACCGGTCCTGTTCAATCTATTCATTATTGACTTGGGGGTGGGATTAGGGTGCACTGTCAGCAAGTTTGCTGATGACAAAAAGCTGTGAGGAGTGGCTGACACCTCAGCAGGCACCTTGTTAATGAACTATAACAAGGGTGAGTGTAGAGTCTTGCATCTGGGCAAGAACAACCCCAGGTACCTGTATAGGTTGGGGACTGACCTGTTGGACAGTAGCATAGGAGAAAGGGGCGTGGGGGTCCTGGTGGACAGCAGGATGACCATGAGCCAGCAATGTGCTCTTGTGGCCAAGAGGGCCAATGGCATCCTGGGGTGGATCAGAAGAAGGGTGGTTAGCAGGTGGAGAGGTTCTCTTCCTCCTCTACTCTGCCCTGATGAGACCAGAGGACACAGAACTGCTGGAAAGACTCCAGTGCAGAGCCACAAAGATGATGGAGTGGAACATAATCCTAATGAGGAAAGGCTGAGAGAGCCGAGTTTGGAGAAGAGGAGACTGAGGGGTGACCTCAGTAATGTCTGTAAATATGTAAGGGGTGGATGTCAGGAAGATGGAGCCAGACCCTTCTAAATGTCGTCCAATGATAGGACCAGTGGTAATGGGTGTAAGGTGGAACATAGGAGGTGCCACATCAATATGAGAAGGAACTTCTGCACAGCGAGGGTGGTGGAGCACTGGAACAGGCTGCCCAAAGTGGTTGTGTGTCAGGAATAGTGTTGCCAGCAGGAGCAAGGGAAGTGATCATTCCCCTCCACTCAGCTTTGGCAAGGCCACACCTCGAGTCCTATGGGCCCCTCACTATAAGAGGGACATTGAAGGGCTGCGGGGACAGAGGTGGCTACCAAGCTAATAAAGGATTTGGAACAGGTGTTGTGTGAGGAACAGCTGAGGGATCTGAGGCAGCTTAGCTTGAAGAAGAGGAGACTGTTCAAAGACCTTACTTTCTACAACAGTTTGAAAGGAGGTTGTAGAGAGGTGGGAGTGGTCTCTTCTCCCCAGTAGCCAGTGCTAGGACAATGGCTAATGGCCTTCAGCTGTGCCAGGCGAGGTTCACTTTTGAATGTCAGGAGGAATTTCTTTCCTGAAAGTGTTGTCAGGCATTGGAAGAGCCCGCCCAGGGAGAGGGTTGAGTTCCCATCCCTGGATGTTTGAAGAGAAGGACAGATTTTGCATTATGGGAGATGGTTTAGTGGTGCTGATAGGACTAGGAAAAGGTTGGACTTGATGATCTTGCAGGTCTCTTCCAGCTGAAACTCTTCTTTGATTCTACGATTCTAACCGGCTGGCTGGCAGAGCAACCAGGACAAAAACTGTTGCTCATTAAAACTAGATTACAAAATGTAAGCAGGACATTGTTAAGTTAAACACCGAGATAACAGAAACACCAGTGAATTCACTAAAGTCACTGACGCCGTGTGACTACTTTATATGTGAAATCTTTACACTTGGGTTAATTTCTTTCCCGTTAAAAAATGGTGAGTAAATGGGTTAGGGTAGTATTTAGCAGTGCCTGAGTGATTTGAAATCACTCAGGCACTGGACATTGAGGTGCTTGAACGTGTCCAGAGAAGG
>VXBP01001135.1:0-21585 GCA_013400115.1 Rhinopomastus cyanomelas | reverse complement strand
TGCCCGCCGGCGGTGGGGTCAGGCCGGGGCTGCGGTTGGTTAGGGAGCCGCAGCAGGTCACGGCTGTTTCGGGAGCCACTGTCCCCCTTGGAGCCGTGGTTTCGAACTCCTCGGAGCCGCAGTTCCCACCCCGCCCCCACAGCCCAGGGTGCTCCCTTCAGGGCCACAACCCCCAAAAAGGGGGTGAAGCAAGACCCTGCCCCGGCTTTTATAGTTTCCCCCTAGCCCGCCTTTCAGGGGCGNCCTCACACAACTGAGCTCAGCCCATTGCTCCAGCCTAACCAGATCCCGTTGCAGATCCCATAGAATCCATGTTTTCATATGAAACGATTATCAAGGTTCTTTTCCTATCCCACTTTTCTTTACCTAGGCAACAAATATGCCTCATTCCTGACTTGTCCTTTCTGTTTATCCGATACACACATGTAGGCTGCTCTGATGTGCAACCCAAACACTGTCCTAAGAATTTTGTAAAGCAGAGCTTCACCACATTGCGTGATAGCTTAGAGATATCAGCAGTCTGAATGAAGGAGGCCTGCTATGTATCACTAGTCAGTGTATGTACTGTAGAAGCTGAGAAGACTCTAGCAGCGAGGAACTGCTGAACTGAAAGCCAATATCCCATCTCCAGGCACAGATGTGCATATGCACAGAGTTTGTGTGTGAAATAGAACAGGAACACTGTCAACCTTCTCTATTTTGGATTTGCTCAAGATATTCTATAAAGTGACGTGAGTATTTAAAAACTTTTCTTTGGTGCTCTTACAGGAATACATAAAGTTCCTAATTTTAAAGCAGTAAGCTATTCAGACAACACATTGGTACCTCACAGGACAAAGCAATGTAAAGAAGAAATGTCACAAGTATTGAAATCTGTAAAGCATATGATAGCAAGCAGAGCCATGTCTCAAGTGACTAACATCAGACTCACAGTAAACAAACAAGATTTATTTATTCGACCAATTTTAACAAAGATAACTCACAGTTCACATGAAGGAAAAACAATTTGAGTATCAAAATAATGAACCCGAACCAAGGCTGTCATACAAGCTAATATATTTGTATTCTTTTATTCATCTACATAAAAATCATTTAGTAGGAATGGCACTGTTATACTCTGGTTTAATACATTTAATATGCTTTTAAAATATTTATGCCAGAAAAAATGGTCAGAAAAACTTATTTTCTTATCACAGGTCACACATTGTTTTAAATGATGATGTTTGCTATTTCCATAAAGCAGCAATGCAAATTCCAGACCATAGGTCATGAAAAAAAGACAAGGAAAGCATATTTCAAAAGAGGCTAATACTTGATTTCAGTAAAAAGCTAATAAGAAAAAAATTGTGTCCAGTTGTTCCAGATAGTAAGAGCAATAACTTTTGTATTTTTCCTCTTCAGTCTGTCTTCCAAATCATTGAAAACTGAAAAAAACCCACAAGCACTATTTCTATTCCAAGTTGGTTCTACAAACTTACTGAAAGATAACCTTTTTCTGGATTACCTGTTAATCCAGGTAAAAAGACTTCATAAAAATAAAGCATTTTTTTTGATCCAGAGTTTTCCAGTGAGAGAAGACCTTTCTTTAAAGCAGATGAAACCTCCACCCTTCCTATCTTTTGAGGGTAATGAAGAGGCAGAAAGTGACTAAACTCACTAAGTTCCTACACCTTCAGTGACATAATGAAGTTTGTTTTGCTTCATATTCCCCAGGACTCCAAAGGCCCTACTGTAATGAAGCTGCTCCATTCCAACACCTGGATGTTAACACACCACTGACCCAGTCTACCACCATTTCAAAGTGCAGAGAAAAACACGCCAACACAACAGGGACCATTCATAAATAAGTCTAGTGCTGCAAATTATAATATCCATACCGTGAACGTAATCCTCATTGGTGCAGATGGAGATGTTCCATTTCTCCCTTTATTATGTACTCCACAAGGTTATGTTGAGGAAAGGCAGTGAATACATGGCAAAATGGTAGAGGCCATCCTGAAGGAATGCCAGTTTGAAACCCTGCCTCTCCCAGCCCCAGACAGCAGAGTGCATTTGCCAAAATCAAATTCCTGTTAGGAGTACTCTGAAAAGTAGAAGTTTTTATGTAAAAAGCTTGCAGGCTAAACTGATCCAGTTAGACTAGAAGGATGTCTAATGGAACAAAAGACTAAGACTTGGCAGAGAAAAGAGCCCACATTGCCGCTCACGAAGGAACGAGCAGCACAACCTGTAATATCTACTCACTCCACTCAAGAATGGTGTATGAGAAACAGGCAATCTAGACAAGACTGTGGGAGCTGAGGGGCAGGACAGAGTCTAGCTTGTTTGCTTCAACAATGCTCTCTTCTCCACATTAAAAATAGGAGAGAAGGGAAGAGATAGGTAGACTTCCAAGAGGATTTACCACATGAATGAAGTCTGCCACCATGTATCGATGTTATTCCTTGGCTTGTAAAAGAGAATTTCTCACTTGACAGATGGAGGATCATGGCTTCCTGTAGCTGAGTCACCAAGAGGTGGATTCAGATTCATTATCTCCCAATAAATTCAGTAATGGGTAAATTGATGCTATGAATCTTTCAGCCTAGTCTATAACCTACTTTTCAAGCCAGGAAAAAATGCTAAACTAACTATTTTAATAGTAAATTACTTAACAGGTCAAAAATCGAAAAAAGTAGAGCAGAGTAGTCTCCATCAATATCATGTAATAAAATGATTTTCTTTCGGTGCTTAACAGCAGTTTTCCCATCATATAATAGCTGGCTGAATGCAGCGAGTCCAAAGCTTTCAAGTGGGAGGATGGAATAGTGTTAGGATGAGGAAAGTATCTGTTAGAAAAATTAAGTCTTCCTAAAGCTAGAAATTATTTGAAACACAGATTTAACAGTTGCTTAAAATATGGATAACCAGGTTTGAAAAAGTTATCCTGATATAGAGCTGAAGTATCACTGAAGTGCATCTGTTTAAGTAAATACAGTCTGACAGCAATTTGGATCATCAGAAAAAATCAACTGTAAGTTTAATAAACACTGTTCATATTCCACATAATAGTAATTTGTTCTTTCAAGCCACTGCAGTGATAATGCATTTAAAAGTCTTCCACTGTGTACTAAGGTACCTAATGTAGTTAGGCAAAGCACAGCATATTCCAGCTGGATGCTTCTCAAACCATGTATCACTCAAATATTACTGCCATCTGGCTACTAGGCTTTGTTCACCAAAACAGTAGCTGTGCACTCATTTCTACAGCAGCTATAGTGGAAAGACTATTAATTAATGCCATTTGTTTAAGTTACCATTGATATTTTAAAAATATGAAAACAAACTCTTGTCAAGACAGTTACAGCTGTAACTGGAAAATTAAGTATATTTAGTATTGTGTTTTGCTTTCTTTCCCAATTTAGTCCTTCCATATTCTTCAACACCAACACTGGAAATAAATATTAGTGACTAAAGAAGAAAGTGTCAAGAGCAAAATAATTAGCCTTGCTTGTACTATCTGTAATTCTCTTTTGAAAAAGCACAGGTGCCATAAACTACAATATGGAAATGCTGTTATACTAGTACCTTGGATAACTCTTAGAGTACATATCAAATCATAGAATCATTATGGATTCCGAGGGATCTCAAAGATCATCTAGTCCAATCCCCCTGACACAGCAGAACCATCTAGACTAAGGTGCACAGGAACATATCCAGATGGGTTTTAAACGTCTCCAGAGAAGGAGACTTCACAACACCTCTGGGCAGCCCATTCCAATGCTCCATCACCCTCACTGTGAAGAAGTCCCTTCTCACATTCATATGGAACCTCCTACACCCTTTGCCCCTTGTCCTATCATTAGCTGACACTGAGAAGAGCCTAGCTCCATCCTCCTGACACCCACCCCTCACATATTTATAGACATTCATGAGGTCACCCCTCAGTCTCCTCCAGCTCCCTCAGCCCTTCCTTATCAGGGAGGTGTTCTACTTCCACTTTCTTTATCATCTTTGTCACTCTACGCTGGATACTCTCCAGCAGCTCTTTGTCCTTGAACTGAGGGGCCCACAAATGGACAGAATACTCCAGATGTGGTCGCACCAGGGCAGAGTAGAGGGGGATAATCTCGCTCGATCTGCTAACCATCCCCCTTCTGATCCAACCCAGGATGGCCTTGGCCCTCTTGGCTACAAGAACACATTGCTGGCTCATGGTCATCCTGCTGTCCACCAGGACCCCCAGGTCCCTTTCTCCTACACTGCTCTGCAACAGGTCACTCCCCAACCTATACTGGTACATCAGGTTGTTCCTGCCTAGATGCAAGACTCTACACTTTCCCTTGTTATACTAAATTACATTTCTCTCTACCCAGCTCTCCAGCCTGTCCAGGTCTCACTGAATGGCAGCACCGTTTGCTGGGGTATCAGCAACACCACCCAGCCTTGTGTCATCAGCAATCCTGCTGACAGTGCACCCCAATCCCTCATCCAAGTCATTAATAAATACATTAATTAGGACTGGTCCCAGTACCAACCCTTGGGGGGCTCTACTAGACACAGGCCTCCTCCAACCAGACTGTCACATTGACCACTACACTCTCTGGCTGCTATCCTGCAGACAGTTCATGATCCACCTCACTACCCAATCATGCAGTACACACTGCCTCAATTTGGCTGTAATGATGCTGTGTAAGATTGTCAAACGCCTTACTGAAGTCAAGACAGACCACATCCACTGCTCTGCCATTATCTATCTACCTGGTTATGCCCTCATTAAAGGCTATCAGGCTGGTCAAGCATGGTTTCCCCTTGGTGATGCAATCCTCTCAGAGATCCCAAAACAAAGCTGCTGACAGGGCTGATAAACTCCACGGATTCTTCCAAGCGTCTCAGTCACACACTAAACAAAGTAAATATTTCAATTATGATTAATCAAACAGTGCACAATGAAAGCTGGGGAAGTCTTGAGGACAGTGGGAATTACTTAAATTGGAAAGAGCCTGTGAGAGTTTTTCCTATTCCTAATTACAGTACATTGTATTAATCAAGCCTGGAAACCGCAAACCCAAAGCTCATTGTGAGAGAGTTGTCATAGTAGCACACAATGCCAAACAGATCATGATGCACTGTCAGCAGCTTACTGTGCGGACATCATCTAGGTGAGTACTATATAAAGGAATTCCAACCTTAAAAAAAGCAAACTAAGCTGCAGCCTCCAAGAGTAGTTGAAGTTTGACCAGATAAAAGTCAGTGTAACTACAGTGTTAACTGCTGTGCTTAAAATCTCACTTGAAGATCCATCCCAATACTTATTAATTTTGGTACTCAAAAAAACAAATGTAAAAGAAATCCAGTAGTTGTTTAAAATACACAGACTTAGAATTGAAATACTTGTACCAATTTAAAGCAAAAGCATGTATGTGAGAAAATACAGCCTGACAGCAATCTGGATCAACTACCACAATCAACTGCAAGCTTAAGCAATGGGATAATTAACAAGCGCTTTACATACTTATGTCAGTATGCTGTGAGCTATGTGCTTCTGCTCCAGGTTTTCCATCAGCAACTCTGCACAGCTTAGTACATACATACGCATTTCCTGTGGCTTTCACCGCTCATTCCTAAAACCCAAGGAAGACTGCAGACTGATAAGGCACTTTACAGTCCAGATTAGCTCTGCAGTGATTTTGCAGATGCTACAGTAGAAAAGAGGGGTCTCTTCTCATCCAGACAGCATAATTTTGTGTCCTACAGTTTGTTCATGTATTCTTAAGCATAATTTGTTTTTTACTTTTGCTTGTCCTCTCTGGAGTCAAAACCCCAGCACCTGCAAGAAATTTAAAGTTCCAGTCCACCTTGACTCACACAGGTACAGCATTTTATGAAGTTTTAGCCTGAGTTGACATCAGTGCCTTATAGATGCCATAATATTAACCTTGCAATGGATAAAAACAAAGAATCTTTTTTAAAATTGTGTTACCTCTAGACCCATAAGCAATCTAAAAACCCAGCACCAGACAATTATGTGAGGAAATCATGCAATACTCTTGGAAACCAGGGAGTCCATCATAAAGTACCTTCTTTAAAGAAAGCTAAGTGTGAAAAAAGTCACCATTAGTAGTTATACGTGAACCACCCACTATGCCAGAGACATAAATCAAGTTCAGTATTTTCTCTTCTTCCTGTTCCATACAAAAATAGATACAACGTAAAAAGACAAGCTAAAGAAGTCACATTAGCTTCCCTCAAATATTTGGATAACACACTGTATTTTTCATTCTTATGATTAAATACACCCTAATATAAAAGATTCAAGTAGCTAAATATTAATGAATAAATGATCCCAACATTTTATGACAGTCAAGTATTTTAAAATGACAAGTGCTGCCTCCTCTCATCTAGTTATGAAACTCAAGGCACCACTGTGTTTTACATAAACAAAGACAATACAGGCCAGTAACAGAACATGCCATGCAAGTATCTGAACAGGTAAGTAACAAATAAAAAGGAGTAAGTGAACAATGCTCACTTGTCAGACAGGACAAGGGGTAACAGATGCAAACTTGAACGCAAAAAGTTTCACCTCAATAAGGAAAAACTTCTTTATAGTAAGGGTTATTAAATACTAGAACGGGTTGTCCAGAGCAGCTGTGGAGTCCACTTCTCCGTGGACGCGTAAGACCCAACTTGATACATTTTTGTGTAGTTGATTTAGGCTTTTTAGGCAATTATGCTTTTCAGTATCCTGCTTGAGCAGGAGGGTTGGACCCAGTGACCTCAGAAGGCCCCTTCCAACCCAATAAACTGTGTAAAACTAAGGCCATCTTTCAGTTCTGAAGTTTGAGCAGACTCAATAATTATGTATTCCTTTTCCAGATGCAGATCAGTGAGTGAGCAGATTAAAAACAGATATCTAAGACAAAACCAGAAAAGACACAAGAACTCCCAACATCAGATTACTACTAACTCTACTTACTACTGTACTACTGTGGTGCTTGCTTCAGAAACTTATTACTCTTTCAAGAGATTAATTTCTGAACACAGAATCTACAAGCACAGCTGCCAAGGAAGAATGCCAAATACCAAATTTAGTTTAACTTTTTTGGAAGGAAGTGGAAAAAAGATGCATTGCCTTGTATAAAGGCTTTTCATATCTTCCACAGTGACTTTCAATGTATTTCTTTTGTCTGGTAGATCTGGAAACAGAGCTGGCACTGATACATTAAGTGCTATTTCTGTTTGTGCAGGTTGCAAGAATATATTTAATGCACAGCACCAGTCTCAGCGAAATCCCTATGAGCTAGAAAAAGATTTATGTTTTGTTTTTATATCTGACTTCCAAGGTCTATACAGCCATCTAAACACTTGAACAAAAGGTTTAAAGAAGCTGTGGCAATAGTTTTATTTCTCTCCTTTCCTCCCCTCCCACTCTTGAGTTTTGTAGCAAGATACAGTTTAATCCTTCTTTCAGCTTCTGAGTCTCACCTAACTGCCTTTCAAGCACTAAGTAATACCAGCTGGGCTAGCTATGGGTGACAGCTTTATTCTCTTGACTTGGCCTCAGGAGCCTATAGTCCAATTTGCACAGGTTGACTAGATACTCTCCAATGATGCATACACATAAATTCAAATGTAACACAGGCCAAAATTTAATTTCATGTTGTTGAAAAGAGGGAGGCAGAAGCATTTTGAAATTCTCCCTGAAAAGCAGCCTGTAGTATTAGAACAAAGCTGCTTGTTTCTATCGTTCCTTTGTCTGACAAGTTTAGGCTGGTTAGAAAGGTCATTTATGCCTCAAAGCATCAAATTAACATTTGAGGACATGAATTTTAAAAATGGCTATTTGCTCCTGCTCTCTGAATTGCTAATGATTTTTTTTCATTTAAAAAAAAAGAAAAAAGAAAAGGGACAGAGACAGACCCCAAAGTTAAAAAGAGCCTTTTCCTCAGGCAAACTAGGTATTGATTTTATGTTGATGTCAGCACAAGCTGATTACATCCTAATTAAACCTCACAAACTAAGCAGGTAGTTGAAATGGTGTCACGCAAATTTTTTTAATGTCTGAAAAAATACATTTTGGCATTTCCTATGTAACTTTCCTTTCTCTACACAGACAAGCCCCAAAACTCACAAGTGAAATCCCCACTAACGGCAACATCTTCAAAGTATGCTTTGCAAGTCATTGTAATCATTAACACAGAAGGGCTCATCTCACTAGTCCTGATTCTAATAAAGTATGTCTCATATAATTCAATTTGTTATGACTAAAGTGTTGGGTTTTAAAAAGAAACAAACAAAACCCATGTACTTTTGCACTAGATAAACTGGTCCCAAGCACTTAAGTGGTTAACTTAACACTAGGCCTTCCGCTCCTCACCTCTGAAAGTACCAGTGGCTTTCAACATCACTCCACAACTAGCACCGACTAAACTATTAATTGCATATGCATGAAAGCTTTACAAGTGTAGCGGGTTGGGGATTCTCCACTAATTTTAGCAAGTAAGGTCTCGATGACATCTCGGACAAATTTGCCAGACAATGAATGGCTTAGGATACTGGATCAAAGTTTATTAACCTAACTGTATACAGACAAAGAAAAAAAGGAAACAAAAAAAAAGAATAAAACAAATAAAAACCAGCAAGTTGGTGCATACAAACCTAGAAACTGCGTCAAACATGCCATTACACTATCTGAGGAAAATACCATGGGAAGTCACTATTGTTTGGGCCTTAGGTCACGACAGAGATCTGGGCAACTACAACAACAATGCAAACCAAAGAAACGCCCCAATTGCGCCCCGGTGCGGGCGACGCACATCTCAGCTACAACTACAAGCCCCTGTCTCTGTCCTTCCGACCTAAGAGATCTGGGCAACTACAACAACAATGCAAACCAAAGAAACGCCCCAATTGCACCCCGGTGCGGGCGACGCACATCTCAACTACAACTACAAGCCCCTGTCTCTGTCCTCCCGATCCAAGATTTAAGGAGTCTCAAATCCTTCGGCTTTCCAACTATGCACGAAGGGACCTCCCCCAAACTTAAAAGCACCCCCAGTCTTCCTCAGCGGCAGGAAATGACACACAGCTTCTCTTCCCGTTGACCAGTCTCTCCAAAATGGCAGCGGTCCATCGCTCAGTCCCAGTCACGTGGGGGATCCAAAATGGAGGCACGTTCATCGCTGGATCAACAGGGCAACGCCCACACTCCACAGTAGGCCGAGAAGATTCTCAAGGCCCTCTCCTCTCTTCTCTCCTCCTGTCTCAGCTCCAGGGGGGAAGAGGGGGCACCCCAGCATACCACAACGTTACCAAAATGCTGAAGCTGCGCTGTGGGAGGTGGCTGCACGCAGTCTTGCTTTTCCCAGATCGCCCGGATCATGGTGTCAGGTTCAGGCCCGAGGCAAAAGGGCTGCGCGGAGCAGGGGGCACAGCGGCACAAATCAGGGTCTTCCCACGACCACTGAAGAACCGCGGCAGATGCGAAGGCTGTCCATTACTGGACGGGGAGCGGTGCAAACCGGCGCGTCCTCCATTCCAAAAGCAGCGGAGCCACTGGAGAACCTGCGGCAAACTTCACAGCTAGCGCCGGGGCGGGGAGAGCTTACAAGTGCGTCTCCAGACCGCGGCACATCGGCGCTACTGGAGCCCGAGGTGAATCACAGCTGGCAGTCCGGCCGAGGACATGGGGCTACGCGAACACGGGGCATCTGCTCTTCCCGCAGCAGCGGTTGCAATCGCTGAAAAGCCGCGGCCGAGCCGCATCCCGTGCCCTTCCCCCCTCCCCGCCACCGTCCCGAGAACGGACGGGGCGGGGGAGCAGGGGGCGCTCGGCTGAGAAGCCGCAGCCCAAGAGGGCCTGCAGCACACACGAGCGGGCTACATACTTCCTCCTTCTTCTTCTTCTTCTCTTACTTCCTGCCTTTTTTTCTAAACAAAACCGCCCGCTCTGCTTTTTCATAGGCTCACCCAACACGGACATCCGGGGCAGGTCCAGGACCAAATGACACCTTCCCCCAGGACAAGTCCCCTGCGGGGGAGGGGTCCTCCAAAACAAAACAACTCCTTTTTCTTTTCTTCTTCATGAAAGCACAACTGCTGTAAGTTTGAAAACGCTAGCAATTTTCAAACCCCAACAACAAGCTAAAAAATCTTCTGTAAAACCACAAGTATTTTTCAACAGCAAACAAGCTGAAATCAGATCACTCCAAAGAGGTAAGAGGTGCACTTTGAGCAAGAGCTCATCCCTGGTCATTTGCTTTAATCGAGTGCTCTGAAACGTGCTATGGCTTACCACTCACAGCAGACAGAAGTGGAAAACGAACTGCCGACGATGTTCGCTGTCACATGGAGGTCTTGCTGGCTTAAAAAGGCTCAAATTTCAAGCTAAGTTCCCAAACAATAGCACCAACAACTCAACCCCAACCGCCTGTGCAACAGCAGCTGCGAAAGCTAGTGCCACGTTAAGTTGCTTCAAAGGGCTGAGGCTATAGGAGAAGCCCAAGGTAGCACACAGCCAAGACGTTTATATTGGCAACCTCCCTGGGAAACACCCAGGCTTGCCAAAAAGAAATCATCCAAAATTCACCAGAATTGGCTTTCAATAGGAACTTAGTATTTACGGAGAACAAGCCATTCACCGGGAAAAAACTTTTCAGAATTGTCCAAATCTTTCAGCCAAAAAGAACCACCTCATCTCCCCACCTCCTCGCCACACTTTCAGTCAGAACTGT
This sequence comes from Rhinopomastus cyanomelas, assembly GCA_013400115.1. Taxonomy (NCBI): domain Eukaryota; kingdom Metazoa; phylum Chordata; class Aves; order Bucerotiformes; family Rhinopomastidae; genus Rhinopomastus; species Rhinopomastus cyanomelas. Next base: position 10,870 of record VXBP01001135.1, on the reverse strand, counting down.
TTCAGACTCAGCATCTCCGAAGGTTCAAGTATTTATTACCAATCTACAACTCACTTCCAGTCAGGGAAAGACTCACAGAAACTTTCAAGACACTTCACAGTATTTGAACAGACCTTGCTCACCTAAAAATTAGCTAGACACTATACAGTCCCTAGCAAAATAGTCTGTAGTCACAAAGTAACTACCTGAATGTTACTAGGCACTAGCTCATAGTAAATGCAATTGTAAATTGCTAGTACAGAAACAGACATTGTTTAGGAGGCAGCAAAAGATTACAGACAACAGATCCCCACACAGGCAAGTAAAAAATTCTTAATGTTTCCACCTGTTGATGTGAAAAGTATCTCACTGCTTTATGCCAAAACACAGAAAAGTGCAGTGAGCAAAGAAAAAACCCAACAAGCATAAATCTGCTTATGAAAATGCTGCTTCATTACTTTCCTGCAATTGTTATTTGTTGACACATCAATGCATGGAAAAGAAAGTATTTGTCTACAGTTACCCACAGAAGTTAAAAGAATTATTCTTTTAAAGTGTGCCATTATCAGCATGATATGCCAGACAGCGTATTTTTATGTTAGTGTTGTAGCCCAGAAGTTTTTGATAACCTTCCAATAAAACCACCACTTAATTGCAGACAGACTGCAGCAACTTATCAGCAGTTATGAATCCTTTTCTTTACTACTTTTAATTTCAGTTAGCTTTACAACGTGTTGATTGTGAGAACCGTGCCGCAACTGCTACTTCAAAGAGCAGACTGTGAACTAGCTTCAAAAGCACAAGATTTCAAAATGTCATTAATTTGGCCAAAAACCAAATTCTATACTCTTCCACACTGCTTCCACGAATCTCAAAGTGGTGGAGAAATGCTGATGACATTGCACATCAACGTCCAGCATCTCCATGACATAAGCAATACATTCTGTTATAAGAATGTCAGCTAGTACAAAAGACCCTATAGTATGTTTTAAGGCTAGAACAAAGTTATGTCATGTTTCATGGTAGGAAAAACATCTTCCGTACTTCAGGTATTAGAAGTAGTTAATAAAGAGTTAATAACAAAGTTTCTCTCACCAAATTGTTACTGAGTACTGCTCACCTTTTCCCAATATCAGGACTCCTAACACTGTCTAGCCACATCTAACCCACAACTGGCTGGTGTCTTGCTCCTATTCATACAAAATGTACACTCATCACAATGAGCGATGTCATTTACAACATAAAGTTTACCAAATACTGCTTATACTTTGCAGAGTAAAGCAAAAGAATGGAAAGCAGTCAAATGAAAATATAACTTCAAATTTTAAAAAAATATCCAAATCAAAGTTCAAGATTCAGGAATCACACAATCATTTGGGCTGGAAAATATCACAGTAATGATAAGGTTGGAAAAGACCTTAAAGATCATCCAGTCCAACCTAAATCCAAATAAACCCAGTAATCCTAACATCTAACATCTAGATCATGCCACTCAGAAACTCATCCAGCCTAACCTTGAACACCTCCATGGATGGTGACTCAACCACCTCTGTGGGCAGCCCATTCCAAAACCGGATCACTCTTTCAGTGAAAAAACTTTTTGTAATGTCAAGTCTAAACCTCCCTTGATGGACCTTAAGACTATGACCCCTTGTCTTGTCTCCAGTGGCCAGGGAGAAAAGACCAGCCCCTATCTGACTACAACCACCCCTCAGATAGTTATAAACAGCAATAAGATCACCCCTAAGCCTCCTCTTTTCCAGATAATTGGAGTCCAACCATTAATCTAACTGTACCAAACACACTGCTAATCCATGTCCCTAAGTTACATATCCACGCAACTTCAAGCACTTAAAGGGATGGAAATTTAAACACCTTCCTTGCTGCCCTTCTCTGTATCAACACTTCAATGTCTTTCTTGTATTGAGGTGCCAAACTGAACACAGTCCTCATCGTGTAGCCTCAACAGTGCATGGGTGGATGACCTCGAAAACTTCCAACTCCTGTTTTATATACTCTGTGTGCGCTTAACTAGACTTGGTCGTTTTATAGATGAAATCCCTGATGGCGCTGTCTGGAATGAGAAGTGTAAAAGCAGTCTGACTCAGAGGCAATTCAGAGGCTTCCTCATAGACAGTGCTACTATATTACCACTGCATGGATGCTCTAAACAGAACTTGAGAACTTGCCCAGCAGCTATCATCTAATTTAATAATATAACACTAAAGACAGGAAAATGACAGTAGAGAAAGTGCCACACACAAGCAGACTGACTCACCTAGACTCATGTAGAACTTCAGTAGTACAGACAAAATGCATTCTAATTCCTAAGGCCCCAACCACTGAATAGGTTGTGTCTCAAATTTTAGAAGGTGTTTTCCATACTAGTGCAGCTGGTCTTTGGCTCCACTGAAGACCTGGCCCAATAACATACGATAGTGAATCTCATGAACTAGATCTGCCTTGCACAAACAAATTTAACAGTTTCAAAATTTGTTACTTGCACTCTCTTCTCTTGTTTTATTATTAGGAACTGGTTAACAATGATGTTACCAACACTTGCAATATCATTGACAATCTAGTCATAAGACCAAATAGAAATGTGCTTCTCAAAATTTTGTGGTTTTTCCATATACCCTCTCCTTCATAAAGCTGTTGGTAAATTGGTTCCACCACCTATCTGTATTTAAACTCCAAATGGAGTCCTGCAATCTGTATCTTTAACTTCCAATAGGATTAGAATATTTTATACAAAATTTAGTGACAAGTGCACACTAGCGTTTCTGGTAAGAAACACTGTCTCATGAGTTTTTCGGATTTACCTGTGAAGACAGGAAGCTACAAGATTGGTTATAGGAAAAAAGGTAGCCCAAAAACCCCATTGACTAATAAAGCCAGGGAAGCAACTTCAAAGAAGCTGCCTGGACCTGCTTAGCAAGTATGCAGGCAGCCTAGAAGCCTCTGCAACCAAGTTCTTCCAAAACCTTTTACTTAAATGACTCATTTTTAAATGCGCTGTTTACTTATACTGCCAGTGAGGCTGACAGCGAAACACACTTTCTGACACTCTTCCACAGACTGCATGTTTTCTAGATAAGGTAATTTCTGGTATTTGTTACATAAAATCCAGAATCACAGATCTGCATTTAATCCAATTACAGAGCTGAAGAGAACGTAAGCCAGAAGGCAATCAAACCCAAAAACAGCCTAATTTTATTCGTTTTTAAATGAAACCTGATCACTTTGCCACCTTTAAATTACTTTTCTACAAAGTCTGCCCATAATTTAAGAAAAAAATGTAATGAGATCACGGTGCTCTTACTGCTCTAGTACTTCCGTTAGCCGATAGGCCGGGCAGAGGAACGAACGTCTCAGCCTCCCAAAATCCTCCACACACTGAAACCTTAGGGCAGTTTTGGGCACCTTCGCGGGCTCATCTTCCGCACCGAAGGCGAAGTCGACGCCGTCTGGGAGGAGAACGGGTAGGAGGCGGAGTTTCCGTGGATGAGGAGGGCGTTTCCCGCAGCAGAGGACGGTGGCAGGCTGCCCGTATCCCTCAGTCAGTGCCGCCAGCCCGTGGCTGTCCCCGCTTTGACCCACCCGCGCTGACGTCACGGCGGCGGCATTCCCGAGCCTCACAACCCTTGCCCGTGGGAGGGCAACAAGGGGCTGGCCCGGAGCCAGGCTGAGATCAGCGTTCTATTGCGCACTTCCACTCCGCTGGGTAATGCACCTTCCGCCTTTAACCCCTTGTGCGCGGCGCTCCTGACAAACCCTGTAGCTGTGCAGCGAACGGGAAGCCATCGACACACTTGGTTCTAACAGCAAGCGGAGCCCACCCCTGGTACCACAGAGCAGACCCAGCCGGGTACACACAGGTTCCTTTTTCAGTTTTACCCAAGCCAGTCAGACATGCAGACTCTACAGAAGCTTTGATTTTAATCTGATTTATGTTTCCATAAATCCTGAAAGTGACACTGGTCACACACACTACAGGCAAACATGCTGAGCACCATCAGTGTTATACTAGCACTGGGACAGAGGCCCTTCTCACTAGTCAGGAACCAGAACAGCTGCCTGAAGTTGTGGATGCCTCATTCCTGAAGTGTTCAAGGCCAAGCTGGATACAGCTTTGAGCAGCCTGATTCAATGAGAGGTGTCTCTGTCCATGGCAGTATCGCCAAGGTCCGTTCCAACCCAGAACATTTTATGCATCTAGACTGAGTTAAGAAAATACTCAAAATAAGTAGGTTTAAAATGAAGGGTGGGTGAGAGGCTAAGTATAGTTGTGGTAACAGCCTGCTACATCTGAGAGGCAAATTATTTGCAATAATCTCTAACCTAGAGAAAATGTATGTAACCTTCAGAAAGCTTGGTAACCTTAGTTTTCATAATTCAGTCACACAGACCTTCTACTCTTAAGATGGCAAAGTTCCTAAAGATGTATAGATAGCACAGCATAGTATAGTCTTTCCTATCATCCCAACCATTCTCTAACCCTCTGAAGAAAACAACCTGATTTTAAGCTTCAGTGGCCAGCCTGTGGCTCTATTACAGCCATGGAACTGCTGCTACTTAAACACTCCCCATCCAAACATGCACCTGTTGCTTTGCAACTAATGCCAGGAACAATGCAAAGAAAACAAACTAGTTCACACTGTCCAGTGCACAAGTGTCAACAACTGCATGCAACAAATTCCCAGATGGAACATACTCATTGTTTGACATTCAGTAATGTTCTCTCATCACAGATTCCTATTCTACACAATCAGTTTTAGCTCTGGTTTACTGGGCATGCATCATACAAAAACATTTTTTGTCCGTTTAGGTGAACATTTACCCAGTACTTGCAGCCTCACTCAGGAAGAGAGACTCAATTTAAGATGCTGATTACCCTGAGAACATTTGTGTAAAGTTCTCTTGACCCTCAAAAGCACCTCAGTACCTCAGCATTACAGATGATGCAAACCTGAATCAGATAATCTGAGAAACAACATAGTAAAATTAGAGATCATTTTAAAACCAGTCAGCAAGTAGCCTGCTGGCAGTGTGTAACTGTCACAGCAACTTCCTTACAAAAAGCAGGAAAGCATTTTACAGACATTTAGTTTTAATTAGTGGTTTCCAGACCCCCACTAAATCACTCACAGCACAAGTAACTGTATTCCTGTAACCACATCAGTTGGCCCAAGTCTGAAGGAAAAAACCCATCTAAGCACTTCTTGAAACAAGGCAAGTACAGTGTTGCAAGAACAATTTTGCAGTTAGGTTTTTTAAATGACAAACTAAATTTCCGGAAACAGATTTTCATGTTTTAAACATAAGGAACAAGTTCTGATTTTTAACGTTCCCCACTTGAAAAGGAAGATAAGAAAGCAATACAGCCTGACAGAGAGCACTCAGAGTAGGACACTGCTCAGGGACAGCTAAAGCAAAACCAAAGCTTTGACTTCCAAACTGTAATTTTTCCCCACTGCTTTTTAATTTGACAGTTACCAACCTATGCACCTAAATTAAAAGAGCACCACTATAACTACCTTGGCATAAGGAAGAAGAGGCACTACAGAGGGAACAACACTTCTTCCACTTTCTCAGCCAACCGGCATGTATTTCAGGAAGCAGAGCACAATACATTCCTTTTTTCTGCCAGCAAAACAGTAGAAAGAAGCTTGCCCACTGAGGCTGTTAAACTGTCTTTTTAACATACAAAACTACATCTGATAAATCAAATGCTTGGAAGATTCACCTAGGAAAAAGAGACATTCTGCTTTTGGATATTTTATTTCCTCTTCTTGGTTTGACTGGCAGGGGATGGTTATTGTTTCCTCCTTCCATCTTGTTTGTTGGCTTGTTTTTCGGGTTTTTTTTTAATAAATAGCCTCAAAAGCCTTAACTGTCAATTCAAAGATGACTAGGAGGAACCAAATAAACCAGATTCAAAGGTGACTCTGCTCTTCCTTGGACAGACTTGCTGCATTAGCATAAGTACAGTTAATGACTTATGGTTAGGATTGAGAAATCCATAGCACCTCCGGCTAAGATACCTACAGGCATGACCTCACCTGCATTACTTTCAGCACTAAGAAAGGAGTTGAAGTTGCAGAAGACTGCACCAACCAATTTTTCCTCCTTATTCTGCCCTCACAAGTTGCACCAAAAGTCCCATCCAGAGTCCTAAATCCTAAAACAAATCAACAAATGGTCTCAGCTTTCTTTCACTGGTAAGTCCCCTAACCCACAGCACCACATCATGCCACACACGAAGGAAAAACCTCACTTCTGCTGGCACAAGTGAATGAATAGGGCATAGACTGAAAGAAGCAGGTGAAAGTCTAGTTTATACTGACATTGCAGCCTAAATAATACAAAAGTACGCATTAGGTTCATCCACTGGCCACAACTCATGGCAAAATGTACTTAAAATATTTAACCCACCTGAGGAATTACTTTAATAGGTTTTTACAAGTTTAAAAATTTACATTTCAAAATAAAACTAGGTAAACTCAAAAATGCAATAGCTTCCACGGAAATATGACAGGTAAACCCAACATACCCCAGTAACATTTATTCTCCCCCCACTGCATTTTCAAATTGTTAACAAAAAAAATCCAAAGCATAGAAACTACATGTCACTTAAGTTGTTGACTTGACACAAAAACATCAGTCCCTGAACTTTTATTCACTTTAATGAACAAGGTTAGGAAAGTCTGAAACTTTCACAAGCCCCCCGACTATAGAAAACTACTCTATGCAATTTCAAGTAAAGGACACCAAATTTGAATTTGTTTCATTATTACATGTTTCAGGGTCATATTAGTTCTTTTTCAAAATAGTTTTGCTAATTGCTAGCAAGGGTTTAAGCATATTTTCTTGAAAAGCCAAGCCCCTACAAGAAGAGGGCCAAAACCTGCCTATACAGCACGGAGTTTACTATAGTATCCTTCCAGCACTTATAGAGAGCTGTTCCAGTTCCAACTAAAAGCTTCCTTGCATAGTCTGCCTACAATACAGTGTCCATAATAAAATGCAACTATGTGCAAGGAAGCATCATGAGCTAATTGGAACTGCAACTCTAAGGAGTGTCACAGTAAGGAGTGTCACAGGGTTCAAACAAAACAAAAACACAATGGCAGTGTCATGGGATGCTGCAACAGTGTATTTCTTACAATCGCATATCAGACAAGAATCATTGTACAAAGAAAGAATATCAGCCACTTATAATGAACCTAGCTCCTAAGGTTCTCTGCAATCGTCAGTTCAAAATGCACTCTTCTACAGAATCACGTCTTCTTAATTTCAAAGCATCAGAAACAGCTGGAAACATTCCTGCATTGCACCAACACAGAAAAGCTAGTATTTAGAACTGTAGTATTGCTGCAACAAAACACAAAATAAAATGAACTGACAGGAGTACACAGTGCATTGAAGTATTAGCTGGCTGCTCACGGCTTGGATGAGCCCACAATCTGATGAATAAAACATTGGTTGAACGGCCGAGCCCAAAGAGCAGTGGTTAATGGAGTTAAATCCAGCTGGCTGCCTGTCACAAGTGGCATGCCTCAGGGCTCGGTGTTGGGACCATCTCTGTTTAACATCTTTATTGACGATGTCAATAAGGACATAGAGTATATCATCAGTAAGTCTGCAGATGCCACCAAGTTAGGTGTGAGTGTTCCTCTGCCAGAGGGTAGGGAGGCTCTTCAGAGAAACCTGGATAGATTGGAGTAATGGGCCAATGCTAATGGCATGAGCTTCAACAAGGCCAAGTATCAGATCCTGCACTTGGGCCACAACAAACCCATGCACCACTACAGGTTTGGGGATGTGCGGCTGCAGAGCCATCTGGCAGAGAGGGACCTCGTGGTTCCAACTGACAGGAAGATGAATATGAGCCAGCAGTGTGCAGAGGTGGCCAAGAAGGCCAATGGCATCCTGGCTTGTATCAGAAATAATGTGGCCAGAGGTTATTGTCCCACTACATTCGGCACTGGTAACACCACATCTTGAACACTGTGTCAAGTTTTGGGCACCTCAATACAAGAGACATGTGGAGGTGCTGGAGCAGCTGCAGAGGAGGGTAACTAAGCTGGTGAAAGGCCTGGAGAATAAAACTTATCAGGAGAGACTGAAAGACCTGGGGCTCTTTAGTTTGAAGAGGAGAAGGCTGAGAGGAGACTGAGAGGAGACCTCATCACTCTCTACAGCTACCTGCAAGGATGTTGTGGAGAGGTTGGTCCTGGTCTCTTGTCACAAGCTGTTAGTGATAGAACAAGAGGGAATGGGTTCAAGCTACAATAGGGTAAGTTTAGACTGCATATTTGGAAGCATTTTTGTAACAGAAAGGGTGCTCAAGCAGTGGAATAGGCTTCCTGGGGAGGTGGTTGAGTCATCATCCCTGTTGTTTAATCCAATGTTTAAACATCATTTGGATGAGGATAAGGTGTTGAGGGATATGGTTTAGGGGTGAACTTGTAAGGTAGGGAAGATGGCTGGACTCTGTGATCCCAGGGGCCTTTTGCAGCAAGAGTGATTCTGTGGTTGCAAGGAAAAATTAAAGGGTATTTGTGACTCAAAGCTATGATTAAAAAGTGGGTAATATGATATCCAAGAAAAGTGGACATTACAGGCCAAAAAGGTGAAACACTACAAAATGTGAAACTTTCTGATGTTTAAACATCATAACAATAGCAATGTCTACAATGGTAATGGCTCACAACTCCATTTGCAGGTTGCTTGAAGCAGGACGGGGGAGGGGGCACATTCATGTGTATCATTGTATTCATTTGCATTATCCACTCTGCCTCTGTAAACTGGCAGTCTCTCCAAGAAGTTTATGGTGAAGGTGAAGGTCAAAGCTAATCTGCCACCTCTTAATAGTCTCCTGGAAGCTTCCCGACAGACAAAGAGAGTAACTAGCTTTGAAAAGCTGAGATGTAGAAAACAACACACCCTTAGGTAAATCATCGTCTTCACAGACCTGCAGGGAAGAGACTCTTCCCCTGGGAATACTTATTTCCTCAAAATGGCCATCTTTGCTAGAGAAGTCTCCTAAATATTAAAAAAATACAGTAATAACATACAACCAGTATTTACATGGAACTTTTCTCTTGGTGCTCCTAAACCACTGTATTTCTCAAGTGCTAAGTCATAATCAAAATTCTCTACTTCCAACTTACATTTCACTGCTATTACTTCAAGGAATGCAACATTTAAAAATTACCAGTCTTTCAAGTCTATTAATTAGGTGGTTACCTCAAATTTTATCTGAAAATCTGATGCCATACTTAAGTCACCATGCACAGGCATAAATTATAACATGCAAACGAAAGCTATGCCAAAACTTCTGAGAATTCACTCTGTGTCTCACATTTCAAGGAAGCTGTCTTTTGATAGGACAACCTTAGTAATTACTGTAGAAGGTGGCAACATCAGTATTTTCTAGGAGAAGCCAGAGTATTTAATAAACTGTCATAGATTGAGTTGCAGTAACACTTACTTCTGAGCTAATAAATACTTCTCTATGCTACATTGTCTTCCTTTACAATGGTGCTGACCAGGAGCGTGACTCCCATTCTGTCAAATGAACAGGGCTAGGTAGAATCTACTGATGTACTTGCAAGCAAGTTTCTCCTTTTGCTTCACTGGTCCTACACAGAATTGAAAGAAGGAAATACGCCTTCATCCTAGTTACCGAATGAGATATAGTCTAATCTCTGAACAAACTTCTTAATCTGTGGACTCTGAAGAGAAAACAGGTCTCTAAAACAGAAACATGATGCTCCCTTCAATGCTCACCAAAGGCTGAGCTCCAAATTGTGTTCCAAGAACTTTAGGAAAGACAGATTAGCCACCTTGAAAAGAATCTAAAGTACAAACAGCCAGAGCCAACAGACTGCAGTTTGCTTCCTTACATCCTCACTTATGAGCACTCTTCCATTTCTGTCATCTTGATAAAATAGATCAAAAAACCTATAAAAGTGTACAGAACTTCTTTAGAGGACCCCAAACATACAATAAAATCTCAGTCATGCTACTTTCCAGTGACAGACAACTGTAGAGGACAGAAGCAGTCACGATTGGTTTTGTCAGTTGGCAATTTCTGTCAGGAAAAAAAAAACAAAATCCAATCCAGACCAAAACCCCTATCGACATACTTCCACTAACAGCTCTGACCACATAACTTTGCCTTTTGGGCTGAAAGCATCCATTTGCCTCACTTGGTTAGGTATTTAAATTCAAACTCATTACCATGCCCTTCAGACCATTACTATGCCCCTTCACTATGGACTTGTAAAATTTTCTCTAATGAAGTCTTATGTGGAAGAATATATTTTATTCTAGCTTCCTTGTACTCAAGACAGACATTTTCTTATGAGATTTAAAGAGGCAAAGCAAAATTTAAGTGCAGAACAGGACTGGTGAAATGAATACTTTGTTTAATGTGTTTATAACATGGAGGGAACTTGAGTGATAAAAGCCCACTTGTCATTAATGTAAAATTTACAAGAGCTCTGGCTGTGAGATACTCCCCTGTGTCCAGCACGATTCTAAAAACTTCTGAACATTTACGTTTTTACCTAGACATACATCTTCAGTGACCCATTACACAATATATGAATTTATCTTTTAATTATTATCAAAACTGCTATATTATAGACATGGCATTGATCTTGACTTTCAATAACTTAAAACAGTTCAACACCCTCTTAAAAGCAACAGCAGTATTTCTGCAGCATGTTCTAAGCAACACATTGAGTCTGCCATATAACATCTGCAGCGATCTTTTCCTGCGTGCTTACTGCCACCAGCTGCATGTTGTTTCCAGGAATACATAGGAGGAATCACAGAATCATCATGGACCTCCAGGGTCATCGAGTCCAACCTTTTCTCC
>VXBP01001134.1:1438-21080 GCA_013400115.1 Rhinopomastus cyanomelas | reverse complement strand
CGGCCCGCCCCTGCCGCCTCGGCCCGCCCCTGCCGCCTCGGCCCGCCCCGCCGCCCTCCGTTCCGCTACCTCCTCGTCGTCATCGTCGTCGTCGTCCTCCTCCAGCTCGTCCTCCAGCTCCTCGGCTTTGCTGGAGCCCGCCTTGGGCAGCAGCTCCTCCGGAGAGAGGGACGCGGCGGCCGCCATCACCACCAGCCAGAGACAGAGGGAGCGAGGAGCCAGCGGAAGGGCGGGCAAAGCGCCGCCGGAAGCGAGACCGAGCGTCCAGAGCGCGGGCTCGGTGGCAGCAGCGCCCCCTGGCGGCCCGGAGGAGCGCCCCCCCGCCCCCGCGCTTCTCACCCCCGACACCCCAGCATGACACTTCACATAGACCCGTAGAATCTGGTTTTAAATGTAAATTTTTATATGAAATATGCAAAACTTGAAGGCGCAACCCCAGCATCCCGCTGGCCCAAGGCCAGTGGTGATCCCACAGTACCGGCACCCCAAGGGGACAGATTTGGGAGAGCAAGGTGGGAGGGTCTCTCTCTCCACAGTTATAATCACTGGAGGTATCTTCTCCACCACCTGTTGCCAGGCTGCTTTAGGAAAGAGGGTACCAACTGCTGGGTGAGGGAAAGTAGTGAGGTAAAGTGCTCTACCTTAACGCGAGCAATAATTAACAGTGCTACAGAAACAACCCTTACACAGTACCTACATCACCACACAACAGTGGGGCACCTTGATACTCGTGGAGTTGTGGAAGTACCTACAGACAGTCCCAAGGCAGCTCAGAGGCCCAAGGCAATCAACACCAACACCCTCTCCCTGGGGATGGTCAAGGCTCAGAGCCAGCCACCCACTCCCCCATCCTCCAGACACCTCTTCTTCACTTCTTCTCCTGGCTGCAGTTCTTCAGGTCATCCAGCTCCTTCTGCATCAAGGTGGCCTCAGCTGTGGTCTCACTGAGCTGCAACAACAAGAAGAGTGTGCTACTCCTCCCATCTCCACTCTGTGCTACAGATGAGGGACGAACACTGGATCTATGACCTCACTGCCTGCTGTGTACCTCAGACACATGCTATGGAACATCTGTCCTGGTTTCAGCTCAGGCAGAGCCGATTTTCTCCCTAGAGCTGGCAGCACAGTGCTGTGTTTTGGGTTCAACGTGAGAATAATTGATAACATGATCAACAAAAGGAGAGAGAAGTAAACCCTCAAGAGAAGCCAAGTGATGCACAGTGAAGCTGCTCACACAGACCAATGCCTAAGCAGTGATCTGCCCCCCCCAGACAACTCCCCCCCCCCCCAGTTTATATCCTGAGCACGATGTTCTTTGCTATGGAATATCCCTTTGGCTAGTATGGGTCGGCTGGCCTGGTCACACTCCTTCCCAACTCCTTCCCTGTGCACCTGCTCGCCGGCAGAGCACAGGAAGCTGAGAAAACCCTTAGCTTAGGATAAGCACTACTTAGTGACAGCTAAAACATCAGTGAGCTGTCATCACTGTTTAGTTCTCACACTAAATCCAAAACACAGCATGGTACCAGCTGCCAGGAAGAAAATTAACCCCCAGCCAAAACCAGGACAATGCAAAAGACCCTTAGAGGAATCAGAGGTTTCTCTCTCTCTGCAGAAGCACCTTGTGCCACAGCAGCACGTGCACCCAGACGCTTGTGCCCTGGAAGCTTTTCCAATGTCACAGCACAAGCTTTCCAAAGACATTATCAAAATTCACAGCCTCAGGCCAACACCTTGGTGAAGGAATTTGCTCCTGTTTAAGTGAGAGAGAAGCTCAGATTTCACACTTCACTGAAGACACCTGTAAAACCTGGAGAAGAGATGGGACTTCCTGCTAAGCACTCCACTAAAACCACTCGCCAGTTTTAAAACAAGGAGAGAGCATAAAGGAGGAAGATGAGGATGGAGTCTTAACCATTCTCCTTGGATTTTACTTTACAGCCCTACAGGGCACAGGATGCTACAAAGCCCCATTCTCAATCGCTGACAGCATATATGGCTCAACCTTCTTTATCACCACAGGGTTACATGGACTCCACGTAATTACTGCGTCTTCATTCCTTCTAGTCTGCTTCCTGGGGCTAATCAAATTCCACTTTACATCAAACCACCACTTCAGGTTCAAAGTGGCTGCTTGATATTGACGCTTTGTAGACGTCATTTGATTACTGCTCTACACAGCCATTTACCGATGAAGATCTTGCTCGTCTAGTATACTAATTACAACTTACTTCCAACCTCTAAACTCTGGTGCAACCCCAGAGAAGAGCAAGAAACATAATTGTATTTATACTCACCCTATCCACAGCCCTCAGCATCCTCCTAAACCTCTGACCAGCCCAAACCAACCCAGACTCAGAAAAGCTTTCCCATACAAATGTGTCTTCAACCCCCTCGGTGTGGAAGCCCACCTACCATTCTCAATCTGATTTTTCCTCAGTAGCAATCCAATTCCTCCTGTTTGACCTAGAAATCACATTACTACTACCCCTCCCAGGAGCCACCCAGCTCCCATCCCCAACCTCCATCAGTGTTTGTTCACAGAATCATTAGGGATTGGAAGGGACCTCAAAAGATCATCTAGTCCAATCCCCCTGCCTCAGCAGGATCACCTACATCAAGGCAGACTTACAGAGTCACTTCACAGACTGAGAACAGGTATCGGTTTCCCTGAATGTGTATCCAGGTTTTAGGCATGGAAGTTGTGATCTCTGGGTAAGTTTTGTTTGGGAATGGGTTTGGGAATGTTGCCATCCATAGGTTTACACACCGAGTAGATGTCACACCATTTATCACTGCAGATGGAAGCCTTAATCTCCTGTGACCAGGAAGAGTGGCTGTAACTCAGTTTCATCGTTAGGGCTGCAGCTAGAGAGGCAGGAAAAATGCCCTACTCCACGCAGGAAGGGGAAGAGGAGACATGGCACTTCGCAGGGGCTGCTCTCCAACCCAGCCACAGAGTTTACTAAAGACAAGCTCTGCTGTGAAAGGAGCTTTCCCCTCTTCTCACCGACAGGATCAGACTACTCTCACAATCACTTTGCTGTTGCAGTTGTCTTGCACAGCAGGGCAAAGCAGAAAGAGCAGGATCCAATGAGAACGGCATCTTTTGGCTGTCCCAGCACTCTTCGCGTAGGTGCATCCTCTGCTACGAGCAAGTGGCTGTTGGTCAAAGACTCACCATGTCCAGCAGAATATCCACTTTCAAACGAAGGAGGTTATTTTCTTCCTCTAGCTGCTGGTTTCGTTTGCACAAGCGCTGCATTTCCCTAAAATCCCCCATGTAGTTTCCTGATTCTGGAAGGAAATAAAGAAGTCAAGATACAGATTGTCAGCCACCCGTGGCTACTTCAGATCAAAGCAAGCTGAGCTGCTCTCTACCTGCCACCCAAAGGCCATTTTCGAACTTGAGGCTTTGGCCAGCCAGAGTCATGGTGGGGTTGCCATACTGGAGGCCCAGCTCAGTCTCACGGGTTGATCTGTCCATCTGCAGAGAGAAGATTACACTCAGCATTTTACAGATATACAAGATAATTCCTTGCTCTCCCATTTCTTAGTGACTGGCAATCCAACAGAATCACAGAAGCATTAGGGATTGGAAGGGACCTCGAAAGATCATCTAGTCCAATCCCCTTGCCACAGCAGGATCACCTAGACCAGGTCACACAGGAACATACCCAGGTGGGTCTTAAACATCTCCAGACAAGGAGACTCCACAGTCTCCCTGGGCAGCCCCTTCCAGTGCTCTGTCACCCTCACTGGGAAGAAGTTCCTTCTCAAATTCATGTGGAACCTCCTATATTCCACTTTATACCCATTGCCCCTTGTCCTATCACTAGATGACATTGAGAAGAGCCTGGCTCCATCCTCCTGACACCCACCCTTTCCACATTTATCAACATTAATGAGGTCACCCCTCAGCCTCCTTTTATCCAAGCTCAAGAGACCCAGCTCCCTCAGCCTCTCCTCATAAGGGAAATGTTCCACTCCCTTCATCATCTTTGTGGCTCTGAGCTGGACTCTCTCCAGCAGTTCTGTGTCCTTCTGGAATTGAGTGGCCCAGAACGGAACACAGTAGTCCATATGTGGCCTCATCAAGGCACTGTAGAAGGGTAGGAGAACCTCTCTTCACCTACTAACTACCCCCCTTCTGATGCACCCCAGGATGCTATTGGCCCTCTTGGCCACAAGGTCCCATTGCTGGCTCATGGTCATCCTGCTGTCCACCAGGACTCCCAGGTTCCTCTCTCCTACATTGCTCTCCAACAGCTCAGTCCCCAACCTACACTGGTACCTGGGGTTGTTCTTGCCCAGATGCCAGACTCTACACTGCCCTTGTTACAGTTCATTTAATTTCTCCTCGCTCAAATCTCCAGCCCACCAAGGTCTCACTTAATGGCAGCTCAACCTGCTGAGGTGTCAGCCACTCCTCCCAGCTTTGTGTCATCAGCAAACCTGCTGACAGTGCTAACTCTTAATCAAAGTCATTAATGAATAGACTGAATAGTACTGGTCCCAGTACCGATCCTTGGGGGACTCCACTAGTTACAGGCCTCCAACTAGACTCTGTTCCCTTGACCACTACTCTCTGACTTCTATCGTGCAGCCAGTTCACAATCGATTGTCCAGACCACACTGCCTCAGGGCTTAAAGACTGCTGGTGAGAAGCTTTCAGTGAAAGTTCTGGACTGTCCATGCGGTGACGATCCTACACTGAGCTACTTTACTTTTACCTTCATATATAGGCCCTGGTGATCAGAAACGTTCCACACCACAAGAGGAAAGCAGCACCGTTGGGAGCTCTTGTTGAGGTTGTGGCACTTGTAGAGGCCACTCGTCCCTGGTCACCAAGCACCCAGAATCATAAATCGATAAGGTTGGATACGACCTTTAAGACCATGAAGTCCAACCATGTAGCCATCCCTACCCAACCCACCACTAAACCCTGTCTCAAAGCTCCTTAACTACAAGACTTTAAGCGCATGCAGGGACGGCAATTCAACCCGGTCCCTGGGCAGCCCGTGCCTGATGACCTTTCCAATGAAGAAGCTTTTCCTAGTATCTAACCTAAACTTTCCCTGGCACCCACCACCTTAAAACTGTTTATCTTTCAGAATGGAAATGAAGGACTGAAGGCCGCTTGAAGCAGGAAGAGACTCCCCATTTCACAGCAGACTGGCAATCCGCTCACAGAAGAGCCTTGGATGCCACATCCGCACGGCACAGCCGCAGCCCATTCCCACCGGCAAGGGGCTCACCGAGTGCAGGCTGGAGAGCGAGGCGCATTTCCTCGGGGGGGTCTTCTTGGGGCTGAAGGTGCTCCCGAAGAGAGGCATCGTGTGCGGCTGTCTGGGCGCTCCCAGCCACCTCCCCAAGCGCTGCTCCCCGAGGAGCCCGAGCCCGAGTCCGCAGGCCTGGAGCAGCGATGCGACGATCCGGCCGCGTCGGCGGGGACAGGAGCTGCTCCAGCCGACCCTTTTCGGGCTCTTCCACTGACGTTACCCGCGAGCAGACCCCGCACCCGCTCTCCTCGCTGCCGCCCTTCCGAAGGGGCTCCAATGGCGGTCGGGACGGGGCTGGGGCGGGGGACACCCGGCACAGGCCCACCCTACGGCACCGCTGGGGAGAGAGAAAGGCAGAGTGGGTGAGCGATACCCCCCCCCCCGCCCCGGCCTCGTTCTGCTCCCCGTCCGGCATCGCGGCTGCGGGCAGAGCCCGTGAGCAACCCCAGCCCCCCCCCCCCCTCCGCGCCGGTCGACAGCACCGGGGAGTGCGGTGGGGGGCGCCGGCCCGGGCCGTTCTGTCGGGGTTCGGCTTCGTTAAGGGCTGGGGGGGATCACCTCTCCGTCGATCAGCGCCTGCTCCCGCCGCTGCGCGCTCCGGGAACCGTTTGCGGCCCTTCGGTTGCCAGGGCGACAGCCGGGGCCCCGCCGCGGCTGCCGGGAAACAGAAGGAGGGGGAGAAGGAGGGGGATGGTCGAAGGGGATTCTCTGGCGGGTGGGCCCTCGCGTCGCCCCGTGGGGCTGTGGGGATGGGGTTCTTGTCGCGGGCTGCTCACTGGCTCCTCAGACTCCCCCTGAAATGCTGGAGCTGGTTGGGAAATTTGGGGAGGAGAAGTGTTAACATTGTTCTTGTAGATAAACAGTGAAACGCCATCAGGCAGAGGCTCCCTCCTTGCTTGGGAAGGGGGAAGAAGTTGAGAAGGGCTGGAGGCCTGGATGGTGCAGGTTCAGGGAACGATGGCTTGTCAGCAGGAGAGAGAAGAGCAAGCAGCTCATGGAATCATCTAATCACTGAATCACAGATTCACTGAGGCTGGAAAAGACCTCTGAGATCATCCAGCCCAGCCTTCGACCTGGCATCACCACACTGGCCAGACCAGGGCACTAAGTGCCACAGCCAGTCTGTGGAGGGATGGGGATTCCTCCACTGCCCTGGGCAGTCCATTCCAGTGTCTGATCAACCTTTCCATGAGGAGGTGCTTCCTAACATCCAACCTAATCCTCCCCTGGCAGCTTCTGGCTCTGCCTTCTCGTCACTAGTTGCCTGGGAGAAGAACCTGAACTACACCTGTCAGGTGTATAGAGTGATAAGGTCTCCCCTGAATCTCCTCTCCTCCAGGGTAAACAACACCAGCTCCCTCAGCCTCTCATCAGACTTTCCCTCCAGTCCCTTCCTCTGCCTTTTTCCTCTGGACCCACTCCAGCCCCTCAATCTCTTTCTTGAAGTGAGGAGCCCAGAACTGCCCCCAGTACTCAAGGTGAGGCTTCACCAGTGCCCAGTACAGGGGAAGAAGTATGTCCCTAGTCCTGCTGGCCACTCGGAAAGGACCCTTCAAGGTAATCTAGTCCAATCCCTTGCACTGAGCAGGGATAGCTTCAACTAGATCAGGTTGCCTGGAGCATCGTTCAGCTTGGCCTTGACTGTCTTCAGAGACAGGGCATCTATCACCTGTCTGGGCAAACTGTGCTCACTGTAAAACAGTTCTTCCTTACATCCATCTAAATCTCCCGTCTTTTAGTTTAAAACCATCACCCCTTGTCCTGTTACAACACCCCCTGATAAAAAAAAAAAGTCTGTCCCCAATAAAAAGTCTGACCCCATCTTTCTTTTAAGCCCCCTGTAAGCACTGAAAAGCTGTAATAAGGTCTCTGTGGAGCCACCTTTTCTCCAGTTCCTTAGTAAACTGTTCTCTCCAACAGTCCCTGTGTCTCAATTTTCTGCACATGTTGCAAAGTTCTCTCTTCTCAGCACATGATGGAGTAAATTTAGTCTTATTGTGTTACTTGCTGGCTTGTATTCCAGGGGAGGTGGCTTTAGAAGTTGGGTTTGGAATGAGCAGCAGAGGTATGAAGCACACGCCACCAATATTTTTTGTACCTAACACACATGACTGACATTTCTGTATTTCAGAGGCAAAATAAGTCTCCTTTTCCTAATTTCAACATAATTCTCCAATCTGTTAGAATGAAGTGATCTGAAATTACTTGTCTCATTATTAGAAAAGCTGCTGTTGAGGACTTTGGGAGGCTGTCCTGAAAATTTGCGATCAATGAGGTATGAGGCTGCTGCTTTTCTTTAAAGAGGCGCAACCACAGAATGACAGAACATTAGGGATCGGAAGGGACCTCGGGACATCTAGGCCAATCCCCCTGCCACAGCAGGATCACCTAAATCAAACAGCACAGGAACATGTCAAGGTGGGTTTTAAATGATTCCAGAGAAGGAGACTCCACAACCTCCCTGGGCAGCCCTTCCCAGTGCTCTGTCACCCTCACTGGGAAGAAGGGAAAAAGAGGAGGGTGGGTAGTGGGAAGGGTAGGCAGATAAACAGAAGGGCTAGGAAAGAAGGAGAAAGTGAGAGAATCTACAACATGTTATTATGCTTTGTACCTATTTAATACTCCACTAAGTTAAGTCTTTCATCCTTAGAGTGCTTCACTGGCATCCATCCTGCCTGAAGTGAACCAGAAAAGGGCTCGCATGGAATGCGAACTGGCAATATACCAGCACCAACCCAGTGGCCCCAGGCAATAAAAATCCCTGGGCATGCAGTATCTTTCTGGTAGTCCAGTTAAGCAACATCTGATTCTTGCAGGACATGTGCTATAAAAATGTGGCCTTTTGACCCCTTGTACTAGAGTTCGTGCACTGGAAATTGGTGATTTTCTTTTACGAGTAGGGATTGCAGTGTCACACCCTTAAGAGTAGCACAAACGTTTGCAGCTCTGAACAAGCTGTAAAGTATTTGTGGCTCCTATCAGCATTTAACATCCATATGTGTGTGCACACAGGCATATGTTAGATAAGAAAGAGGAAAAGACAAGCCAGAGGTAAAATGAGGGCAAGAACCTTTAAAGAAAAGTTGGGAGAATGTACAACTACAGTTTTGAGCTGAAAAAAATATGTAGCTGTCCACAGAATCACAGAACATCAGGGATTGGAAGGGACCTCAAAAGATCATCTAGTCCAACTCCCCTGCCACAGCAGGATCACTTAGACCAGGTTGCACAGGGCCGTATCCAGGTAGGTTTTAAACATCTCCGGAGAAGGAGACTCCACAACCCTCTGAGCAGCCCCTTCCAGTGCTCTGTCATCCTCACTGGGAAGAAGTTCCTTCTCATATTTATATGGAACCTCCTATGTTCCAGCTTACACCCACTGCCCCTCTATCTAGATGGCATTGAGAAGAGCCTGGCTCCATCCTCCTGACACCCACCCTTCACATATTTATAGACACTAATGAGGTCACTCTTTAGCCTCCTCTTCTCCAAACTCAAGTGACCCAGCTCCCTCAGCCTTTCCTCATAAGGGAGGTGTTCCACTTCCTTCATCATCCTTGTTGGTCTGTGCTAGACATGCTCTAGCAGCTCTGTATCCTTCTTGAACTGAGGGCCCCAGAACTGGACACAATACTCCAGATGTGGTCTCACTAGGGCACAGTAGAGGGGGAGAAGAACCTCTTTTGATCTGCTAACCACCCCTGTTCTGATCCACCCCAGGATGCTGTTGGCTCTCTTGGCCACAAGAGCACGTTGCTGTCTCATGGTCGTCCTGCTGTACACCAGGGCCCGCAGGTCCCGTTGTAAAACCAAACTGTCTCGTTTATCTAGAGTCTCACAGTGATTCTCTGACAGAGAGATTCTCTGACAGTCTTTTTGACTGAGGCAGGCACTGGGAAGAAGCCAGGCAGCCCATCCCTGTCGCCCGGGCTTGTGAGGTGAACACGCTGTGACTGATTGCTGCGTTCACAGATGCTAACGTGTGTGAATAGTTTCACAGTTGGTAGAGCTTGAGAGGGAGTGTTCAGACAGCTTCTCTTGAACTTTGACAGCAAGAGAAAGAGGTTCAGTGTCTGATTTTCAGTGTTTTTTTTCTTTTTGCAGGATTTTACTAAATTTCATTACTTGCCAGGCTCCATTTCCTTGAAAAACACTGGAATTTCCTCACTGCACCAAGGCTACTGTGGCAGTAGCTTGTCGTCCTTCTTCTCCACTTGTGTCAGGTAGACATTGAGACGAGAGCCAACCGTTGCTGTTTCTAAGCATTGCCTCTCAATATATTTCATTGTTCTCCTGCCAGCGGGTAGTTTGATGTCTGAGTTTAAGCGATGTTAAAAGCCTTATGTGCATCCTGCTGTGCCTGTCACTTTGTGGGAAGCAAACATCTAGTGCAGTACATCTCTCCCAGTATAACTAGAAATATCATTTAGGATCTGCAAAAGCTCATTAAACTGTGAAGAAGCTGCATATTACAGTCATCGTGTGAGGAAATTGCTATCTTTTTATGAAGACATCTTTGGGAACACTGGTGGAAGGCTGAGAGAGTGACAGGATGAAGATAGGGCTGTAGCACATGACAATGTGGAAGTTTTGGAATAAGCCCAAGCTATTCCTGGCAGCCTAGTTTAGAGCATCTTTTTCAGCTTTTTCAGTTCACAAGTGATACAGAATCTATAGCTTAGATGGTGTCAGAGCAGCTTTTAACTCTATATAGTTTTCTTGCCTTTTTCATATGCGCTGAGGGGTTATTATTGTTCTCTGCTGTGTCAATAACTGCAGGGAATCCCCACTGACTGGTGAATTCTGGGCTTATTCTGATATCAAAGAGAATATTTATTGTAATGACTGCTTCTTGAAACTTGCTACACATTGATTTGTAGGCTAGATGAGAATGAGCTTAAAACATACAAAATAAAATGGTTTTGGCATGGTGAAATTAATTTCATGCTCAATACATTCTGTCAGCTGTGAGGTAACTCCTCAGTGCTCTGCAGTTAATGATCACAGAATCACAGAATGACAGGATTACTGAGACTGGAAAAGACCTCTAAGGTCATCAGGTCCAGCCTATGACCTAACATCACCACATTGGCCAGACCAGGGCACTAAGTGCCACATTTTTGCGAGTGTTTATCCCTTGCGAACAGCACAGGTGCCTTTTCACACCCGTGTCCAGCACAGATAAGAACCAGTCGTGGTTTGTGCTCTGTATGGAAATGGCAAAGCATTTCCATATTTCCATTGTCACAGCCATTACTCTGAAATCTAAATGGCTTCTATTTCAGAACGCATCAGAGCGTTTCTCTATGCAGATTATTCCTGAAGTAGCTTAATAGGAACAGTGGCTATTTTGCACTGCAAAATCATTCCAACACAGTAGAAAGAGATAGAAAATGGATAAATAGGTGTATTCTCCAAAACAGAAGAGCTATGAGCTTGGTCCTAGCATCACAGAGAGAGATGCTGCCACAGCCATGAACTTGGGTTACAGCTGAGACTCAAATCCCTTCCTTGAAAACCCCAGAAACATCACTTAACTTTCTTTTTGGCTCTCTTCAGCTCAGAACAAAAAGAAGCAGCAGTCATGGGGTCTGATAGGAAGAAAAGCTGTGAGATGCTTTTATAAGCATCGCAGGTACATTTTTAAGTTTGTAAAATATGGATTTGATGGCTCAGCCCCGCTTGATTTTGTAAGTGCCATAAACTCCAGTGAAAATCCCAAGCATTCCTCACGGCCTCTCCCATCTGCCTTGGGGGAAAACAGAGAGCACGTTGGGATCCTTTGGTCTAAAATGCTGAGTGCGGTATTCCAGCGCCGAGCTCTCCAAGTAACGTAGCTGGAAACATAACAGAGACTAGTCCTGGGTTTGTTCTTTGGCTACTGGTTTCAGCGTGAGATTTGCCTCCATTGCAATAGCCTCCAATTTCCTCAGCACTGAGGAAGGCCGGTACTTAGAGTGCGTAACCTTTGTGCAGTTAGTCAGGTAACCAAATAAATGTTCTTAAACTCAGAATTACTGGGGCGGATCCTGTTACTGGTGTTCACAGAATCAGTTGCCCCTTCTTAGAATCATTAGGGATTGGAAGGGACCCCGAAAGATCATCTAGTCCAATCCCCCTGCCACAGCAGGATCACTTCACTGGAGAAGTTACAGAATCAGAATCAATCAGGGTCCAGTTCCAACCCCCCCACCATGGGCAGGGACACCCCACTGTAGACCAGGCTTCTAGCAGCCTAGTAAACAGCTCACTTTTATTAACAAAGCAGCCACCTCTTTTTGTTTCTTCTTTTCACTACGGCTACCTCAAGAGAGCTGCTCCACGACTTTGCAGAGGATTCCACTTTTCTCCTGCTTGACTGTGGCGGGTTCCACCACCAGGAGGCTCTCACTGAAGAGTTTACAGCTCGGCAGAGAAAGCTAAGGACAGTGACATGAGATGGACAAACCCGTCATCCGAAACCAAGACTTAGTTTACAAATAGAGTTTTTCGGAGTGCTCTGGAGGCACTGAGGTGCCACGGGTGGGAATCTCTGCATTGCATCACTAAGCTATAGCCAGGAAAGGACACGCCTTTGTCTCCTGGATAGCAACACCCTTAGTCATGTCAGTAAAATAGTGACATGGGGCACAGCACAGTTTTGATTTCTAGTCACTCACATCTGCCCTCTGCCTTTCACCTAACACATATTTCCTCACCAAATTCTCTCTGCCTTCTCTCTTTTAGTTATTTACTTATTCCTGGGTCTTGATTTTCTGTCACTTTTCACAGCAGACTTTTATTGTCTCCTCCAAGTCCTGGTTACCCACGCTAAGAGTCTGATTGTTTTCTTTTATTAACGTGGCCTTATTTAAAGGAAGAGGGAAAAAGAAATGTTTTCATCTTTTTTTTTTTTTTCCATATCACACACTTCTTTCCTTAATTAAGACTCTTCAAATCTGCATTCACTGCTCTGGCTGAAATAATTTCAACTAAAAATCCATCATTTCAACTAAAAAGTATAGAGACTTGTCATTTTTATTCCTTTAAACCCTATTTTTTTCTCTTTGCAGCTGAGTCATAGAATCATAGAATCATTAGGGATTGGAAGGGAGCTCAAAATATCATCTAGTCCAATCCCCCTGACACAGCAGGAGCACCTAGACCACGTGGCACATNAGGGAGCTCAAAATATCATCTAGTCCAATCCCCCTGACACAGCAGGACCACCTAGACCAAGTGGCACATATCGAGGCGGGTCTTAAATGTCTCCAGAGAAGGAGATTCCACAACTTGCCTGGGCAGCCCCTTCCAGTGATCTGTCACCCTCACTGGGAAGAAGTTCCTATTTTCCAGTTTTCCAGGAAGAACCTCCTATGTTCCAGTTCACACCCATTGCCCCTCGTCCTATCACTAGATGACACTGAGAAGAGTCTGGCTCCATCCTCCTCACACCCACCCTTCACATATTTATAGACATTAATGAGGCCACCCCTCCTGCTGTCCACCAGGACTCCCAGGTCCCTCTCTCTTACACTGCTCTCCAACAGGTCAGTCCCCAACCTATACTGGTCCCTGGGGTTGTTCTTGCCCAGATGCCAGACTCTACACTTACCCTTGTTATACCTCATTAAATTTCTCTCTGCCCAGCTCTCCAGCCTGTCGACATCTGACTAAATGGCAGCACAGCCTGGTGGGGTGTCGGTGTCAGCACCCAGCTTTGTGTCATCAGCAAACTTGCTGACAGTGCACCCTAATCCCTCATCCAAGACTTTAATAAATAGATTGAATAGGAGTCAAGCCTTGTAGACCTGCTTGTGCTCTAGTTCTCTAAGCTCATGTTATGGTACTGACGAGTCCAAGGCACAGCTTTGCAATGCACTTTCAGCAGGGGAGACAGGTGAGTGTAGTTTTGCTCCTTCCAGGAAATGTGGCTCCTGCAGCCTATAGGCTGCAAATTGAGTTACCATCTCTTGTCTTTGAAACTTAAGCTTTCTGCTGTCCTTCCCTGAACTCACACATACATACTCTGCACATTTTACATTTACTTTCTTGTATGTACTGATGCAGAAAAGATGTCTCCTCCACTCTAATAAACAGTGAAACACTGATGTTTTATGCAAAATTCACAATTCCAGGCAGTGTTCCCTAATCTGGCTGCACTGTTCACCTGAAAGACTCTAAGCAAATAGACAGGCAGTTGTGCCACTCACGTGCTCTGGATAGAACACTTTGCTTCACAGAGCGTGCCAAGAGGCTGTCCTTGGTGACCCTGAGACCAAAGGTTCAGAAGACACACACAGTCCACACAGCAGTGAAAGCTCTGTTTCATCCTGTTCCTATTATCTGGCTACTGCTTGCTTCTTCCATGTATGTATTTTCATTCTTCTCGTCATGTCCTGCTTTCACAGTTCAGTGTTTCGGTCGGTGACTTAAGATGTCCTTTCTGGGAAATGATGAAACAGTAAACCTCCAGTCTGCAGATTCCCCATCAGCGGAGTCAGGGAAAGGATCTCTTGGCATGTGGCAGTTGCTTGTGCTCTGTTCTAACCCTGCCCAGCTGGCAGCTGCGAGAGACAAGATATCAGGCCTTACGGCTGAGTGCGGTGTTGCTTATAAGGGAGAGCCAAGGGGCCTGCATTCTAAACCCCCTTCTAAACTTATCTTGTGCCTTAGATGAACAACAGCTGTGCTTTGTCCATGCGAACAAGGGCACTGCATCAGGAGATACTGTGAAGCTAATTGTGTGCAGCACGTTGTGAAGATGGGAGAAAAGTGCAAAGTGTTCTCTTCTCTTCCATGTCCTTTCACCTTTCCTTCTTTCTCTCCACTTAGTCATGCTGCCAGCCCTAAGCAGCTACCCTGCTGGAACCAGAAGAATTCTATGTGAATAATCTGATCACAGAATCACAGAATTATTGAGGCTGGAAAAGACCTCTGAGATCACTAAGAACACCTTATGACCTGACATCACCACAGCAGCCAGACCATGGCACTGGGTGCCACATCCAGTCTGCTCCTAAACGCCTCCAGGCCCTGCCCTCTCATCCTGTCACTAGTTGTCTAGGAGAAGAGCCTGATACTCTCCTGACTACAACATCCCTTTAGATAGTTATAGAGAGTGATAAGGTTCCCCCTGATGTCCTCTCCTCCAGGCTAAACAACCCCAGCTCCCTCAGCCTCTCCTCATCAGACTCTCCCTTCTAGTCCCTTCCCCAGCCTCGTTGCTCCTCTGGACCTGCTCCAGCCCCTCAATCTCTTTCTTGAAGGGAGAGACACAGAACTGCCCTCAGTACTCAAGGGGAGGCCTCCCCAGTGCTCAGTACAGGGGGAGAGTTACATCCCTAGTCCTGCTGGCCACACAGCCTGCTGGCTGAAACAAGCCAGGATGCCATTAGCCTTTTCTGCCACCTGGGTACAGTGCTGGCTCCTGTTTGACTGGCTGTCAACCAGCACTGCCAGGTCCCTCTCTGCCAGGCTGCTCTCCAGCCACTCATACCCCAGTCTGCAGCTGCAGGGGGTTCTTGTGGCCAAAGTGCAGGACCCCCCCGCATCCTGTTGGCCTCTGCCCACTACCAACCTCTTCATCTTGTNCAAAGTGCAGGACCCTGCACTTGGCCCTGTTAAACCGCATCCTATTGGCCTCTGCCCACTACCAACCTCTTCATCTTGCTCCTGTTACTGATAATTTGTGGGTTTGGGGGTTCTTCTGATCAGTTTATCAGATGGCAAGGAAAAGTTCCTTAACCTTTCAGAAATAATTTCTTAAAGGCCTCAGCAGACTTCTCATTTTCTAGGTTTGATCTTCCTAACTGCAAACACATGTCCCACAAGCACTTTTTGCACTCCCCTTGGTGTTTAGGGATTTTTACTCATCACAGGTCATCACAGAATCACAGAATGTTAGGGACTGGAAGGGACCTCAAAAGATCATCTAGGCCAATCCCCCTGACACAGCAGGATCACTGAGACCAAGATGCACAGGAACATATCCAGGCAGGTTTTAAATGCCTCCAGAGAAAGAGACTGCACAACCCCTACCTGGGCAGCCTATTCCAGTGCTCTGTCACCCTCACTGGGAGGAAGTTCCTTCTGATATTGATGTGGAACCTTCTATGTTCCAGCTCACACCTATTGCCCCTTTCCTTTTCCTATCATCAGATGACACTGAGCAGAGCCTGGCACCATCTTCCTGACACCAGCCCTTCACATATTTATCAACATTAATGAGGTCACTCCTCAGTCTCCTTTTCTCCAAGATCAAGAGACCCAGCTCCCTCAGCCTCTCCTCATAAGGGAGATGTTCCACTCCCTTCATCATCCTTGTGGCTCTGAACTGAATGCTCTTCAGCAGTTCTGCATCCTTCTTGAACTGAGGGGCCCAGAAGTGGACACAATATTCCAGGTGCAGGAGTAGATAGAGGCAGAGTAGAGGCAACGTTCCACAGGCAACATTTCCTGTCTCTCCTTGCAGTCAAGATAGAGCAGATTATTTCCCTTAGAAGAGAAGTAAGCAAAGAACGTGGCACAGAGGAAATGATATTTAACTTTGACTTATGCCCCAAGTGCTTAAATCTGTGAAGAATCTCATTTTGCTAATGTTACTGGGAGGGAAAGTGTGTCATGTTTGGCAACTGGTTCCCGGCACACGCATCTGTGTAATTTGATTCATTTTGGAAATAAAAGCAGATGAAACTGAGTATCTGAAGATTTGAATCTTGTCAGTCTAGAAGAAAGCCAAATTGTTTTCATGGGTCAGCAGGCAGGCTGCTCTCACAATCCATTCATTCATTTACTGCTGAGGTAATGCGCTGCTTCAGTTCCAAGATTAAACAACTGGTAGTGATAACTTGTTGTCAGTGATCGTGTCAGTGTGTCAAGCCTCGTGTAAACCACAGAAAAGCTTGTAACTGAAATTGAGACTGACTCCCCAGTGTCTGAACGGCTGCAAATAAGGACAGAATCATAGAATCATAGAAGAGTTTCGGCTGGGAGAGACCTTTGAGATCATCAAGTCCAAGCTTTTGCTAGGCCTATCAAACCCTGTCCCCCAACATAACATCTACCCTTCTGTTAAACATCTCCAGGGATGGTGACTCAACCCCCTCCCTGGGCTGCTGTTCCAGTGCCCGACAACACTTTCAGGAAAGAAATTCCTCCTGACATCCAACACCAACCTCCCCTGGCGCAGCTTAAGGCCATTTCCCCTCTCCTATCACTCAGCACTAGGGAGAACAGAGCAACCCCCGCCTCCCTATAACCTTTCAAGTAGTTGTAGAGAACAATCTCTTCTTCTCCAGGCTAAGCAGGCCCAGATCCCTCAGTCGTTCCTCATATGACTCGTGTTCCAAGCCAGTAAAAAAATGGGGATTGCAGTTTCCAAAGCAAATCTCATCTGATATATTGTCACCTGGACAAGCGGTGATGCTTTTCAAAATGCTCCATAATAAGCTTTTATTTTGCAGTCAGTGGGAACTGCATGTGCCTGGCACTTAGGCTTCTGCTGTTTAATTATGAATCTCTGGTTTAATTCTTGTTTTGAAGTTTTGGGATGTGAATGACACAGATGACGGACTAACGCAAGAGCATCACCTAGATACCGAGTGGCAAATTGAATCCAACACCAAAACAGAAATTAATTGTGTTTTTAGACATGTTTTGTGTTAGTGGTTTCAGAGAAAAGATGGTTAATTGTCACAGAAAGAAGGGGAACGTTCTAAGCACAAGGGGAAAAGAAAACAAGGCAGAAGGAAAAAGCAAGAGGCAGACATCTGGGCAATGCAGCATGGAAAAAAGCACGAGCAGTGGAAGGAATGGTAGCGGCAAATGTACACAGAGGCTACAGTTAATGTGAGGCTGTGGATTTATTGAACTGTATAAATGCTGGACCCACTTGCAGTGACTTTGGAGACCTCACTTTTGAGCAGACCTACTGCACAGGACCCAGGTGCTGGGACAGGTTCTCCAAATGCTGACAGCAACTGGGATCCCCAAGGACTGCACGTCTGGATGATGGTGATGAATTATCAGGGCAATCAGTGATGTATTGCTGTAGTTACACTATTAAGAAATGAATTTTAAACTATTTAGATCTCAGGAAGAATTTATTCAGTACAAGGGTGGAGAGACTCTGGCATCAATTGCCCAGAGAAGATGTGGCTGTCCCCTCCTTGGAGGTGTTCAAGACCAGGTTGGATGAGGCCTTGAGCAACCAAGTCTGGTGGAGAGGTGTCGCTGCCCATGGTAGGGAAGTTGGAGTAGATGCTGTCTAAGGTCTCTGATCCATTCTGTGAATCTAATCACTACAGTTAACCTTATGTAGTAACAACCAGGTGCATTGCCCTGCTTATTCTTTCCGCTGCCTAAAAGTGATTAGGTTTTTTCTGACTACATGTGTTACCTTATTTTTTATTACCTTGAAATAGACTGCAAAAATAATCCTACTCTTTGCTGGCATCTGTGTCCTTTTTGTTCACCCTGTAAATTGTCAAAGCACACTGTTCTGTTAATGCAGACCACAGAGAAACAAGCTGTCAGGAGAACAAGTTATTCCCATTACAATGTAAGATCAGGTTTTCTATTATATTTACTGATATTGCAGAGGACTTACCTCAGCAAAACAGATGATTGACTCAGACTGCATCTTGCTGATTTCTGCATATTTTTGTAATGGAAGTTTGTGTTGCCACATGTCTGTCAACAAGTGGAAGCAACAACTTTTTTATCCTGACCAAGCTAAAATTGAGTTGGATGCAGGTTTTTCTTTTAATATACACTAACTGAGCAATTGTGCCAGGCTCTATTCTTTGGAATCCCTGACTTTGCTTGTATTTAAATATTGTGTCATGGGTTGAGCTGGGCCAACCATGAGACAAAAGACAGACACTCTGTGCTGGTCCCTCTTGTTCCCCCAAAGTGGAAGAGAATCAGAAAATCACAGAATCATACAGGTTGGAAAAGACCCTTGGGATCATCAAGTCCAACCATCAACACTACTGCACAAGTTCACCCCTAAACCAGACACAATATCTAAGTGTCTTTTAAGTTCATCTAGGGATGATGACTCAACCACCATCCTGGGCAGCCCATTCCAGAGCCTGGCCACTCTCTCCAGGAAGAATTTTTTCCTGATGTCCAATCTAAACCTCCCCTGTTGAAGCTTGAAGCCCTTCCCTCTGATTCTGTCGCTAACTACCAGTGAGAAGAGACCGGCACCAACATCTCTACAATGTCCTTTCAGACAGTTGTAGAGAGCGATTAGGTCTCCCTTTAGCTTCCTCTTCCTCCAACTAAACAGCCCCAACTGTCTCAATCTCTCCTTTTAAGATTTATTCTCCAGGCCCTGGAGAATAAATAAGTTCCCTTTGTGGTTCCTCAGCTTTACACCAAATATGATGTCTATGGGAAGGAATACCTTGTTGGTCAGTTCAGGATCACCTGCCCCATCTGATCCCTTCTGCAGATGCAGCCTCTAACCTACTGGTCCCCCAGCGTGGCGCACAAGATTTATCTGTGACCTTGGTGTCTTTAGCAGCAAGTCTAAGCAAGATCCTTTTCTGCAAACCAGCTCCTCGTAGTAGCTGTAAACATCAAGCGTTATCACTTGTAGAAGCAGACATTTTCTGCACAAATATGCTGGTGACTGCAGAGATTGCAGTTACTTAGACAAAACTTAGCTGAAAAGTAAAAGCACGGAACACCATTAGTTCTGCTCTAACTCAAACCAAGACAATCATCAAAGTGATGCTGCCGTGCTGCCAGCATACTGATTTATCTCACCACAAGCAGGGTCTTGTCGTGTACCAAGAACCCCTAATGTTCTGTGATTCTGTGAAGGAGGATCTAAAGTGCCTTCTGCTCACTGAAACCACGAGCAGCAGCACCCAGATACTGGCTCCTCACCTTCCCCACTGTACTGAAAAGGGGCAAAGGAAGCAGAAGAAATGCAAGGGCTCCGCTCCTCTCCAGTAAGAGCTATGGGAGGGGACACACACACTGCTTAAGAGCACTGCATCCTGTGCCACTGTGCTTCCTCCTGGCTCCCACATGGCAGCTTGAGTCAGCTGGAGCTGGGGTGCAACCCACCATGTTTGGACCTTGGAGCTCAGAACCCGGGCAAAGTCTGTGTAGCAGGTTCAAATTAATGAACTGCTCTGCAGTAAGGTCTCAATGACATCTCGGATAAATTTGCCAGACAATGAATAGCTTAGGATACTGGACAAAAGTTTATTGACTTAATAGCTGTATACAGGCAGAAAAAAAAAAAGGAAAATAAAACCCAGCAAGTTGGTGCACTCAAACTAGAAGCTACGTCACAAATGCCATTACGCTATCTGAGGAAAATACAATGGGAAGTCACTATCGTTTGGGCCTTGGGTCAC